>WBMW01003839.1:75614-130983 GCA_013396635.1 Penelope pileata | reverse complement strand
CTTTCCCTCATCTACCAGTCTGGTCACCCAGTCATAGAAGGAGATGAGGTTGGACAAGCACGACCTGCCTTTCCTGAACCCGTGCTGGCTGGGCCTGATCCCCTGGTTGCCATGCACGTGCCGTGTGATCTCCACCAAGATGATCTGTTCCATAACTTTCCCTGATACCGAGGTCAGGCTGACAGGCCTGTAGTTCCCCGGATGAGGGATGAGCAGGGGATGAGCATGGAGCACACCTGGAGTCAGGATCCCTCTCCTTGCAGGTATGATGAGGTAATGGCAGATGGAGGGTAAGATCCAAGCACTTTTGTCTGCGCGTATCTAACGATCAGAACAAAACTTCAAGACACATTATCAGGCCTAAGAAGAGTGTCTGCTTCAAATACCTAGTAGTTTTTAAAAAGTAACTATTAAAATATTAAACATTGTAAAAAATCTCATGTTAATATCCATAATAATAAGGGATTTTCATTTTCATATGGACAGCAATGTAAACTAAATTTATGATATTTATGGCAATTATGTAGGATATGAAATGATAATCAATTTAGTCCGAGGTGTTAAACTAACCTTCCCTTCCTAGACCACCTCAGGGTTCAAAGAGCAGAGACTCTACTTGAGTCAATAAGTCATTCAATGTACACTCACACCAAATGCATCACTACTACTGAATGCATAGTTTCTGCCTGAGCCAAAGGAGAGCAACCATTCTTCCTCTGCTGCTTACAAATCTTTTTTTAGTGGTTTTTGTTTGTTTGTTTCTGTTTTATTTTCCATGAAGAAAAGTACAGATATAGGAAATAAGAGAACAAAAATAACAGTAAAACAATAGCTGAGGAATGTAGGGATAATATCAGCCCAAATTCTGGGACAGATTTTCTTTTGGTATGTAGATGAATAACCACAGTGTTTACTTTAAAATTAGTTTGACTTCAGAGCATTCCAGGTCTATGTAATCATATATAAAATAACATTCCACACAGACACCTCTGCTGTGGATGAGCTGATCAGTAATATTTATTTATCTCACTGTCCTTGCTAGGACCTCCTCATGTTTACCATAATATAATTCCATTTGGTTGTCAGATCACCAGCTTTTTCTTATCGTGAACAGATTATACTTGGAAAGATTCTATTTTGAAGTCTATTTCATATTTCCTGTAACTAAAAACATATCCTAAGCAAAATTTATTTAAGAATTGACTCAATTTGGAGTCTAATAGGGCAATATAGAAGTGATGAAGGTGCCAGCTTTGAGTCACGCTGTCTAGGGTGACCTCTGGGACTTATAGCCACCAATTCTGTGAATTTTAAATTAAGGCATGTGAAGAATGGTTTATCAGCTTCTTCGAGTATAATTTGTGTTGCCTGTGTGTAGGTTGTTATAGTAAGAAAGCTGGCATCCCGCATTGCTTCTGAATACAGCTTGCTAGTTTGCAAATTAAACAAACGGCATTTCAGTTTTCCCATCATTCCAAATGGCTAAAAACGTGAATCTGCCTTTGAATTTAGAATTTCAGGTTAGATCTTTTTATTCTTAGACCCCCAGATACTGTATATCCAGAAAGGTCATTCAAATTTGGGGATTTCTGATCCCAGAGCTCATGCTGTAATTGTTTTTAGGCCAGCACTGAAGATGAAGGCAACAGAATTCTAATTCAGTAGTCCTCTTCTTCTATCGAAAATATAAAGTACTATGGTTAGATTTTACTATTTGTAAGAATAACCAGAACAGAATGAGCATGCTATTTCCTATCTTCCAATAAGTCATAAAGCATTCTGATTGCTATTTTAAATATATTAATAGATATGCTAGATATTATTACTTGACATCTTCTGGCCATTTTCTCAGTTAGCAAAGATGAATGGGTTTAGTTCATTCAGTAAAGAACAATACACTATGGTTTTTCAACTACATCACAAATACATAAAACATATCTTCATGTTGACTAATACCTAAAACAGGTTGATTTCCACCTCATTTGCACAGTCCATTTATTATCTACAAAAATAAAATGTTTTGATTCCATAATCAATTTCTTTGCATTTATAAGAACCATATCATGTCTATTGTACAGACAGTAATGACAAATTATACGTAAAGTGCATGCAGCCAACAAACAACAAGGAAAAATACTTCCCAACTTAACCACTCTGTCAGGTTAGACATACATCCCTTTTATTTTAGTAAGGACAGCTTACTGTGTGCCTGGCCAAGTTTGCTGTTGGCGATTGCGTCCTGGGGCCCCCTTGCCCATGCAGGGACATGAGCTCCAAGAATCAATGGCCAACACAGCCAGCTTAGACAGAATGATCTGTCCAAGAAGCCTAACACAACTCCTGCAGAGGTGCATGGACAGAGATAAATTTTCTTTATCTGTAGTACCCAAAATACTAAAAGCTTTATAAATGACAACCAAAATCCTTTCAAATTAAGCATGCTTTTTACCTGTGAAGGGATATAACCTCCCACTTATACTGATATTTTACCATCACATATCAATAGCTGATTTTCTCCCCAGTGTGGGTGACAGCCTGTTCCTTGAGTATCGTGACGCTGAATTGCCTGTGTTGTACACTTCTGTGTTTAATAAATCTCAGCTGGGTTTGGCAGTCCGTTGAAACCATTTTTACCACAGCTTGTGTTAAAATTGTCTTTAAAATATTTGATGGCTTGATATCAGATTTCTAGTCTCCAAGTAGATGAAATGCATTGCTTTGTCTTTAGACTTTGGTATCTAAGTCCATGACTCAGTATGGTCTCTTGGAAAAGGCAGTTTTACGTAAGTTAAAAATATATGCATGTTTTATAACAGTGATAATGCCTTATGAAAAAAGTGATATATTTTTATTATATAAGAGACTCTGCTAGTTCATAAGAGACTCACAATGCTCAGTGATTCAATGCCTGTAATGTACTTAGAATGTTTTGCAGAGTACTTCAGTGTGTTTTCCGAAGTAGAAATTGTTGTAAAAATGTAAGTTGTGGTAATGGTGTTATTGCAAGACATTTTTGCCAGCTGCAATGAATGATTTCTAAGTGCCATGGTATGATTAAGCAGTAAGACACAACAGGTTATATTACAGTGTTGAAGCCTTAGGTGTGCTGAAATTACCTTTCAACAGCTCACCCAGGAGTATCTCTGAGAGATTATAACATGACAACTTTACTGTTTTCTAAAAATGAATAAATGAAGTCATTAAAAAACATTTTTTTCCCAGATAAGTGCCTTCCATCACCCAGCGTTCAGTCATTAAGTCTAATGTGCTTTTCTGCAGAAATATTTCAAAATGATCCAGGGTTCCCTTCCTTGCTATTGTGTCAATAGGAAGATTTGTTACAGGAATCCTGGCTCTTTCTGAATGAAGAACAATTACCCAACATATCCAATCTCCAGATTCTACAGAACTGCACTACCAGCAGACCTTCTATGTTTTCTAAAACAGTTTTGCTCCAAAGCACTTGCTGTTCCAGTCTACATGTTTTTCTTCACCATTTTCTTCTTCCAAGAACAACTAACACCAGAGACCTCACTAACTGACTGTCCAGTAGTGTGCCTGATCTCTCAGGAGTTGTTCTCAGACGACAGCTCTTGGAAAGCTCACAGCATAAGAACCGCTAAGACCCATCATAAATCTTTTTCATATTAAACAGTGTAACAGATCCGTATTAGGGGAATATATATTCTAGAAAAACAGGTAGAAAGCATAAATAATATTTTTTATGAATTTGTACACTGTTTACACATACAGACATCATGCTGCATTAATTCTAGTCCAGCAAACCATAAGGCCTTTGCAGTATGTAGGTGGCAGCCCAAATGTACTATTAGAAAATGTGACTAAAAGAATGATCTGTCCACATGACACAGACACTGATGAAAACACTTTGCTATAAGCCCACCAGCATAGTACAACATCAATGTTTGGTTCAGATCTCATCAACAAACCTTGGGAACTACAGAGCTTTCCCCTTCTTCCCACTGCTCTGGCACAAGTGCTAGCTCTGAGCTGAGCTGATCTGACACCTGAGCTATAGGGGACCAGAGAGCAGCCCAGGTAGGGGCAGGTCTCCAACATCACCTCTACCACCTCCAGCCAACATGAGGAAATATTTAACACTCAGCAGCCCTACCAGAAACACCTGTCTTCTCTGCTGCATCTCTGGAGAGTGTAGCCAGCAGCCAGGGAAAATACGAAGATAAGTTATTCAAGGTGAAGGGAATGGTAGTTAAAGGTAAAAGCAAGCTAAGGGGCAGCATATAAGGATGAGAAGAGTTAAAAGGGCAGCAGGTTTGGAGTCTTTCATTAAACCTACTTTAAAAGTTAAAGTACATCAGACCCACCAAGTTCTGCAAATGTGAGATAAGCCACAGTGCTTCTGTAGTTTCCTCGTCACTGCTTTTTGATCATGCTTCACTTTTCATTATACCTGCACATCAACTTTTAAGTAGACTGCAAACACCTAAAGAATTAGAACAATGTGTGTGTATGTAGTTTGTACAATACTGGTACGGTCCCAAGACTCTGCAATCCAATATAATGAGCAGTCAGCAGGGAAGCAGGAGTGTGGCACCCTCTGTGGACTCTTGCAAACAACACCTAGCTGGATTTGGTGACCTGGGATTTCTTCAACCCGTGAGCAGGGTTGGAGGGACCTTGGGGTTAGTCCTTTACAGTAGCTATACCTTTTAAACTCAGGCATATATGGCTTGATGAAGAAAAATAAATGAAATAACAGAACCGATGCTTGCAATGGTTCTGATTCTTTAATCAAAACTGTGGGGTGTCACTATCCACTTTTCATGGTTTGTGCTACAGGTAAACCCATATTTTTTAAAAAACCGCTTTATTTTCACAGTACAGATGGCAAGAGCTTATCCTTACATTGTCGTCAGCATGGATCTTATTTATGGTGGAGCATTTTGATGCATCACTGGTATCAACACAAACTTTGTGTCTCTTCCAGTCCAAACAAGTTTTTATTTCTACTCACCTAGATGGGCAGTTGCTGCAAGCTTTTGAGTTTTTCTTCCTATAAGAATTGAAGGTATTCAGCTATTCTCAAAATCCCTAAACTGTATCCTATAATACCTCCCCTTTTATTTGGAAGATATTCCAATTTAGATAAAATGAAAATACTGCTCTGATACAAAAGAATAGCATGCTCCATAACATAACACTGTGCGTGAAAATTAATTTGAGTTCCCTTTTTGTCTCGTTTTGGCTCACATACTGTTTCTAGAAAATAAAATTAAAATGATCTAGAATTTATCCCATTATACAGTGCCTTCCAGACATGATTTTGGAAGCCTACAGCTTAGGGATGCTGAAGTATATTACCTTACACAGTTGGCTTTGATCATTTTGAAGAACAATGCTTTTTCACATTTTCTTTTAGGACCTGAATCTGATTATTTGTTTTAGCGGAAAAAGCTGTAAGCAGAAATCCCTCTACTGGGAATAAAAGAGCTGACATAAATTCAATGGCATATATGCAGCTCCTAGGTGGAAGCGTTTAATAGAGTATATCTCTCCCTTTCTCAAGTGTTACAGAGCAAGCCTAGCTTAGTTAGACATGCTGTATAAGCAAAAGGCAAGTGTGCTGTAGCTGTCCTAGACACATGTAATTGAGATCTGGATTTCTTTTTCTGCAGCTGTCCTTCTTCCCTTTGCTACTTTCTCAAATGTTTTATATCAGACTAATTTTTAAATAGTTCACTGCTGGAGTTTATATTGCTTCCCTCTAGAGACTGTATAACTCTGATAGATGTCATCATTAGAAAGTGCATCAGCAGCCAGGCTTAAATAGCTTTTGTCCAGTTTTATCTTAATGTAACTTCATGGGCTACCTTAGAGAAATCCTATCTTTCCTTGGCCACCACATTGCTTTTACTTGCGTTATTTTAGTCCCTTGAAACTCATGTCAGGACTGAGGTCTCTTTGAACCATGTTCCTTGTATACATATATTATAAATTATTGTTTCTACCTTGGCAGCTTGCAGTCTCTACAGACAAGTGAGTTGGCAAGAGCTAAAGAGACAGGCATAATAAAAACAAGCTTATATAAGTGTTTAGGTACTTTTAGACAGACAAGTGCATTGACATTTAACCTACCTTTCCATCCTTTAAACATTCATTTCTCATCAGCCATCACAGGCTTGTTAGTTGCAAATCAGACAAACTGAAAATTTTTAAGAGTGACTGGCACTTTTCTATATGGCCAGCTGCTGTATTTTGCAAACATTTTCCTTTGTGCAGGAATGCACAATTCCTATGTACACAAACATATTTGTAGTGTATCACATGATACTATTCAGAGACAGTAGAGGAACCTAAATCATCTGTTTGATTCCAAGGTAGAAGCACCTGCGTTGGCATTTCAATATAAATCTTGTCCCAATGTGCAATGCTTGTCACAAAAGCTGAGGTGGTAGGATAACAAAGAAAGGGCTAAAGAACAAGACGATCAGTATAGGATGCTGCTAGAAACCAGTAGAGTTTCGTGGTTTACAAGCTAGGACTGAGGTCACTGGATCTCACTGAAGGAAGCTGGAGAATTGAAGACATAACAGAAATTAAATGCTCAAGACATTTTATAAGACTGGAAAAAGATGAACAATAGGATAATCTTGCAATAAGATGCATGAAATGACACAGGCAAGGAATGAGAAACTGCATGTGGTACAATGGTTTTCAGCCAGGGGATATCAAGGATAAGGGATCTTATAAGGCAATCAAATGGTCCTACAGGACTCAAAAATACATTACATTTTAAAATTAATGAACTCTTGGTCGCCTGTATCCATACATCCTTGCTCTTCCAGATCAAGTATTTCCTGTCAAGATCTCAAACTGAATGCCAAAATATATAACATATAGCTTTGTCAATGTTATCAAAGATGCACATTTTACTCAGTAAAAATAATGGATGAAGTGGAAAATATTTTGAAGAAATGTTTATTAGCCCATAAAGGTGGCTTAGGATCACTTGTCTATCCTCTTTCATCCTTCACTACATAGAGAGATTATCACAGAACTGCAGGGGTCGGAAGGGACCTCTAGAGATCATTGAGTCTAACCCCCTGCCAAAGCAGTTCCCTATAGCAGGCTGCACAGGTGGACATCCAGACAGGTCTTGAATATCTCCCGAGAAGGAGAACCCACAACCTCTCTGGTCAACCTGTTCCAGTGCTCCGTACATTATTTATTGTTTTTATTAATAAAAGGCTTTAATGAACACTAGAAAAGCCAGTTGAAATGTTTGATTCTAATTCACCATATGTGCCATGCTTGCAGTGGATTCTCTCAGGATAACAAGAGAAGAAATTTGTCAGCCTGCTCTATCTAATTAAACAGCAGATCATGCACAGCAACCAGGACAATGGTCAGTATGGTTGGCACCTGTCTGGGAAAAGGTGTCCCAGTGACCTGGCTTTTAACACTGCAGGGCTGTGTTGATGGCTTCTCAAACTCTCCCACTGAGGCTCTCCAAATTCACATGAAATTATTAGAAGATTCATTGCATGCAGATATTCCACCTCCCTAGCAATACCTTTGTTGCCAGAATGAAGCATCATTTCTAGAGACTCTGTGACTTGATTAATACTTTTAAAAAAAGTATTCAAAATCAAACACTTCCAATAAGTGAGATCAAGCAATACTTGCCCATATGACCCCAGAAATACACTATTGCAGAATTCTCCCAAGTGCTTGAGGATCTTCTTTCTCTGCCTGGAATCAGCTGTGAGTAAATCTGAGCTGGTGTCTCTTACACAGATGTTCGATCTGCTAGCTTATGGAGCCATTGATATTCATTTCAGCCAGTTTTGCATGAGAGTGTCAGTACTTTATACACACTGGAATAAGACCAAGGGGAGACTGAGGGCACTTCAATCAGACCATCGCTCCCATGAGGCACAGAAAACGAATTAGAGGGTATATGATATAGTCTATCTGGTTTGATACAATCAGCAGCACTGTGGGTTTTCTCTCCAGATAAAACAAATAGATATTGTCTCTCCCGAACTAGCAGATAATTTCTGCCTGTGTTTTCACAGGCACACCTATCTCTAGGGGTAAGAGGGTAGTTCTGGCTTCCATGTCAGTTCCTGGTGACATAGCTTTTCCCTAAGTGCACCCTCATTTGATTGCAGCTGAACTGAGACCCTAGCAATATTTGGTGCAAGCCACAAACCAGTTCCAGACACCTGATATTACCCTAGGGAAAACAGTATTTGATCCAAAGGCCGCTGAATTCAATGCAAAAGAGATCTGTTATTTGGATCCAAGCAAGAAAATATTTAGGAAAAAAAGGGTTTTATTTTAAGGTTTTCCTTTCCAAAGCTAAATAACTAAAACACAAATCTTAAATACTTCAGAAAAACATATTGTTTATGACATATTATATTGAACCAATGCAAGCAGAAATCATTTCCAACTGACAAGTTTCTTTCTAACTCTTGTACTCAGAGTTCTTAGCTTGTTAAGATGCAGTAACAATTCAGTCACCATCATCCCTATACCAAACCTTGTTTTAAAAACAAGTCCTTTGCAAAACTGTGAAATTAGATCTACTTGGTGCTATGCTCCCCATGATTTCAGAAGCACTGAAGCATTTTACACATGCACATCCAAGTTCATAGGAAAGACATTCTGCTTATTTTTAAAAAAATGTTTGTTCCTGAAAGATGAAACTGACTTTCATTTCAATGTGGCATGAGGAAGCCATAGAAAAGTGAAAATAAAAATATCACTATTCCTGCAGTTTTATGATAGCAAAATTATGGATATTTTTATTCCTACACACCTAAAGCTCTATCTGTGTTGTCAGCACCAAAAGATTGCTTTTGTCATGATGGATAAACTTCTGCAGCAATTACACTGATAGCTTCCAGGTAAGAGAATGTTCTCTTCTCAAACCCTAACCTGTTCACATACAATTTTTATCATGAAATGACCTTCTCTGTATCTCAAAACTTCAAAAGCATTGCAAATCAATGCATAATTACTCCATTTTAATTCCTATTCTTCTCTGAATTTATTTCACCTAGTAATTTCAGTTAGCATAATATAGCATGATTTTTTTTGCAGCAGATTTTTATCTACGTTATACAGAAGATATCAGATCGATATATGTTGACAACTTCTTAGATTGTGCCTTTGCAGAAATTACTGTTCCTATCTGCTTTCAAGTGTCTATGACTCAGCCCAAGGAAAAATTTCTGACTTGGGTTCAGCCCCAGACTGGGCTGTAAGGATGAAGGGATTTAGTGCACTCTGTTACACCTCAGTCTTTTAAACACCATCTGTGTAAATGCTTTCTGTTTGATTGCTATAATATTTTGGGGGTGTAGAGCACGATCATGTGGCCTGAGATTGCTGAATTCATTTTGTAACACTAAGATGAGCATTGTATAATTTGGAATATACAGGCCGTTGGTTTCTCTTGACCCACACAGACTGAAATGCAGCATATTGCAATAACAGGATTGTAGCCTGGCTAATACAAAGCTAAACTATTATCTTATATTACAGATTACAGCAAAATGTGTCTCCACAAAGAGCTTTAATTAAAATGTTTTCCCCTGGGTTACTTCAGCTTTAGTGATTCTGTCATATGGGGTACTCTGTCATTAAAAGTACTTGACATTGTCAGTCATAAATACTGATGTCATATTCAAAACTGCTGTAAATGAAAAATTGTTCTTCAGTTTCTAGACGAGCTTTTTGCAAACACACCTCACAGCAAAATCACAAGTTGGATTTCGCTGCCAGAGCTTTTTCTCCCAAAATCGTATTTATTAGTCCACATATAAAAGCATGCATGAAAAGGAGCTGACAGAGCACAGTGAGGCATGAATTTCAAGTATATTCCAGAATCAAAGGTCAGAAGCAAATTTCCTATTTGAGCAGCAATTATAAATAGCCATCAGAGGTGAAACAGGATTGAAATACTGGGTTATGTAGTGCTTTCTGTTGATTTTGAAAGGTTAGCATTCTGAAGAAAAGAAGAAAAACACGTATTCCATTTCCTTAAAAAATTAAATGCTTTCCAAAGAAAAAGTAGAAATGAGGTACCAGAGCACTACTTTTTTTCCAGAAAGATATTCACAGACTCTGAGGGCAGAAAGGCAATTCAAGGACTCCATCTTGTTCATGTGCTATCTGTTTTTCTCTTCCACACCAGATCCCTTAATTTATGTTTCACACCTCAAAGAAATAGACTGTATAATGGGTGCCCAACCTTTTCACTTGCCTGGGCCACACTGAACGAAGATGATTTGTCTTGGGCTACATATAAAATATACAAAATAGTTAATCTACGTAAGTACAAAAAATATATATATTCTTTTATATTTTTTATTAAAACATTAAACAAAAAAAAAGGTAAAGAGATAGAGAGGGCAACAGAAACATTAAACCAGCAGGTTGGGCATGTATGGTCTAGACTAAGCAGCAAATGGCTGCCCAGGCATAGCCCATGACCCTGTTTTCCTGGTCATCTACGATATATCAAAGCCACACAAAATCTTGTGTCCTGAAAGCCTCCTCTCAGAGCACTCAAATCCAGTGGGAAGACCTCTGGGACCATAAACTTCCAATAACATGGACTATTGTTCTTCTAGGACGTCTTCCTTTCTGTATCTCTCAAAACATAATCCTTTCATCTTTTTTTCCTCCATTCACGGGTAACACTTGATTTACACACTCTCATGACTGCTTTTCCCCGGACACAACTTTTTCTTCTTCTCCCTGTCTTTATTTTCAGTGTATTGTCCATGATTTCCTTGCTGTTACCCCCATCCTTCTTTCCCATGTTGCTCCCCTTACACAAAATACATCCAATTGTATTCCCATAATACTCAACAATTTTTGCTAGAGTAAAGATAAAAATAAAAAATACTTTCCTGCTCCCAGTATATTTTTGGTAGTGTTTTACCACTTTTCAGCAAGGGTGCTTGGGGATATTTACATCACTGAAGGGATAAAACAAGTATGAGATGAGGATCCTATCTAGTGTGAAAATCCTTGTGACTGTGAAATGTTTCATTAAACAGCAGCTGTAACTATTCCGTACTTTAGCATTGGGAAGAAATAACACAGAAGTGCTTTGCTTAAGCTAACTTTGCACAGGCAAGCTATGAAACACGTCATTATAAATTAAATGACTTTAACAGCTAACAATTTTCACAGATACTTTGGCCTAAGGCTCTCAGTGAAGGTCTCTGAATACAGGGTTTATCTAGGTGACATCATCAAGAAGCCAAAGAAGGAAATTAAATATGTCCTAGGTGATTTCCTCTGAACAGGATTTATACAAAAAGATGATAAATAGAGCTCTGTATTTTGAACAGGAGGTTGCAGCAGGGGCAGTGTTGACAGGCTCTAGGCCCTGTGCCAAGGTATTTATTTACTTGTTAGGCCATGACAAATATTAAACCACAATCTGAAGTCTCTCTGAGCAGCTAATCCTCAGAGGGACTGGCACAGGATTTTGCTGTGTCTGTGTCCCCTCTCAGCAGGGAATAAGGAGTCCATGTCTTTCATCAGTGTGCTGACCATTAGCATTTACTTTCACAAGGATGAAAACTATTACATTTTTGACAATGAGTAACCCACGCGCTTCTCTTGTAACTGTCAAATTTTCACAATGCTTCACATTATTGAACAAGTCAAAGGCAAAGCAATTCTGATTTAACCAAAGAAAATTATGTTTTAAATGTTAAGAGACTGTGTTTAGATCTCTGCACATCAGGAAATGGCTTCTATCGGACATTTGCTAAATAGAAAATGAAACATTTTCACAGATTATTGGTAAAACTACATGAATTACTGCTTAATTAAATGATTATGGACTGGTAACTGCAGGCATTACCTTTTACTGAGAAGAGCTTTGTAGGTTACAAGAGCAAACATAAAAAATGAGAATTATAAAGTAAATACTTAATGAAAAAAAATGGCTATATTCATATAAGATAATTTACCACTTGGGTTCATGTAGACACTGAAAACGGTTTAACTTGGATGATATAACCACATAATTTTGTATGTAAGCTATCAGCCAGTACAAATAACACATCATTCCTACTGCATTCAAAATTTGAACAGTACTCACAGCAATATTAGGAAGACACCAACATTAGACAGGCTATCAGAAAAAAATCAGTGTGAGCTTCTGTACAAATCACTGCAAGAGTGTACACTGAAAGTGGCTCTGAGATGAGGTTGCAAACTTAAACTACCCCTGAAGGAATACAAAAGGGGCTGGATCCAAATCATTTGTGCATATTATATACGCAGACAGTGGGCCATGAATCAGTAATTGAAAAGTTATGTGTGGCTTTTTTTGCCCACATTTGATTAAATTGCCTCTCTTAGTCACTTCAGTAATAACTTGGTGATACGCTATGCTGTCCTACTTACAAAAGAGCCAGGTCACTGTTTTCTCTCCCTGGACCATTGTTTCTTCAGTCTGGGAGAACAGAAAGCAGATGACATTTCCTGTGACTGAATCTCCATTCCTTCCTCAGTGCCATCGCAGTAATATCCTGAGTTGATTTTTCTAAGCAGAAGGAAGAAAGTATCAAACCTGGTGTTTTCAAAGGAAAGGTCTTGTTCCCAGCACCTGCTGATAAAATGCATTTTACAGCTTTTGAAGGAACTGTCTCTGCACCCTAGATGAACACAAATTATGGCATTTGAACTACTGCTTGAAAGAAAGTGAGATTTGGGCAAATAAATCTGTTTTGCAGTGCATAAGATTAAAGAGGGCGCAGTACAAGAAATCAAAATGCAGCACTGATATTAACAGTATCCATACTGCAATTTCCCCAGTCTAAACATAGAGGCACCACTTTCCTCCATAAACCTACAGTATCCAGTCTTGGAACTAGCCTGGATGTTAATCTGCAAGCACCATCAACTCACATCTGAAGTGAGTACAGAAAAGTATGAAAGCGAAGGCTGACACTTTCACCAAGGGGCTATGGGATAGCTGTGCTGCTCTCTGCACTAAATTGTTGTCTCTGACTAGTAAAGCTGGAAGAGAATTTGAAAGCTATGAAAAAGCGGAGAAGTAGGAAAAACAACATCCAGATACAGAGCCTTTGTTGTCAAACATCTGCTGCCATTGTTTTTATATTCACAATAAAGCTGATGGCAGAAGAAAATTTTATCTTTTCACTATCAGCAAAACATGTTTGAAGATTATCATATTCCAGCTGCCTTCACAGTATACACCACTGGTTTGGTACCTGAATTTCAATATGCATTATCATATTGGTCTTCTCCAGACCTTACCAGGTTTGATTCCAGAAACCCTTATTCAGTCTGTAACCTTCAATTACCTGTGATAAAAATGTAACTTGTGTTATCAATAGTTTTTCACTTGTCAAATTAACCCTAATTGGGTTAGGTCTTGTCTCTTCATCCGACAGTTTCTTCCCCCTTTATACATAAAAGAATTGTTTAAAAATAAACAATGAAAAAAATGTGCAGCTAAGACTGAAATACTGAAGCTAAAAATATACCTCTGCTAATGGCTACCAGGAATTAGCTGATCTCTCAAGATTTGGGATTGTATATTTCATGATGACTTCACTATTGAAAACAATTTGTGAGGACTTAGGAGGTAGAATCTCTCAATTGTGTGTAGTGGAAACATAAAATTATAGAAATAGAAAAACGTAATTCAGAAGGGGTAATAGATGAGTGAAATTAGCATTACTGGACTTTTGAGGAGCTGAAGGCAGTGCAAAGCTCTCTCTGGTTCCTCTTATATGTATGACAATCTTTACATTTTAAAATCAAGTTTTAACCCTTCTGCTCTTTTATCACTTCTTTATATCAAGCAAATCATGTGGGTCTTAAAGATGATATGTGACAAGTCAGTGTCATTGCAAAGCTGTTCATGATATGGCTCTGACAGTCCTGCCAAGCTGTGGGCTGCAGCTTCCAATTCATGCCTGTCCAAGTAAAGGAAATAACATGAGCCAGGCACCACAGATGGGTCAGCAGCTGGCACACGTGAGTTTTGTGTATTCGCAGCCAACCAGATAGTTTTGGAAAACTTTCAAGGGAGGCATTAGAAAGCTGTCCAGTGCCATTGATAACAAGAATAAAGCTCTGCAGAAGACTTGCTGCCAGAGCAAAATGTTGGCATGGATAAATATCACAAATCTTGCAACTTTTTCACTGCTAGCTGACCAGCCAAATGCCACCCACTTCCAAGGAGGCTCTCACAGCTGTTTTATAAAAATAGAAAAAGATACTCACTGACACTAATAAATTTCCTCTATAATAGGCTCAGTACTTGAATCGTAGCCAATACTCTCAGCCCTCAAATCTGACCCTGTGTCTCAAGTCATTGTCAGACTTCATAACATTCTCCAGCAGAGAATAGGAGGACATTTGCTGTGAAATTTAAACAGACAACAGTAGTAATGTTGTCCCTGAATTTGCTTTATCTTTTTAAACCACAACAGCTTTCTGTTACCAGCTCATTCAGTAGACCAAGAAGCAGAGGAAGTGGACAATACCATTCTAGGATTATTCAACACTATCAACAGCTTTTCTGTAAACTTGTTGGGAACACAGAAAAGGAAAACTGAAAACATGTCCTCATCCTCGGTTTCCATGACATACGTAAATCCCGTGTTGACTGCTCCCACAAAGGAGTACCATCTTTCAGCAAACTATTTCCTTATCATTAGTTACTGCTGAACTCATGAAGACAATCTTACCAAAATGCTTGGAAAGTGAAGACAGAGAGGAATGCCAGTGTACGCATATAACACAGTCCATGTTCAATGGCATTTCTTGCAGAGTCTGTCTATAGTCCCATGACCCTCTTCCAAATCACTCCTGGGAAGTCTTCTTCAACGTAGTCCTTCTCAAAACCCAACTACAGCCAGCAAATGAGTCAATGAAGTCACTTCTTTTCAAATTAGCCACCACCATCTTGCATGTTCTGGCACTGTACTTTCCTGCATTACCCATTTACTGCATATATCTTGCATTTGTAACATAGTCCTCAAAGCAAGAACCAATCCCTTGTGTATATTTGTATAGTGCTTTGCATTGGCCTCTAGGTGTTACCATAATACAAAGAATAATCAAAATCTCTAATTTTGGGATATCCAGTCATTTTCCAAGCATGAAATAAGGTTTAGAACTAATAATATTTAATTGATAAGCATTATTTTCTGTAACAAACCATAATGGGGTATCATTTGCTTGTAACTGAAAGTGCTTAATCCAGAAGTTCTGGAAAGTTCCCTTTGATGCTTTTTTTTTCCTCTTTCTTTTTTGGTGAATAGAATGTAGCATGACAGTGGAGATCACCCAGGGTTTTAACAGAGCCTAATATAATTGAGAGGGGATGATACAGAGTGTTCTGACAAAAGGTCCTGAACTCCAGAACTTGCTTTTCCTGTCCTTCCACAGAACTGGAATTAGTTGACCTCTAGGTCATGCTACAAAGGACATTCTTTCTACGAGGTTCTTTCTGAGAAAGCAGGATGAGTGGGTTGTGTTGGATGGTGAGCAAGACCTCATTTTCAGTACTTTCAGAATACTTTTATATTATGGCATTGGTTCTGACTTGCGCTTTCTTGGACTGTTGGATAGGCTTGTTTTTTGCTAAATTAAAATAATAAGGAATGATGCAGTAAAGCGCTGTTGAAACTGCAACACTTGCTTTTACAACAGCTCTAGTAATTTCTGAACAGTTTGTTCCAAACAAAAGTAGGTGGGAGGAGAGGGAATGAACAGTCTGTCACCAACTATTGCAGTGGAATATAATTTTTGTTTGCTAGTCCAGGCTGACACTGCAGCTACCTCACACTGTTTTAGTGGACAGCATCCCAGTAGTGCTCTCCAAACCTGCAGCAGAAGTGAACTTGGGCTCACTTTACACGCCAAAGAAATGTAGAAGATAAATCCACGGGAGACCATATCCAGAAAAAGCTTTAAGCAATTTCATTTCTTATGCTTCAGTATGAAAAGAAGTCTGACACCAGGAAAGACACAGCTTGCGTTCAGCTCCTAGTAGTGGGTACTGAGTTTGTTCACTTGCATCTAGGTCTTGAGGCTAGTTATAATTTGTCTAAGTAGGCTGAAAAAAAAACCACAATGGTACCAGGTTTGCTGGGTAAAAACAATAGGTGCAATAGAAATCTTCCCAAAATTTGTCTGCAAACAGAGTTCAGTTTAAGACAGATTATTTTGTTGTGAAACTACCAGTCAATGTTTTTAAACAATATAGATCCTGGTGCATGCTGTAATGTGTAGGTGTCCATCTTACTAAAGAGCTGGTCAGAAAGAGCATCAGGTAGAAGACTCCAGTCCGAAGAAGATTCCAGACTTCTTTTATGTGATCCAACTCTCAAACAACATCCATACAAAATGAGCTCTGACATTATTTTCTTTCATTTTTGTTTTGCTTTGTTTTGTTTTTGTTTTTGTTTTGAAGCTTGCCAAGACCACTGATCAGTGTGGTCTTTCCCAAAGACAGAAAAGGTTTTCCTTTGTAAAAAATTAAATTCAATCTAAAATGGTTTGCAATTCCATTATTAGAGACCTTCTAAAGTCATTTTTATCTGAGTTGTTCTCTGATCAAGGAAAAAACTACCTTTTGTTCTGTACAAGCTGGTACTCATCTCACTGGGAATGACATAATTCAAAAATACAGCATGAAGTGTGTCCCTACATTTATTCATTTGAGAGGATATTGAGTCACAGAGTGCTTGGTGAGAGTTGAGAGTTATATGGGCAATGGAAATCTTCTGTCCCACTCCTGTAAAGATAGAGAAGTACAAGTACTTCCTCCCTCTGCCACAGTTCTCACAATATCTATAGTTACAACCAGATAAGCTTTTTATGCTTTTATTTGACTTTGGGTCTTTTTTTTGTCTTCTTTCTTTCTTTTTTTCTTTTTTTCTTTTTTTAATTTATTTCAAAAGTTTCACCTTCTTCGATCAGTGTTTGCGAAGAACAGTTCCGCATCACCCCCCCTACACTATTTCTCTTTTTACCATCTGTGGGTCTCCTGTTTCAGCAAGAAAGCTAAAGAAACCCCAAAATAACAGATTTTTAAGTAGGGCTTTTGTGTACCATCATGCCACCAGAAGTATTAGGCAGAAGATCTGAATTTCTGATCTGAGTAATTTAGCTTACAAATTTTCATACTGTGCAACACAGTGCATGGTAACAGGAGTGAGGAAGATATTTCTATTAAACCAAGATGCTTCCGGGAAACGCTGGTCCAGTTATGCTGATGGAATTGTTGTTACAACAGCCATTTCTTTCCACTTGCTAGCACCTGTCTCTGTGGTGTGCCCTGCCTCCACTGTGACGGGACACTGGCAATCATTCTGCTGCAGGAGTTCTTTCTCTCCTGTTGGTGAAGTATGATCTTTCCTCTACGCTTCTGAACGAAAATAGTATTGAAATTTTGGCACCCAGTTGGTTTCTTCTATTTGTGCGGAGTTCTACAGCAATTCCTCGATTTGTTCTGATTAGAAAATACTGAGCCAAGGATAGCATTTATTAAAGCTACACTCCTAGGATGAAACCAGAAGCATTTTTCCTACAGACATTTTAAACAAACAAAACATTTATACTTGGGGTGGAATTAAAGGTTCTCAGAGAGGCTAGTCTCAATGCAACTGGCACCTCACTGAGTAGGTAGGTGAAAGACAGACTCCTTCATACTATATATCCAACTCCTTGGGAAACTGCTGTATTCTAGCTTTCTAAGGCTTAGGCTACATAAATGAAAGGCATAATACAAAAGTTATGTTTTTAAACCAAGTCATCTTCAATTAAACCAAAATCCTTCTACCATACTGAAATAAGAGTACCACCAGCAGATTTCTTTGGCTTAAGTTCTGTCATCTAAGGAAATGAAAGGAAAATTTACAGAGTTTCCTTGTATGGAATAATGTCTTTTTTATGGCAAATGTCATATCATCGAGTTTTAAGACTCAATGATCATGACTTTTCACTCCTAACTTCCCAGTGTCACTAGTGAGTGAAGAAGCTCCAGGAACGAGTGGAGAAAACCCATCCAGACTTCTAAAAGCCCAGCCAGACACTACCTTTCTCTGCAAAGAGAAGCTGATTTTTGTATCACTTCATAGTTGAACACTTTGTAAGACCTCTAAGAAATAAAAATAACCTCCCTCCAGTACGTTTCCTTAGACACACATTCCAACATAAGTCAAGCCTCAGGGCACGGTATGGGTTGGTTTCACAAGAGGGCAGGAGTCATGAAAAGAGGAAACAGAGAGAAATAAGAGCACAGCACTCCCCCCACATCATCAAGCACCAGCCTTTGCTTCAAACAGAGATCAACACATCACTGTGTGAGAAATGAGAAGTTTGATAAATTTACCACAGTGCAATAAAATCAATTGTAATGGTAACTGCTCCTGCTGCTCTGAAAACGTTAGACTGGTTTCCTTTGGTTGTGAATTCAACCAAGACATTAGTCTCCAGTGCTTTCCACTACCAAAGACTGGCAAGATTGTATTAATTTATCTGAAATAAAAATAAAAATAATGTTTTTCCTTGATTTCTTGAACAATGGCAGTGGAGCACGACATCTGCACACTTCTATTTTTACCACCCCAAACAGACACCCTGTGTCTGTTTGCCCTAGGTGCTAAAAAGCACTTTGGGGATTTGGAAACCCATTGAGATTTATTTCTTTTTTCTGAAGACATATTTCCTGGGATTTAAAATAGTGCGTTTGGGACTTCTCAACTTTGAATGTGCGTGGGAGTAGAAATAAATTTTTAGATTTTAGATTACTGCAATTTCACAGAAAAAAGTTACATTCCAAATAGAACAATGCTGCTTCCAAAAAATAAGAAAACTCAAGTATTTGGGGTTGACTATAGAAAAATAGGAGAATTTTTTTAAAAAAATCAAAATTAAAATAACAGGTATTTCAAGCCCTTTTGTTTAAAGAAAGAAAACAACTCTTCATTATAAATCCTTTCAAATGTAGTAGTTTTCATTTCAAAATTAGCCTTTAAGAAAAAATGAGTTAAATAAACTATGTCATTAAGAGCAAATTTTTGTTTCGGGTTGACCTAAAATGTAAATTTGATGGGTTTTTTTCCATTATCAAAGAATTTAGAAACATTTTTCTCCTTTAACACCCTTGGCTGCTGTGGTATGGGCATACAATGAGAAGTTCTGTCAGAGAAGATACACTATAACATACCACCCTGCACTGGATCAGCGTTGAACTGCTGATTCTTTGTAGAAATGTTTCTGGAGTTCATTGCAGGGTGAAAGCTACCAGTCAATCTTTATTGTTTCAAGAGTAACCTTTTCTGGAGACAATCATGGCTACAAGAACAGATTCTGTGAAGTCAGGGTAGTTCTTCTATCTATTCTTCTAAAAAGAGACCTGCTTTGGCAGAACTTTAGTAGTTATGGCAGTGATTGGCCACTGATCCAGGAAAATGAGACAACTGGTGAAAGTAGGTTGATGCGATATAATATTAGAATTGTCAGGCAATTAAGGCATTCATAGGCCAGTTATGGATTGTGGAGCAGAGCCCCTGGGCCTTTGAAACAGTTGAGAGTTCATAGCAATTCAAACTGAGTAATCAGCAAAATCAGCGTAATTTTCCAGTATTGAAAATTGACCCTCTGGTGGTCATATGTGGGATGGAATCCAGTTCTGCTCAGGACCAACGGTACCAATTATTAGAAAATAACCCCAAATTTTGTATCAGTCCTTTGCATTGTGGTCAGACTGCATTTTTTTAATTTTTTTCCATTTTGCTTAAGAGTTTTTCTCATTCATTTTTTTTCTTGGCTTGTTCAGCATTTGAATAAGAATCATTAATTCCTGTATTTATTCAACAGCTATGGTTGCATCATGGGCTGAGACAGGGTAAGACTTTTAAATGAGTATACAGTCTGAGATCTTTTGTGATGTCTCTTTGGCTCCTGCAAAATCTGTGTTCTAGTTATTTGTTTAAAAAAAAGTACACAATGGAGTTTTTGTAATTCTTAGCTCTTTTCTAAATCTTGATTGGCAACTGATGACCCAAGAAGCCAAAGCAATCAATCTAAAACCATTAAGCCTTTCTTATTTCTTCGGTCTCTTAGCCACTTCAATGACTGCAACCTCCTTTGGAAGGAAATGAACAGTCTTACATAGATAGGCATATTTTGTTGTTTTTACTGCATAATAGTTAATGCTGTGTCCATGTAAGATGATGTGCTGTGCCATGAAGAACTTATGTCATTGTAGGAAAACATTTTTGTTGGAATGAAATGAGTTAGAAGTTACTTACTGAACTAACAATGAAGAACTGATGCACACAAGGCGATACTGTTAATAAGGTAAGGGTTATCAGTCTGATACACTTCACATCAGAGCCAAGCTTTGCACAAATAACACAAAATACAAACACCAAATTTAACAGTATGTCTACTACCCCTACTTTCTAATTCTTCCAAAAACATTTATCGAAAAGCCTAGATGGCAAAAATGAACAAACTAAGTAAGAGAACAAATTCATGTTATTCTTTGTGTTGCACTGAAAAAACCTCAGTCAACTTATCTTTCCACAAATTTTCCTCTGACACGTTCAGTTGTCACGCAATGATACTTAACATTACCTGACATAGGAACAATTTTTCTGATCAACACAATTTTGGCACTTATAAGTTAAAATACATATGATTTGGTACACCTTTTTCTGATCTGGAAGTGAGATCAACTTCACCTTCCTTTAAATGGCACCCAGGTTCTATTTTTTGTTCACTTTACATTGCAGGTTTTTTTCCATATCTTTCCATCTCTTCAAGGTACTTACATTGGTTATTTGCTTTATTTTATCATACAAATATAAAACTTTCCACCATAATTTCAGCATATACTTTGCAGGGAAAATCTCAACTTCTTTTTCCACAATCTATTTGCTCCTGAGTTTCAATACTTAAGTACGAACTTCAAAGGAAGGATTTTCTCAGCAGTGGAGGCTGAGAGATCTGTATGTTCAGATGCAACTAGTTGAAATTTCAAAGATTCCTGTGGGGAAATGAGGATTGAATTTCTTCACAGGACCACCTGTGTTAGTGCCCTGTCTCATAATCTTTGTGAAAGATGATGTTCACAGATTGTTTTTAATGTGCAAAGAAGTGTAATCTCTTTCATCTTTTGAGTTCTTTTCCATATATCTGCAAGCCACATTGCAAGGTTTGATCCATGAACAGGGCTACTTCCATATATACAAATTGATATTTACCACTGTTTATTGATAATAAATACACAACTTTATTTTACAGAAGCTATACTAGTATGTATCTAGCATATATTTTAGATTTTTTTTTTTAATATAACCATGACCGATCATTTAAAATTATTTTCTGATATTGCTTAGAGAATTACTGACTTACAGTTCCTGTATCCTTTCCTCACATTTCTTTTAATAATAGATTTTTTACCTTTGCCATAGTGCAGGAGAGTAGCTGGTTACAACGAGGCTGCAAAGTCTGATGACAACTAATGCTGTTACAGAGAAGAGCTGATGGATGTAGTAAGACATCAGCTCCATCAGGAGCTCTTCAGTGATCAGGAAGTGGGGGTGGGAGAGAGGGAGTTTTACACAATGGAAACAAGGACACTTTGCTAAAAAACAACTTAGAAGAATAGCAGATGATGGAGGGATAAATACAGAAGACTATGGCATAAAATGATATACAGCTGGAAGAAAACATAAAAGGCAATCAGGAAGTGCTCTGAAATGCATTAGATACAATAATGAGATGGGAGAAAGAAGGAGCTGTTATTTAAAGGAGGAAAGTGAGCTATTGCAGGTGACAGAGGAAGCCTAAATTTTCTTGCTTCAGTTTGGTTGCTTTATTCTATATAAAGAGGTTAATTGAGATCAGACACTTAACATAGTTATAATTAATAACAAGGGAAGAAGAATGCAGTCCATATTAGATGGAGAACAGGCTAACAATATTAAGATAAATTAGATCTTTAATTTTATCTGTCCCTGTTGAGAATCACTTAAAGCAACCAGTTTAGGCAGTTTTCTTGGAAGACTCATGAAGACTCAGTGAACTGAAAAAAAGGGAAACAGCTAGTACCTATTATCAGGAAGAGGAAGGAAGAAGATTTAAGGATGCATAGACTCAACAGCATATGTAACATTGATGTCTGGAAAAATATTCAACTAATGGTGATACGTCATTAAATAATCAATTTGTACGCTCCTCCAGTATAATTAAGTAATAATGAATATCCAACATTCGTTAGTCAAAAACAGGTTTTAATCACAACTTTCTTCTTTCCTCTACAAAAAGTTTCCTAGAACACACAGTGAAAAAGGAGATGAAATATATTTGAGTTTAGTAATGCTTGTGATCTCTAGCAATCTCATAAGCAGACTAGAAAACTTACAATAATGGAAATGAACAATTGGACAAAAAAATCCAACTTCATAGAGTTCAATTTCAAAGTAAAGAGAGCATTTCTGCCAACACATTGGTCTCTTCTACCACTTTACATCTCCTTGATATAAAAATCAAACATTTCTCCAATTCATTCATAAATCTGTAGTGTGTGAACTCTGGTCCTAAACCAAATCTGATAGTAGTTGGAACAAGGCTGAGACCACAGCATATTCCAGTAGACACTATTTATTTTTCAGTACTGATTCAACCCTATTTCATGATGGGCATCAACAAGCAGCATCACTAGAAAAGTGAAACAGAGCTGCCCTTCCACCTGACTGTAAATTGAAGCTGATCTCAAATTAAAATTTTTCTTTGCATATCTTAACACATTTTTCCCTCTTAGGAGGTTTGAACATGAGACAATTCTACATGCACCTCTAGCCTGTGTCTTAACTGTTTGTAAAAAGAAAACAAAAGAGGAAAACAAGCAAGCAACGGTGACAGCAAAAGCCAACATGTTGCACACAAAAGAAAATGAAGTGCTAGTTCTTTGCAGAAGAAACAGGACTTTCAGCTGATCATGTCCTTCTGCACCCTGTATGCTAAAATGTCAAGATAAGGTTTTAAATACAGTGTGTTTCACCACAAAAATACTAATGTTAACCCAATACTGTGTATCTGCTGGAATCACCAAACTCAACAACTATTTGGTTTTGGTACATAGGAAGACCATCCTTGCCTAACTCCAGTTCAGCAAAACATGTTTTAAGAAAGAGAACACAACATTTAAATTCGCTACAGGCTGGAAACTGTATAATTATTTTGTTTTCTGATGGCCTCTGAAATAAGAACAGCTCAGTATAGAAGCTACACAAAATAAATCATGTTGAGCAAAGTCATCAGGGATATTCAGAGGGGTTACAACGCTGCTATTCTCCATCAACAACATAGGAACGATGTATTCAAAGAAAAAATAACATTTCCACACCGATAAAAATAATATGAATATTTCTACACTGATTCACAAAAATATATTTCACTTGTCCCATCCCTTAGAAATAGAAGAGGCAGTACTTCTCTGGCCTCCATTTTCTGGGAAACAAAGAGAATAAATAAATAAATACAGGGAGATATTGGACTAAAAGAATGTACCGGGGATGCAGATAAGATCATTCCATTAATTCAACCACAAACTTCATGCAGTCACTTTAGAAAAGTCCCTTGTCAACAGTCAGAACTGTGGGATAATTTTTCTTTCACCTGGAATTAATTTCAAATAAGCTACTGTTTCAACAAAAAAGGAGAGACCCAAAATGATGATTAGACAATTATTTAGTTCAAATTTGAGTAGCTAAGCAAAAATAACGATTTTGCAAAGCAGAATACACATTTTTATGGTATCATTCCACATCATCAATGAAAAATTATCTTTAAAATTATAGCTGGTAGTAAATAGGACTAAATAATCAAAAATAGACTGAAGTAGAAAACTCCTTTTAAGAAAGATATATGCACAACAAATTTACAACTATAGAGAAAATTAGAACTCTCCCTCATTCTAAGTAGTGTCTTGATGCCCCAGTTTTATTTATGATTTGTTTATTCACAATTTTCATTATTTTATTTTTTTTAAAACTATTTATTATAATCCCTCCCTTGTGCTTTGACAAACACAAATCAGTGTTTGGAACTGAGTGCCAAGGAGCAGATGCTTGAAATGAAGTTTAGGCAACTAGAAACGGAGAACAGTATGTTACAGAACAGTGTTAGCCATTTAACTCCTTCTTACCAATAAAGCTATAAATCACTTTCTTTTTCACAAAAAAATTTTAGTTATAGAGACTGTTACTATGAGGTGAAACACTGTGTCCCTAATTCTGGGAGATTAGGAAACAACTCTGACTGCAAGCCAGTGGACTGAGTCACATCACTCTAAGGTAAGAGCTGCAAGAGACTTCTTGTCCCTGGCTCATATTAGATAATTTTGATATCAGTGATGAAGGTCTGTGCTCCAGTGATACCACATCAAAGACTTTCGCTGGCTACTCCACAAGAATGAACTTCATTTGTTAATGAAGCAGATAAAGGAATAATAGTGGTTGCTTACTATAAAATATATCTGCACTTGGAAACCTTTCTCCTTTAATCTGTAAACTGCTTTAAGGTGGAAGAGAGAGATCTTGCAACATCCATTGAATAGCTTCTGTTCACTCAGATATTATGAAGTCAATTCATCCTGCTGGGGTTCTTGTTATATAGTTCCTCTTTTCTGTGAGGTTTTATGGAAAGGGCACAGAAGAAAAGAAATAAATTAATTTTGCTCTGGCAGAGTCCATTAAGGACAGATCATCAACAAAAATAAGCCATTATTTACAGCTGCTCAGAAGAATAAACACTTAAGCATTTGTGCCCCTTCTGAACAATTCTATGATTTTATGATACAAATATAATACTGCTGATATGATTATTTATAAATAAATAAATAATTTTTCAGACTTGATTAAGCAATCACAAAGAGGTGGTTGTTCTTCCAAGTCTCCAACAAAATGACTGTCACCAGAAGCAGCACCTCGATTCCAAGTGCCATAACAATGCCTGTGAATGTAGAGTGGAATACACAGGCTACTCCATACATGGACCAGTAGGATCAAAGAGGCTGAACGCTTGTGCTGAGGAGCAAGAGCCCCCAATCATAAGCTGTTCTACCAGTTATGTGAACATCAATATATTGCAATATTTGAAAGGTGATTGTCTTTACTTATTCACCATGTCATAACAAATATCTGAAACAAAACAGGGACTCAGATGGCATAAAGTTGTATATACTTTAGAAGTGATAGAGACAATCCAAAGTAGAAAATTAAGAATTAAGAAGAGTATACTGATTCCTTATTATCCACACACAATTCATTCTGGGAAGAGGTAATGAATTTCGCTTCCAGGAGAAATACATTGCAGATTATAGGGATGGTTAAATCTTCCATTATATTTGTCTGTTTCAAATAGACCAATATATCAGTACGGACTGCTTGAACTTAAACCTTAAATTTCCTGGATGTACATACATTAAGGAAACAGTTGATACTGATCACTAGGAATTAATACTTTAAGCATGAAATAAATACAGCTAACCATGACCCACCCACAACAGTTGCTCATGTAATTACTACAATTTTTATTTTTATTTTTTAAGATAAAAAAACTTGGTTTTGTTCGTTTTATGAGAACTAAAACCATGCCAGTAAAAATCACAATATTAGTTTATCAGTTTGGGATATTTTTGAATTTTAAAAAGTGTCATATATTTAAAAGAAAAGGAAGTGTTGTTTTTTTCTTTTTAATGTATGACTAAGATACTGAAAGATATAATTATTTCCCTCCCTCTGTGATTTTGTTCCAGAAAAGGAACATTTCTGCTGTTTCTACTTGAACTCTCCTTTCTTTTGTTACCTTCATTTCTTCCTATTTCATCTCTCCCTCATATTACTCTACAGTGCTATTTGTCCCTCCCCCAGGCAAGTGACACATTTTGACACATACATTTCTTTTCCTTTACTCTTACTTTCTTCCTTTTCTTATCTTATTTTCATTCCCTCTAGTTTGTGCATCCCTGATTTTGTTTCTCCCTTCTCTCTCATTTATCTTCTCAGAACCCACGTTATCACTTTTTTGCATACTTTGTACCTTCCCCCTTCATTTCTTCTTTTCCTCTTCTTGCCCTTCATCTTCCACATCTGTACAATCACTATATCAGATGAAGAAATGGTGAGATAAAGAAGAGGAGAGAAAAATCATTTACTATGCAAAACCTGTCTGTCTCTCCCTTCTTCCGGCTTGAAAACAGCAGTAGTAATCGAAGGACTCTTTTTTCAAAGAGTAGGAGGCTGTATCATTCAACTCCTTCTTGGGGAGAAAAAATAAAAAGGAAGCCACTGGTATCATCCCTTCCCTTACTACAGAGGCAAAACCAATTTTGTTGCCCCAAGAGGCAATGCAAAAACATTCGCTTGGAAAATGGAGATCATTGTGTCAAAGGCGGTTGATATTCCTCCTGTTTCCAATCATGTCAGGGGTCCCAGAAATTCCTTCAGGAATAGAGGTGACAGCTTCAAACTATCCTACTGCTGAATCCTTGCTTTCACTGCTTCTAAGTAAGCTGAATTACATTATGAACAAGTAGTATTTTTCAGTTGAGTGAAATAGTCAATCTACTTNGGATGGAATAGCTCCTTGGCCAATTTGGGTCAGCTGCCCTGGTCCTGTCCCCTCCCAGTTCCCAGTTCCTTATGCCCCCCTTAACTATTTCACTGGCAGAGGAATGCGGAAGTGAGTTATGTTCTCGGCTCCGCTCAACACTGCCAGGATGTTATCAGTATCTCGGAGGTACAAGATAAATTCATACTAGACACTATGAGACGTGTAGCTTCTGTTAGAAACTAGGACAGTCAGTAATCTATCACTCTCAAGACTACTGTGTGGGTACTCTCAATCCTAGATTCCGGCTAAGAATATTTGAATCTCTCGCCCCACAGAGTGCCTAATCTCAGCACAGTAGGATCTTCTGAGCTGCACAGAGTTGATCAGTTTCATTTGTATGGACTTCCTGAACACTCATTAAGCCAGAAAAATCTCCTTTAGAGCATGGGAGGGGAAATGTGTGTTGTAATTGCAGGTCCTCCCTCCTGAGAGCACCACACCATGAGAATACAAAAATATTCTCATTTACTTCCCACTCATCATTGAAATTGATGCAAGAATTTCTACTGACTTGAGGCTTGAATAAGCTACTGTGTAATTATATTACGGTACTTCATACTGTTATACTTTTATATTCTATACTGTAATTATACAGTATAGAATTAATTGCATGTAAATGTTCTAGCATATCATTAATAAGATTTACCAAGCACTCCTCAGGTAAATTACAAGGAATGATTGTAACATGGTAAGGATGCAGTATGACAGTTTTTTGGGACTCCTGAATGGGAAAGTTTTAGTATTATGAGAGCCATCATTATGCCACCTACAGCAATACTCCATGACTCAATTCAGAAGAGCATGTGCATAACCATGATTGCTTAGCCTAAACCCACAGACATCACTGAAACAAATGCGCTCTCAAGTTCTGCTTTAATGCATATTTTATTCTGCATCAGAGCTTAAGTTTTCCATGTCTGTGCATGTCTGTCTACAAGCAAGTATAATGTATTGTAATCTCTAGGCATGCTGGAAGGTTTAATCTTGGACAATGTAAAATGTCTACAGTCTTAGAAACATCTGAAAAACCTCACATTGGTTAATATTCAGAAAATCAATCTGGAGTATTTCATCTTCCTACAGTGTTTTGAATTGTACCTCACGCAGTCTTGACACTGTGTCCCCCTGTTCTCCCTCTGATAACAGATACCAAGTTTCTCAAGGTAAAAACTGTTTTCCTTTGTGCATTCTGAAAATCACCAAGCATGATTCTGGTATTTAATACAGTATTGGGCCTGGGAGAGATAAGTGTTGAAAACAAAAAAAAAAAAAGGAATATCCAGAATGGGATGCCTGACACATTGCTGCCACATTGCACTCCAACCAACTGATCTTTTTCTACAACTTGCACGTACATCCATACCCTAAGGGGACAATGATGTTTTGTTCTAGCAATTTAATTTTCAAAACAACAAAATAGAGAACACTTTTTTGAAATCATGGCTAGTAAAGTTCTAACAAAAATCCTTACTGTCAGTTCAGAGGAATATAACACTTGTGACAACTCATTAGAAATATTAGCTATGAAATCTATGCCAGAAAAACTCAAAAATAGGTGTATTAAAGTAAGAACAGAACACACAGGTTCATTCCTTCAGATTTACGTATTTAAATGGGTTCCACTTGTAATTAAATTTCACACTGTTTCTGACAGGAAGAAAAAGAAATAGCCTCTATTGCTGTTAGTGTGTTTGCCACACAATTTTGGCAGCTTTGATCAGCTTTGTCATTTCAGGCATCCGGTAGTTTTCATACTGATTCAGGCATTAATCAGAACACATTTTTATTTCAGAATTTGCATAGCAAAACTGTTTTGTGAGTTATCATGCTAATATGTTCTATCAAAGAATAAATTAACATTTTACTTCTGTTAACCAGAGGCAATACTTCATATACAATTCAGATGATGTTGCCAAACTTTTCACATTACCAGGTGCTTAAATTTGGGGTTACTTTATATATCTGCAGACTTAAGAAACATCTTTTGAATATAAGCAAACAACAAAGCCCCCCACAATCTAGTACTGGCATTCCCAGAGTTTACAAAGCCTGTCCTGTTCCAGAGCTTTACTGTGCTTCCCGTAGCGAGCTAAGGCACAATCCATCAAACAACCACTGTGCAGAATCCTTTTCCTATTTTTCAGTCCTCTTTAAATCTCAATGGTAACATGAACAAGGACAGGAGAGAATAAGGGAGGAAGAAACAGCTAATCTGCCATATCTGAACTTCTTTCTTTTCCTAGGAGTGAAAGACAAAGTAATAAGACATTCTTCTGCTTCTTTCTACTGCCTTCTAATGTAAATTGCTAGCTTTCTTCTAAAGCAACTGTTCAATGCCAACAGTTACCATGATGCATCAGTGTCTCGCTGGCACAGTTCTTGGCTCTCAACCAAGGGGCGTCCTATGACAAGTACTCCAGGTTCATCCTACCTATAAACGCGTAGATCACTCATGCAGCTAATTACCAGGAAGTATTTTAAGCAGAATACCTGAGAAACTGTACCAGTTGAAGTTCATATATTGCAGATAAGCAAAGAATGTTTTGCCAGAAATCTGAGGATCTTGAGGGTAGATGGAAGTTTTCAATTTTCCTCTGTGAATGGCTCCTGTCCACAATGGGGAGAAATGTTTAACTATTTCATTTGGACTTTGAATAATCAACTCACAAAGTTATCTTTTTCCCAAAATTCCCTGTCTCCTTTATCACCCTTGCAGTGTATTCGAGTATCCAGAAGACTTTTTCACCAAGATTAGAACAGGACCTATTTTGGGCAATATCAAGCCATAGGCACCATATTTCTGAGTGTTGATATCATCTTAGTTAATGCTACGAAGAAATACCAACTGCAGCTATAATGTAAAAAAAAAAAAAAAAATAGAGAAAAAAAGAAGGAAAAAAAAGAGCTGGGTTAATCACTTTCACTCTGGGATCCACAGGAAATCTGTACAGACGTGAAAGGAACCATGTTCCCATCAAGCTTCTCTACCCATAAGAAAACTGCCACAATCCCCATTAGCCTCTCTTAGTAAATGTCAAATGTCTAGCAATATTTTAATCTTAAAGGATACAAGACTTAGATGCCACTGCCAATTTCTGCATCCACAAAGGAAGGTCACAGCTCCTTAGCCAAACGCCAGTAACTCAAGACTATTTGGGATGCTACTGTGACATAATTGTCAAATAGCAGCTGGGAGTTTATAATCACATCTAAGCTGTAGGCACTGTTAATTAATGGCAGGTATATTTCCTCCTATAGAGGAGCTAAGATTACTTCCTTTTTCTCCTCTGGCTCTTTCCCAACCTATCATCACAATCTCAATTAATCTGAGTTGAGACTTAGCCAACTAAATCATATTTCTCCTGTATTCTCCTCTGTAAATTGAGGTGCTGTGTCATCCATCATGGGTGGAAGATATAGATTAATACACGTGCTCTTCATCAACAGACTAAAAAACAAAACCAGATCCCATCCTAAGAGTGGATTTCCTTCATGTTAACATTTAGCTGCTTGAAATCCAATCAACCATGTCAATCTTTTGCACAGCCATCCCCATTTATTATACTGTTTCCCCAAGCCATTTGTTTTTACATTACACTTTCAAAGCTGCCTCTGCCTGAGAAACAATTAAACTCCTGTTTTCAGAAGAAAACTTTCATCAAGACACTTAAAAAAAAAAAAAGTCACAATAGTTAACCCATTGCTGGTGTGTGAGATGAGGATAAATAAAAAGGCTTTATTTAAGCCATGAAAGAAGATCTCCCAGAGCTGACTCTGTAGAGGGAAAATGGGCTCTCTGAAGGGCCATTGAGAGCAGGCTCTGAAACACAGGTGATCTGACTTGTGCCCTAAAGGAGCCTGTTGACTGTAAGTCAGCTTTTCTCAAGCTCCCTGCAAGCCTGACCTTTTCTGGTTTTCATAGCCTTTGTGCTATCTCCATCCCCAAAGAGAGGAAAAGCTACTACATTTGACTGCTGACAGCAACTCCTCTCCTAGGGAGATGTAATTATTGGGAACAATTTAGTTCATTTTCCCCCATCGCACAGGAGATAAGCCAATGCCTGCAATTAGGGGTTGTTAGCTGTCCCCTGGATGGTATAAACAGTAGCAACTAACAGTTGCAGCTGCTTTGTACTCCATTACACAAGAGAAATTGAGCTGCTACTAGTAATAAATTAACAGAATTTAGTTTTGATTTAACATTTATCCTTTTTTTTGTTCAGTAATTAATAATATTTTAATCCCTTTTAAATGCTTCTCTCTTTCATCATATTACTCATTTTGATGAACTCTGGTGATGACAGACTACAATTCTCTTTTGAAAATACTTTTATTTCCACAAAGCTTCCATCTGTAGTTCAGCACTATTCCTGGTTTATACAGCTAAGATTTAGGTGATAAACCCATTCAATGACGAATATGTTGCTCACATTTTTGTGTTTTACTTGCCTTTCTGTGGCAGCTCAGCTTGCTAGGGAGGAAATGTACAACAGAAGCAAACTGCAGTTACTAGCTGCAGATATCAATATGCACCTCCAAACCCTGGAAGAAAGAGAGCCACTTCAACCATTAAAATTATCTAACTGTAAACATTTGAAGCCTGTAATGACAGCTTGTTCTCATTTCCCTACTTGCAGAAATTGGACTGCTGGCTGAAATCAATTAGCACTTCCCAACACTTTCTAGGAATGTGGCTGCCAGACATCCTGCATTCATGTGTCAGGATAGAAGCCTGCATCTGAATGTCTGTTCTTGGCTCTCCTAAGCACAATAATGACTTGGGTTGCTAAAAACTCTCAGTCTGATAGTTCACTGAGCAACAGCATGTAATAATGATAATAATAACACATCTTTATAGGAAGCTAATATAATGAATGGAATCTATTTCTCACTGGAGAATATAAGGCTTCACTACAACAAGATGGTTTTCAGCCTCTATTCCAGCATCCAACTCCTAAAGTAAGGAGTAAAAAGTAAGTAAAAATCTCACATTTCATTTATGAAAAGCATTAACAATGGAAGATAAACATCTATGAACTTTTAAAAACAGTCTGAAGGAGGAAGTGGCAGGTTTAAGGAGCATCAGGGAGTGTGAAAGGGAAATAGACTGGTGGAGCCATACCCTGCCAACCGTGCAAGAAAGGCACCCAGGGAAAGCTCTGCAAGTAGTGATGGATCGCCCACCTTCTTGCCGTCAGGTGGAAGGAGGGGGTCTAACAGACAGGGAGAAATGGAAACACATCTCTGCTCAGGGTGGTAGGAAAACCCCCACCTAACCAATCTCACCTTCCCAGGTGCCCTTGCACAATAGGTATGAGGTTCTGGGACCTGAAGGACAGGTAAATGAGAATGCTGATGAAGGTCCATCCAGAGGGTTGTCTAGGGTGAGTCAGTCATCCCCACACCCTAAGACTGCCTCTGCCAAGAACAAAAGAAGGGTAATTGTCATTGGTGTCTTCCTTCTGAGGGGAACAGAGGGCTCGATATGCTGATCAGACCCTACCCACAGGGAAGTCTGCTGCCTCCCTGGAGCCCAGGTCAGACACATTACTAGGAAGCTGGCCCTCTGATCATTACCCACTTCTGGCAGTTCAGGTTGGCAGCAAAGAAGTTGTGGGGAGAAGCCCAAGAGCTATGAAAATGGACCTAGGGCATTGGAATGGTTAGTAAAGGAGCAGGAGCTCAGGTGATGTCTTTCTTGATCCCTTCAGTAGCAGAGAAGAATATGGGATCAACACATGGCTAAGGCTGGTACTATCAGAGGAGTTTTGGGTTTTTTTTGATCATGGGGCAATTTATTCAGCACCAGACCTGCTGGCAACAGATGGGATTCACCCGTCTCAATGGCAGAAAAGATTCTAGTCCAGGATTTGGCAGGACCCAGTGAGTGGACTTTAAACAAGTTTTGAGGAGGGAAGGGGATAAAATGAGGCTAGAGATGAGTCCAGAGGCAGTATGCCAGGGTTGTGGGTGAGACCGATAGCCCAGCTGAAGCGCACCTACATGAATGCATGCAGCTTGGGCAAGAAAGAGGAGAAGCTAAGAATCACTGTGTGACGGGGAAACTATAACTTAGTCACCATCACTGAGACATGGTGGGATCACTCTCATGTCTGGAGCACAGCAAGAGAGGGCTGTAGACTCTCTAGAAGGGATAAGCAAGGAAAGAGGGGCAGTGGGGTGGCTCTCTATGTCTCTGTGTTTTGATGTTGTAGAGCTCAGTGGTAAGGTCAAGTCCTTATGGATAAGGGTTGGAGGAAGGCCAACAAGGCTGACATCCTGGTGGCAGTCTGTTACTCACCACCCAATCAGGCCAAAGGGATGAAGCATTCTACAAGCAGCTGGAAGTTACACAATCGCTAACCTTTGTATTCATGGAGGATTTCAACTTACCAGACATTTTCTAGAAATGCAGTACAGCAGAAAGGAAGCAGACTAGGAAGTCCTGGAATGTATGGAATATAACTTCCTGAAGCAGCTGGTAAGAGCCTACCAGGGAAAGTGCCCTGCTCGACCTGCTGTTTACAAATAGAGAAGACAAGCCTGGCTGAACAGGGAACTTTTGCTTAGACTCCAGGAAAAAAAAAGAGAGAGGTTACCATCTTTGGAAGAAGGGACGGGCAACTCAGGAAGAGTACAAGGATGTTGCTAGGATATGCAGAGAGGAAAACTAGAAAGACAAAAGCCCAGCAAGAACTTAATCTGGCTGCCATTGTTAAAAGATAATAAAAAAATGTTTTTACAAAATATATTAACAGCAATAGGACAGACAAGGAGAATCTCCATCCTTTATTGGATGCGGTAGGGAACATTTCCACCAAGGACGAAGAAAAGGCTGAGGTTCTTAATGACTTCTTTATTTCTGTCTTTAATAATCAGACCAATTATCCTTAGGGTACTCACCCTCATGAGCTGGAAGACAGGGATGGAGAGCAGGGATGGAGAGCAGGATAAAACTCCCCACAATTCAGGAGGAAACAGCGACCTGCTACTGCTACCTAGACTGTTACAAGTCCATGGGGACAGATGGGATTCACCCAAGGGTTCTAAGAGAGATGAAAGAAGTGACTGCAAAGCCACTTTTCATCATTTGTCCTCAGTCCTGGTCAAACAAGGAGGTCTCAGACAACTGCAGACTTGCTAATGTGATGCCCATCTATAAGAAGTGTTTGGATGAAGGATCTGGGGAACTACAGGCCCATCAGCCTGACCTCGGTATCAGGGAAGGTCATGGAGCATATCATCTTGAGTACAATTACACAGAATGTGCAGAACAACCAGGGGATCAGGCCAAGCTCCACGGATTCATGAAAGGCGGGTCCTGCTTTACAAACCTGATCTCCTTATATGATGAGGTGATCCCTGTAGTGGATGAGGGAAAGGCTGTTGATGTAGTCTATCTGGACTTTAGCAAAGCCTTTGACACTGTCTCCCACAGCATACTCCGGGAAAAGCTGGCAGCCCATGGCTTGGACAGGTGTACTTTTTGCTGGGTAAACAACTGGCTGGATGGCTGGGCCCAGAGAGTGGTGTTGAATGTGGCAAATATGAACAATAATATTTTACAGCTTTCATGTAAATTATTTGCTCTTGTTTGACTTTCCTCTGGACATTTTCAATAATTAAGCTTATACTTCATATCTTCCTGTTTCCTTAAAAAAATCAGTTGTTTTGATGGAGGTAGGATGTCTTCCCTTCAGAAAATTTAGCTAATAAAAGCTTACATCGTACCAGTGATACAAAGAAACATAACTGCATGAGCTGAAAAATTCAAGGATCAAGAGATTGAGTTTGTTAAGAAAATTACATCAGAAGCACAGTCAGAAGTGGGACTGATATCAGCAAACAGCAAATTATGTTATTTAGTTATAGGAACATTTCTGCCACCTCCATATTTTATATGAGATGGTGGAAAAGCTGTAGTTAGCCTAAGCCACTGCAGCTAGTGTTTCTTTTTGATTCAGATAATTTAGTGTATTGCTCTGTGTCATGAGATGTAACATCACACTAAATGCTGAAAAGCTATGAAGAACTACCAGCAAGCACATAAACAAACTCTCCTGTTCTAGGGGTTAACCTTGCTGTTCCAATTCATCTCCATTTCAACTCCTATGTAAATTTAGCCACAAAATAGATGTGAGAATTAGGAAAACCACTTCCACATGATTCTCACAGACATGCCCCCAATACTAAGTTCCTGGAGAGTCCAGTCTAAAACATTGGCATTGTCTTATATAAAGGTATTTGAGAAGGTTTTGAGCTATTTAAGTCTAGAAAAGTCAGATACATTTAAATTAATTTCTTATTAATTGCAATCCACTTTGTTCTTTCTAAGGTCTTCTACAGAAACATTTGATTTCTGCATTAGCGCAAAGTAATAACCTAGTTATGATGAATCTAAGTCCTGCCTCCTTTTCCCACATTCAAAAGAAGCAAAAGAGTAAGTTGTCTTTCTTTACTGCCACACCATTATATATTCAGTTCTCTGAGCACACAAAAGCATTTCAGTCAGTTGACAAGATTGTTGCAACAACTGAGACTCGATTTTAGATTATCTGCCAGACTTAACATTCAAAATGCTACATCTTATAGAGCACTTTTAGAAATCAAGTGTCTTAATGTTTGTGCCTTTTGAGTTTAGTATCTACAATATAGTAAGTTTTCTTTCCCAATAACTTCACATTTTCTGTAAAAATAAATGTGAAGTTATATTAGAGACAAAGTTAAAAACTTGATATCACCAAATCAAGGAGTTTATGATAGAGAACACTTGCCAGTGAAAGCTCATAATGCGCAAAGGAGAAGATAATGAAATATTCTCTTCTTTAGATTTGTGATAAAACTTTCAGTCCTTCATGGTGGCTCTTCACAACCTCTCTAAGGAGCTGTGACTCATTAGCTGAAGAATGCTAGTCTAGGTTAATAACATTCATCCAGAAATTTCTTTTTTCTTTTCCTTTTTTTTTTTTTTTTTCTTTTCCTTTTTTTTTTTTTTTTTAAGTAAATAAACATTTCTGAGGCCGTGCTGCTTTTTTTCTTTAGTGCGCACATCCGTGACAGAAGGAGTTCAAGTAAATGGCTTTGTTGGAAAGCTGAGTAGATGCGTTTCTGATACAATACCCTATGTTTGTAACTAACCGTTGCTGTTCTACACAAATTACTTGTGGTTAAATTTTCATCTCAATGGCATAGGGGAGTAGCAGGGAACAAAACCAACATAACGAAAGAATCTAATTAAGAAAGGCATCTCTGGGCATTCTAGCTGCCTGTATTATGAACACTATAACGTAGCCAGCTGCATATCCTAAATTTTGTAACAGCATAAACCCAGAATCTCAAATTGGGAATGTTCTGGTTAACACAGAAATGAACTGAGAAGGCTTGTAATGAAACTGAAGCAGCAGGAAGGGAAAGTTCCATCAGACATGAGCTCTCCAGAACATTATTGTGCGGGTTTCTGGTTTGTGTGTTTTCTTAATGGATCTTTGTGTTCAAGAAAAACTAGCGTGCAACTCCCTAGGCCTGCCTAGGGAGGTGGTGGAGTCACCGTCCCTGGCCCAGTTCAAGAAGCGTCTAGACAAAGTGCTAAGGGATATGATTTAGTAGCTTAGTGGGTAGGGATGGTGATAGGAGGACGGTTGGACTAGATGATCTTGTAGGTCCTTTCCAACCTAGTGTTTCTACGATTCTATGATTCTATGTAAGGAAAGGAAACATGGTCAGAAACATTCCTGAGTTTTAACTTGCTTTGAAGGAAAAACATGTTTTCAAGAAGATTCGGGGAGCCTAAAAGATCATGTTGTAATGTCAGAATAATAAAATCTTTGGTCACATTCTTGATGTGAATCACTATCAGAGTGACAAAATGTCACAAGTTATCCCAATACAAAAAAATATATATACCAGGAAATTTAAGACTGAATTATGCTACGTGCAGAAAGGGAAATCTGAAGCAGCAGATACAGAGAAGAAGTGAGTTGGTGCTGCACCAGTAGAAGAAATCTAACTACTGTAAAAACCATTTTACTTCAGGGCCTCCTTCCACTTTGAATGGCATCCACAGCAATGGATAGCACCAATTCCCCATCCAGACAGAAAAGTATTCACCACAAGAACAGAAAAGAAGAAGGTGGGTTTATGACATCTCTGCCAGGCTGAATTTTGGGACTTCCAGTCTCTCTGACACAGTCAATAATCAGAGCCTCATTACAGGAGTACTTCCCGCTGAGGAGATCAGCTGAATTAATAGTACTTTTTAACAGCCGAAAAAAGGCTGAGGAAAATGAAGAATCATGCCTGTGCAAACAATATAGGATGACAAGAGAGTTAAGATCCCCACACATCATAAAAAAGTTTTATGCTACAGGTAGCTCATTCTTGCTGAAGAGAGTTGCAGCTAGCAAGGACCAATGAGACCTTTTCACACGAAGACCAAAACTCTGAAAGGACTTCAGGGTTTAGAGCCGTGTCTGCAAGGCTCATGCCCAAATCCAGCTCACGTGCTCTGATTATCTACTTAAGGGCTTTGCTCAGAGCCAGGCATACAGCATGATTGAAAATAAGAGGTCACAGATGAATTGGGGTGAGTAGGTATCTCCTACCTGTACGGTTACCAAAAGAAGAACAAGAACATGACCAGAAACCAACATCTAGAGGAAATGTTAAAATTGTGAGAACTCAAAAATGCATTACAAAAAAACTCAGACTGCATAGATGTTAGGAGAATAAAAGTATCATTGCCCATGGCAGAGGATTTATAACTAGATGACCTTTAAGATCTCTTATGACTCCAACCATACTATGATTAGGATTCACTTTAAGAAAATGGCAGGAAGCCTGCTGGAGTGAAAAACTAAGATTCAAACTAAATGTTGTACAATAGAGAATAATTAAAGTAGGTCAGGAAATTCTTGGAAGAAAAAGCTAAAGGAAAGACTACAAGGTATATATCTTACTTATTTTAGTAGTTAATAGAAGCCTAAATGTAGAGTTTTGCTACTCAATAATTGAAAGAGAACACTTCTGGAGCACAGAGTTGTTGCAGGCATATTATGGAACTGAATAAACAAAGTATCAGTAAGCGTTATAAGATATTCTAAAAAGCACTTTAGAAGTAGAAAGACCTACACTATTGCTTACTATCTATGTAAAGCTTAATTAACTTCACCTCAAGAATTGATACTAGAATTTGCAATTCAGGCCTTGGGCTCAAGATGTACAGCCAAGTTTTTCTTAAACTTATTTCTCCGTGGTGCTTCTATTACTTTCCTTTCCGCCTCCCATTATACATCCTTAGCAGCTTTTACCTTGATTTTTCACTTGAAATACTTAATTTGGTGATATTACAAATGAAAAAAAAAAAAAAAACCCACACAGTTCCACAAGAATGGCCCATGATGCAAATAGCCCACTGATTTTCTCTTATTGAACTCTTCTGCTTCTCTTCAGTATAAGTTTTCTGTTCAGGCAGGCATTTTTAGAAAGTAGTTATTAAAAAAAAATAAAAAAAAAAATAAAAAGAGAGAGAGTTCAGGTAGGAAACTGTAGGGTAGCTTCACCATTTGATATACCCAAAGGAGACATTAGCAACACAGCAAACTGTCACACGTGTATTATACATACCTCATTGCCCCAACTTGTAGCAGAGGTCCAAATTAGAAGATATGAGATAATGCTTATAAACAATACTCATTCTCCAAGTAGCCCATAGCACAATTTATTTCTAAGGTGTAAAATGAGGCTGCACAATAAAACCTTTCTTGAGGAGACCAGATATCGACTTTTTCTTCCAAAATGGCTTCCAAGTTCAGGAACATGCAGGTGACCCACTACAGAAAAGTAAGCGTACTACATTTCTTCCTGAAGCCTCAGCTCTCTGACCCAACAGGTGACTGACTATTGTCCTGCCATGTAGGTAAAATATAGCCCAAGTGCTCATAAAGTCTTTACACTACTGTACATGTGCACAGATGGTAGGAGGTACCTGAGAGTCTGACCTAAAAATCTATTCTGAGATCCATTTAAAACCTTTGGAGCACTGACTGAAAATAAAAACTTTTGGCTTCCCTTCTTTTTTAAAAAGACACTTTAAAAAGTCTCTTTGAGAAGATTACCAACCACTGTTAAAGTTTCACACAGTGAAGTACCTAAAAATCCTCTCCTGAAACTCTGTGATTTGGAAGGAGGCAGAAGAAGGAAGAAAAGAAAGGAGGAAAAAGTTCACTTTCACTGTCTGAAAAAGAGGAGTAAGGTAGGATTTAAAGCAACAGATAAGACAATTCAGACACAAAGCACAAGTTGCAGACAGAACAGGTTCATCACACATCCAAGTGGTGATGTATGCTGATTTTTGGTAGCTGCTTCACCAAGAGCAACAGCACTTGCTGTGGCTTTACCAGNGAGTTATCAGCCTTGTTTTTCTTCTAGAACCGAAACACAGCTTTGTAGCAAACACTAAGGGAAAGTTTGAGTTAGAAGCTTAGACAACCAGCCAATAGCTGAGAACAAAACTGAGCATCCACCACTCCTGCAAAAAACACTGTTTTACCCATCGGCAGGGCTCCTTGTGCTACAGCTCTGTAGGATAGACAGTGAGTGCTGTGGTATGTTTATTCTTAGCTAAATTCCACTATTTTCAGGTATCATTCGCAAGATAGCTAATAGAAAAAAAAAAAAAAAAAAAAAAACAAAGGCTTTTGTTCATCAGTAATGAGGACTGCAGGTAAAAGATTACCATAAAGATATTTCTTTTATTTGGTTTTGTGTATGTTTATTTTTGTTTCTTCTTTCTTTTTAAATATTCGAGTTGTCATCACTCTACTTACAAATGTTCAAATTGCCATTCTAACTCAGAAGCCACACTAAGTCAATATGGGATGCAGTTATAAACCTTAAGTACCTTTACAACATTTAATGATAACATCTTATGCAACTTTGACTAAGTATAATATATAGTTGGTAAAAATACACTGTACTACTTCTAAGTGAAGATGCAAACAAGACAAGATGTTGATATGGATCAGCTGCAAATCTAAAATTGATTTCCAGTTGGCAAATCTTCATAGAAAATCAAGCTAATAAGAGCTAATCAAAGAAGTGTTACAAGATGAACAAACAAATCCTTCCCTCCCAAGACCTCATTTTCTTTTGAGACCCTGCTAGCTCTGAAGTGTGAATCTATTCACTGCCCATTTAACAGATCAATCATTTTTAGAGTCCAGCCTTGCTCAAACTGTAGACAGAAGCGAGACCAATTCCATAAAATAAAGCCTTCAGCACCAGTGACTCCTGTCACAGCACATTACCTCCTCGGTTGTTCTAGCACAGCTGTCAGAGAGGCTTTCCTGTGAACCAGACCAGGAATTGATCCAACTGGAAGTAATCCCACGGATTTCCCCCCACACCCTTTTTCTTTTTTCCTTTTTTGTCTTCAAGCCAGATCACTTTCCCTGTCTAGCTCACAGCAGGAGTAGGAATGAGCAGGGAAGTGACAGTTGTCTCTGACCTGTCTTGCTGCTGGGTACTGCAGAAGTGCTAGACTACTGCTTAAGAATTTATTTTTGAGCCCTGTTCCTTTCAACTAAGCGTAGATTATATGTGCAAAAGCAGTCATAGATATTTGGCATTAAATGCAAGTTCCAGAATCACTAAACACTGGAGTGAGGTGCATAGCGCAATGTAGCGCAGGTATGATTGCACATCCCCCAGGACTGAGTTGCATAGTATTGATATTACTCTGAATTCTTTCTGCTTTTTCTCCCCCAGAGAATTACATTTTTTATCTTCCATCTTCCACTCTATAGCAGCAAGTTCACAGCAGCTAAGTCCAGCCTGTTGGATGCTCTGGGCTCTGTAGGCACTTTACAGAGAAGAGGAAGCTCAAGAAAAGCATACAGGGACTTTCAGTCTACTCTGCCAGATGTAGCTTCAAAACACAAAAATCCTTAACTTGAAAAAGCTGAGCTGTAACAGATCGTCCATCACCACCTCAATCTATCCAAAATACTGCAGCAAAAGCTTTCACCTACAGCTGGAGGATATATAACATGGAGCTATGAGGGGTTATTGAAAACATGTACTTAACCGATGGTGTAGACGTGCTGAGTGTTATTTTACTGAGAGCAGTTTCTTCTTGTAACATTCATTTATTTCTTCAGGGAGCTTTAAATATCATTACTTGTGGCCTAGATGATCACAGGTATTCAGGCTCATACAAGAAATGTAAACTTTCCACTATGCTATTTTGCTGAGACACAGATAGAGCAATGTGATTTATCTGAAGTAATCTGGGGATACAACAGCAATCAACCTCATCAGGTCTATTCCCAAAAGCACAGCCAGCTGACTGTAGATACTGACTTAGTACACAATAGAAGTAGAAATGGATTCTTCAACCAAATTCCGTTTACTGCTACAGTTTACATGGATAACAGCTTGTTGTGTGGTTGATGATTCACTAAGATGTCTTACTAGATTATTCTTGTGGTAAAAAGAGGACAGTCAAGAGTATTACTTGGACTACTGGTGTGACAATTCTGTGAGGCTGGTGAGGCAACTAGATAGGATAACTTGTTGGCAATTTAAACACTGGACTTAAACCAAAGCATCGAACAGTGACAGGTGGCAGACAGACTCACATCGGGGAAAAAAAAAAGAGTTATGGAGAAAGGCATAAAATTGTCATCTGTGAGTTATGCTCATGGTCCAAATACAATGTGACATCACTGAAGTCAAGTACACAGGATTTATAGCATCTGTACTGTCTAGCATTATCTGCAGTTGTTCTTTTAAGTCTAGTAATGATGATATCAGCCTAAATTCTCATTTACAGAAAGATCATGTATACAATTTGACCATTACAAAGGTTACATGTTTTTCATTGACACCTGTTGGCAGTGCAGTGAAAAAAGACCATGAGGTAAATGGGAATCAGATCCTTGCTCAACTGCATGTGCCCCACTCTTAAATATTGTTTGCCATAACAAACAATTCACTGCAGAGCAGATGATGAGTCAGTTGCAATGCTCTCCTGCTCTTGGCTAAGTATATGAAACGGCATGTGCAGTGAGTGCACATTGTAAAATATGCACAGTGAGTGCATATTTTAAGATTTATTCAAGTATGATCGTTGAAACACTCGTTCTTTGCAGGAGATGAGAGGAAATAAGCATTTGCTTTTTTTTTTTTTTTAAATAAAATTGAGACATCCTTTGAAAGAATTTGCTCTATTTTCTGCATTTTGTGGTATTAACTACATAGTTTGGCAGTTATGCTTAAGCGACATTCTAGCTCTCGCCGCTACACATAACTTGGGGGAAAGAGATGTTTGTGAGATTCTACTTACAGATACAGCTGTGTTGGATACTACAGAGAGACTGCCTATATCAAGGAAGGAGGAGGAGACGGTGACGAAAACTGCCAAGAGCCAGAAAATCAACCCTACAGGCTCATTCTGTGGGATTTCTTTGTACATTTGACTTAGCTCCCTGTTGCACTAGTGAGACATCACTGATGACACAACTGCTTACTTTGTCACCCCGTTTGCTCTCTGCCATTTAGTTTCCTTTCTGTCAGAGTGTGGATTTCCTTAAGGGAAAGAACTGCACTGTACATTCACTACACCAATGAAGTATTGATAATTACAAAATAAGGTTTATGTTGATGCAATTACCACAATTTGTTCTGAAATCTATTTTAAGCCAGAAGTTTTTCTTAAAACTGAACATCTTCACTTCCAGGAATCAATTGCATTAAGAATGAAGCATCCTTCTCCTCTTCCTTTTAGGACAGCACCATTTGATTTCAATAAAAAGCTGTCATTTCACTGGTTTGCACTCACAGTAGACAGCTGTCATCAGTTATCCTCTCCCTATCACTCCTCCTTTCTTCAAAATCCTAATGACTACTTTTCTTTGTTTTGGTCAACATCAGGATGTTGACAATGAAAGTCTCCTATTTGAATTTTGTGCCAGGCTGCTGCCTGATGGTTATCTGATCAGTCCATAATATCAGCAAAACTCAGCCAACATGAAAGTTGAATGACAGAAACTCTGCAGTTGGGAAAAATAACTCCTGCTTTTTTTTTTTTTTTTGTGGTGTAATAATGCAAGTGCTCTCTGATTGGAAGATGTTTACTTCCCCTGACATCAGATACGTGAACTGTTTTTGTTTTAATCAGAGAGAATACTAGTCCTCATCTAATGTGCTGACTTCGCTTTATGGAATCAAGATGGCCATCTTTCCCACCCACAATCAGAGCACTGGGAATTAGGTTTTATGCTTGTGAAGTCAGAACTTGCCATGCACAAAGGACTAAAGAGCAAAAGTGATTGAAACAAAGCTGCACTATCAGCAACATTTGTTTCTTGATTTTGAATCTGCAAAAGACCGCATAACTTTACATAATTCACACATATTAATGTCAAGATCACTTGTATTGTTTTGCACAGTAAATTGCAGCTCCCTATCCAGTGTGCTCCTCTTATGGAAATTTATCACAATGACGTAATTTAAAAGATGCTTTCTTCAATTTCATTTTTCACCATTGACTAGAAGATGAAAGTCCAAAAAAGACACCTAGCTGAGTACTTTCCTATTGATTTATCTTGTCATATTATATACTTCTTCCCAAATATAATATAGCAAAACAAAAAATACCATCCAGATTTTAACTAAAGTAATAATTCCACAAATATTCCACACTGACTCTAGAAAAATAAGTTGATTTTGTACTGATTTAACATCACATGAAATCACTGGCCCACAGATATGAATATTCATAAAATAATTCTATCAGCTACACGCTATTCTCCTCCTAAAAGTAACAGCATCATTTCCCTGTGTCCATAAGCAATGCTGGAGTGTCTCCCCCGCAAAGAGGGAGATATTTGAGTTAAACACTGTAGCATTAGACCTTCAATTTCAGCTATTCAGGATTTAAATGTGAACGCTGTTTGGAGCACAGTGCAAGAGAAAATTGTCTTGGAGAGTAAAGGTGCCCAGCAGATCTGTTCAGCCTTCATGCACAAGTATTGTCCATACCAGTACGTGGAACAACAAGGACTGCATGGCTGAATGGGGAGCACCTAGATGAGCCCTTGGAGAAACAAAGTGGAGGAGCAGGGGCAGGGCCCATGGGCTGCCCCATAGCAGCACTGAATCCTTGCCCGGGTGAATGAGGATGGAATTAACAAGGACAAAGATTCACTGAAAGATGGAAGATGCATGAGATGTGCAGAGCTGCACAGGAAGCAAAAAGAAAATCAGGGAGAATGTTCGCCCTCTGCTACAAGTGGAAAGCAATGTAGTAACAGAGGATGTGGCTAAGACTCAGTCTTCCTTGCCTTGCAGTGTTTCTAGGTATTGAAGTGTTGATGTTCTGACATATACATCACAGCAAGATACTAACAGTCCTGGAAGTTCTAGTTTCACAATATTTTTAGCATTCTTTATGTCAAGTGCCAGAAATATGAAAAATCAGTGGACAGTTTCTAGATTGGATTGTTTTATTCTCATCACATAGCAGAGATATACAAAATACTCCCCCTAAATATTCCCCAGCAATGTGCCACTGCACAATTTTATATCCTAGAGAGTTGAACTCAGTTCTACAGGGCTCATATATGGGTAATTAATGAATCTTCTCTAACTAGCCAACCACATGCCCATTACTGAGCTTGTGAGTCAATACTACTAATTCACAATGACATCAGCTAGTGGCTGGGGATTGTCCCTCACAGTATGCCACTGTTTAACTCATGTTTATGACACTAATTACACTAGCACATGATAAATAATTCAGTCTTCCTTGGGCTCACACACTGACACCGGGAAGGCTTATTCATTCCCATTAAGCACTGACCCACCCTGGAAACTATGCACAGTACATGCTGTCCCAGTTTTCCACACAGAAAATGTCAACTGGTATAGCTGAGTTTGCCAGGCATGTTTTCTGAGTTTTTTCCCAGCGAGAAAACTTTCCCAGGTAGAATCAGAAAACTCTACACTGTAATTAGTGATGTCCAAGCATGACCATCTATTAAGCACCCAGTATGCTGTATGACTGACATATCTCCCCGTAGGCAATGCTGGTAGTCTGAATGCAACAGACTCAGGGCAGGTGTGAGAAGAATGAAATAGGGTTGCCATTTCCCAGATGCGTTGGGCATCCCAACCAGGTATTACACTGATGACCTGAAAATTTACAGTAAATCTGATGTGCTCAAGCAATGTAAACTCATGTGAGCCACCTGGGGAGTACATACACACAGTTTAGGAACTACAGTTCCTAAATTTATGAGCACCTCTGTTAGGGTGACATAAAACATTGTTTGAAAATCATTTGAGAAAATACAATGGTGTTGCCATTCTGAAAATGACATTGCCAGAGAAAAGTCTCTTTCACATTAAAGAACTACTTAATTACCATAAAGAGACAAAAGAAAAGGCAATAGCACAAGAATAAACCCATGGGTAGTATCTGGTTAAAGAAATGTTTGGATATGATGATTGATGACACTATTTTTCAGAGGGTGGTTCCCACTATTGTACAATTACTTCAGACAAGCAGAGAGAAAAGCAAGCACCGCTAAAGAGAAAACTGGACCTGTTTGCACTTGTTTCCTTATCTCATAAATGTATTAAACTAGTACTGCTCCTAATTATCCATCTGTGCCACAGATTGATAATATGCCTCACATACATTTCAAAAGTATGGAAAAAACATGGGGCCAGAGAATGATTGGGAGATCAAAGGCCATTTCAGTTCTGTGCATTTAAAGTATTTGTTGCAGTGAAAGCTTGATAAAGCTTCTATTTAAACCAATACATTAAAAAAACCTGATAGGTTGTCATGACTTTAGATAATAATCAGCAAATTACAGAAAAAAAACCTACATTCATAAAGAAATTGTTTATTCAAGTTATTCTCTCAACTTACTAATTGGTGTCATCTATGATTTCAGAACAAAGCAGAGATCCTTAATTCTATGTCAATTTTGGGTAAATTTTAAGCCTATCAAGACAGCAGCAAGGAAATAGCTCAAAATATATTAAACAAACTTGACTCAGCCTTAAAATAAGCAATAATTTAATTAAGAATAAGAAAGCTTAGTTTCATCCACATATTCAAAATATATTACAACAATAACTCCAGCACTAGAGTTTTTGGTAACTGCTCTTCTGCCTATTCCACATTTTTACTGAAATTAAATTATTTCTGAAATAAAATTCTTTATTCACATGCTCAGAAGAACAGATCTTACACAAACCTAAAGGCAGTGGTTTTATTTGGGAAGGAATATAATTAAATCGCTGAAACATATTTCATTCAGTCTGGAACACTGTGCATCTCAAAATGGCAGTCACCACATTTCTGTCTCTGAAGCCAAAAGAAAATAACTTCAGTGAAAGAACTGCACACACACACACGCGCACACACACATCATTCTCAGTCAGGCATTTCTATTCCATTTCTCTTGCCTAATTTATTATTTCTTTAACTCACTGATGGATGATTTTAGGCTTTGGGGGAGAGTTTATGCCACAATATTGTGGCCAGCTGTGTCTATCATAAGAGGTGACTGTCACGTGCTTTTCCTCATTTACACCTCTAGATTTACCATCTGCCACATGGCGTTGGGAGAGAGCCACTGAAATATTTGTGTTCTTCAGACTTTGAACAAAGCACTTGATTAGAAAAAGGAACATTGTATTAACCCTACAGCTACTGTTCTTTTTCCATTCCACTGCACTGTTTTTGCATAAAATCTCTCTGTGCCTGGCTTCTCACTGCAACACAAGATAAGCAATTTACAACATCATCACAGCAGCAAGCACACCATGACATTTACATTGCCTTTAGGCTGAAAAGATTTGATCATTTTCTTTTTTATTAATCACATTACCTTAATTTCAGATTTGAAAGTTGTTTCTTCTAACTGGGAAATAGTTAATCAGTCAAAAGGTCCTTTTTGTTAATTCACTTAATATTTCCTCCCAGCGTATTTTTAATACTTTTATTCTTCAACTATTGCTTCATTTGTAGTTTTATATCCAAAACCTCTGATCTAAACATAAAGCCCTAGGAGGCTTTATTATTATTCCTAGGAGGCTTTATTATTATTGCTGTTATTCTTTTCTCTGCATTTTTCCCTATCCAGGGCTTTTTCTGAATCCAGTAATTTGATCTAGCAAATCAAATCTAGATTGTAACAGACACTTTAGAAATCAGGCTACTAAAGCTTTCAGCACAACATGTTTCAAAACACTCTTGTTGTGTTTTCTTGTTGCCCTTTTAAGTATGTTCAAAAGACATTTGCGTAACCTATCAAGAGCTATAAAAGATGATTTTATTTCCAACAATTTTTTACTTACAACTTTTACTTCAACAGAAGTGGCATCAAACCTTTAAAGCTGAATTAATTTTGAGAAATTAAAGATCAGAATCAAAGGACTTAGACAATGTTCTCAGCTGGCATGCAGTAAAGAACATACAATTCACCAACACTTTTGTTAGGAAAACGTTTGTTACAAATATTGTTGGTGGCCACTGGAAATTAATGTTATTAATGGTCCATTTTACCTACTTAGTCATTTCTTCAGAATCATTGCTTAGCCTTTGCTAGGACTTACTGATCCAGTTTTAAATACTGTTCCAAAACCTACTTCACTCATCCATCAGAAATCTCTTCAACAGTGTTATGTCATCAAACTAAAAAAAAAGAAGAAAAAAAAAAAGGGGGGAAAAAAAGCTTTCGAAGGTTTTTTTCTATGCCTTTTGAGAACATCTATATCATTCTAGTGTTAGAGTGAATGTAATTGTATTTTTTATTATGACATACAGTTGCAAACATAGCTCAGGAAAAGAAAGGCATTACCTTCCAGAGTAAGCTAGGCTAAGGAGTTTCATTCATTTGCTTGGGACATTTCCACACAGAAAAGAGTGAACATATCAGAATCATGATTATCTTCAGCACACAGCAAGTCCTAATTATCCTGGAAGACAAACAGACCATAAGTTTTACTCTGCAGAGTTTAGCAAGTGATAATATTCTCATAAGAACAGACATAGAAAGAAATAGGCACAAGTCCAACGTCATACAGAAATGACTGCAGCTCTCCTCATTTCAAGAAGGTAACTCAGTCAGTTAACTGTCCTCTCATACTCCAGATTCAAAATACAACTCTTCCATTTTCCAGTTATATTCAAATAATAAGGATATCTTTCATTTTCTCAGTTCACCTTGAATATATTTTGACGTTTAGTTCTTTCTCTTCTTCCTGTTGTAAACTCAAAATATTATATCTCCCTTACATAAATCTCATTACATTGATGTTCTATTTCCCTCTTCAGAAAAATTCATCGTTATTCTTGAAGTCCTCTGCTCCTCAGCCACCTTTCTTTAGTTTGATTTGTCTGATACCTTGTTTGCAGAATTTGATCATCCCAGACTATGTCAAATTTCTGTCAGACAGCATTCTCTCTTATTTTCTCTTTCCCAAGAGTATGAAATTTAGATATTAACTTGAATCAAAAAATGTCAGGGATGAAAACACTCCTATTATAGGATACAGGTTATAGGTGATACTGAATTATTTATAGAAAGCATTCTGTATCTGAACAAAACAATGCTAAATCAACCTCTCCAACATACATCAATAAATTTTTCCAGAGGCATAAGGAAAAAAAGGGGAAAACAGAAGACAGATTATAGTTGGAAATTCAATCAGTGCAAAGTATTGCCATTAAAAATGTTGGGCAAAAATACCACATGATTTCATCAGTTTGCCAAGGGGAAAGCAAAAGCCTCCCAAGTGATTCTCCAAGATCAGATCAAAAGAGAACAAGAAAGTAGAATTTACTACACACATTCACCTTTTTCTTCTGTTGGAAGTACATAAGCATTTTTTATTTACGTTCACACACACATCAAAAGGTAATTTAAAATGTTAAGATTGCAAAGCCAGGCACTGAAAAATTACAAAATTCTAGTATTAAAATTGCTCTTACATTATCATTGTTTTTGCATGTGTGGCAGCTCTGATGCTTTTCAGATGTTGAGGATCTTCAGGGTTCAATTTTATTTTGTCATAGCAAAAAGCAACAAAAGTATTCAAACAGTTAATTCTTATTACTCGTCTTACGAATGCAGTCCCAGGACAGTCAGGGTGTTGGGACTTTAATTCTGTCTTAAGTGCTACTCACCATGCTGCTTCATGTCTCTCTTCCACTGGGTGTTATTACTCAGTGACAATGTAAACTGGTGTGCTGATCTTGCTGCCAGCATGTGCTCTGCCTGCGTGTACTTAGCATAGGAGGAAAAAGACTAAGAAAGGTCTTACTAAAAAGATTTAAAGTTCTGGTTGCAGTGGACTTCTTTATCCCTGAGGCTATTTCCAAGGCCACCCACCAATAATTTCATTGCACAATCCTACAAGGCTTTTCTTTGTGGCCAGTGCTTCATTCAGTATACCACTGGGCACAGCACCCTAAAATAATCCACCTTTCTGAGATAGCTTCTCAAGTCCATTTGCATCAGACATTTACAGTTCATGCAATTCAGTTATAGCCTGAGGCTACTATCTTTTGTTTCCAGAAATTCTTGAGACTTTTCTTTAGCACTTTAGTTATTTTCTATAGTACAAGAATTACTTGCTAACTGTAGACTTAAAAATAAAAAATGATGCTAACATAAGAAAAGGGAAGGAAGAAGCATACATATATGCAGTTGACATATTTTTTTCTTACTTTTAATGACTGAACCTTTGTTGAAATTTTAGAAGAAATTCACTACTATGTAACGTTAAATGTTCAGAGCAACTTTAATGAATTACCAATGCTATCAGAAATCTTATCTAGAATAAATGAGTACAGCTATTATACATTTACTTCGCAAGACAAGAGAAACTGCCTCAGACAGGTTCTTAGTGATCCCAGGCAAAGCATGGGCTGGTGCCCCAAGAGATATACCCAGAAAGGTTTAAACTCATACAGTCAATAAAGCAATGCTCCTCTACTAAGTTGAAACTGTTAGAGAGAAATATGTTTTCCCCAGCTGCTGGACCTTATACAAACCCACGGTGACCCTGCTCCAGGTCCACCCCTTGCTGTTCCAGGGGAGCACAGGTGCAAGCAATCTGCCTGCACTCCCCAGGCCACACCCCTCCACCACATGCTCAGTCATCGGTTCAGACCATGATCAGCAGTTTGCCTGCACATGGATACTTAAATCTTAACTCTTAAATCTTACTTAAATCTTTGAAAAACGCAATACTATGAATTACACAATCTAGTGAGAGAAGTGAGGTAATACTCCTCAGCTATCTACATGTACGCTCCAGTGACCACCCTGTGCAGCGTTCCAAAAATTAGCAGTTTAACAGAATATTGCCAGAGAATTCAACCATTCCGTGATTCTATTAAAACACATAATTTAAATCACTGTGAGGGGAAAAAGACAGACAGACAGAAAATAGAAAATCTACTTTATGAAGAAACAAAAATAAATAGGCCCATCACTCAAAACCTCCAGGAGTAAAAAGCTAAAAACAATTTTCTCTCACTAGACAAAACTATCAATATTTTAAATTATTATATGGTGACAGGAACTATATATTTATTAAGCATAGTCTATCCATCCCTTAGAGGCCCTCTGAAGCTTATCCAGAACTTGAATTCACACACTCAGGGCATGCGTACTCTCTCTCACAAGAGAAAAGGCAAATGAATATAGAAGCTTTGACTGAATTTCCCTTCAACATATCTAAACACAAGGAGTATTATAAAATTCAAAAAAACTAATGGCATCCAGAAAAAGGAAAATTACATAACTGCATCCCAAAATGGTGGGAGTCATGGTACTTCTTACACAATGCTGTGCTAATTCTTAAAGTGCTTTTTACTTCCAGAATTTGATAATTTTTGCCCAAATACCACACATTTCCCTTTTGTCACCAGACAAACAAGCTTCTAAAAACTCTTGTATGTGTGGTATGTGAAACTGAGTTTTATTCTTTTTGGAGAGAAAAAGATTTTCTGAGTTACACTAATGAAAATTAAGTAAAATATAGTAAGTGAAAATGTACCAAGGAATCTGAAAAAAAAAAAAGAGAAATATTAGCATTTAAAAAATAAATGTCAAACCTATTAAACAGCTTTGTCAGCCCAATAACAAGCACTACAAGTGGTGAATACAATTTATGTTACAACAGGTGATGACATATGGAAATATAGTATAAAAACCATGAGCATTTATATAGTCAATATTGAACATACATAAATGAAAGGTGGAATTAACAGACATTTTTATTTTAATGTGCAAATTTCATACCATAGGCAACGAGATACAGCTGCTTTTCAGGCTCCTATACATTAAATGAAAAATAAATAGATTTCAGCCTAAGCTAAAAGGAAATCATTCAGTATTCTTGTCTTAGTTTCTAACAGGAGTTACGCTTCTCGTAGTGTCTAGTATGAATTTATCTTGTACCTCAGAGATACTGATAACATCCTGGCAGTGTTGAACAGAGCCAAGGACATAACTCACTTCCGCATTCCTCTGCCAGTGAAATAGTTAAGGGGGGCATAAGGAGCTGGGAACTGGGAGGGGACAGGACCAGGGCAGCTGACCCAAATTGACCAAGGAGCTATTCCATCCCATATAACATCATGTGATTGGTTCGTTGGGTTTTCCGGGTTCTGTTCGTTACGGAAGGGGCTAGCTGGGAGGAAGGGTCACCAGCGGCTGTGAGCCCTTGCTCTGCGTATCCTGTTTGTGTATATATAAATATATATGTACTGCTATTTCTTTTGTTCTCTTTACTATTTTAGTAAATAGCATTTATCTCAACCCACGCATTTTACTGCATATCTCTCTACTTCTCTCTCCCGTCCCATTTGGGGAGGGGGGAGGGTGAGTGAATAACTGCGTGGAACTTAGCTATCTGCTAAGTCAAACCATAACAATTCTATAGATTAAATCAACGGATTTCCATGTTGAGAATCATCTGTTCTAGACAAAGTTTCACTAGACAGTAAAGTACATGCAGAGGTGTTTTCTGACAATTCAGTTGTTTCACTTTTGCCTGATTTCATTGCACAAGCATGCAAAAGAAAATTAAATTAACATCTTTCCTCCTCTAAAGAACGATTCAGTACAGATTTTCTACATTATTTTTCATTAGCTAATCAGGCATTTACAAAAGCAGAAGACTAAATAATTAATCAATCAATGAGTTAAAAACATGAAAAACTAACAAGCCAAGGTTTATATAAGAATCATACCTTTGTATGATGGAATTCATGTGGTACCAATTTATATGTTTATTTAGGCTTCACCTTTACAAGTATTCAAAATAAATGTCTATAGCCATTTTAAAGGTCAACAGAATTGAGTATACTGATGTTTTTATATAACAATCTGAATTATTTTTTAAGGCTGCACCTGGTGTGAGTGACTTTTGAATCATTCCTTGATCTTTACTGAAATAGATCAGTTAGCAAAAGAAATTGCATTTCTCAGAAAGTCCCATCTAATGTACAGATTGCCATCTCACTTGGAAAGGTTACAGGACACCTGATCATTTTAATCCTTCTGTATAATAATTTCTCTTTTTTAATACAGAGCAAAACATGCCATGTCTTTCCACTAAATTTTGAGTCTCTGGGGATTGCTTTTACTCAGTACATTCTGGGCTTTAATCAACTTCTATTGCAAAACTGGATGTAGTAGAAATATTATCCAAAAGCACGGAAAGGTAAAGAAGATGAAAAGAACCATACAACTGACAGAAGAAGAACAGAAGGAAAACACAGTATTGGAAGCAGAAAATGAGAGGCCAGCTGCCCTGCATATGCCAACGTAAAAACTACTGCGTATGAGGGTACTGTAATACAGAGATGTTTACTATCTCACTTCTCTGTCATATTTTCATTTAGTCTGACTACTCAGAGTAAAAATGGTTCAGAGACAAAGACAGTCCATTACTTCAGCAAATCTCCCAGACTGAGCTCCTAAGGCTGAAGGCTCTTGGGACATCTCCATCCCAATGCTCTGTTAAGAATAGCTGTAAGATATTTCTAAGGGCAGTCCAGAGCCAAAAAAAAAAATATAGGAGCTATAGAATTGACCATTACAGATATTGCCAAGAGCACCCTCTCAGAATGGTTTGGGATATTACTTTCTCAGGATATCACTTTCTTCTAACTTCATCTACAGCTAACATACTCAGACATAATTTAGAATTGCAGAATCATTTAAATTGAAAAAGACTCTTAAGATCATCAAGTCCAACCATCACCTAACACTACCAAGTCCACCACTAACCCATGTCCTTAAGTGCTGCATCCACACATGTCCTGGTTTCAGCTGAGACAGCATTAATAGCACAGCAATGTGTTTAGGTTGTTGTTAACCAATGGAAACACAACCATGCTGGGCCACTTGATAGAAAAGAGCTGCTGCCTTCATGACACAGTAGCAGGGGAGCGGGGCAGAGCCAGGACAGCTGGCCTGAGTTGGCAAAGGGTCTTATTCCGTTCTTTATGGATCATGAGAAATCTTCACTGTTCTTTCTTCTTGTTGCTGAGTTTATCAGCACAAATAGATGTGTATGAGGTGTATGACTAAAGGCCAACAGAGACGGAGGGAAACAGGTTGGGTTTTTNGGAGCGAGGGAAAGAGGTTTGTTTTTTTTTTTTTTTTTTTTTTTAAGTGGCACATTGGCATCCTCTAAAGAGGGAAAATAAACAGCATGAGTGCTCTTGTCTGAGCACCCTCCCACCATCATGCTAACAAACCATTAGCAAGGTCCCTGTACGAATTAGCAACCTCTGAAAGGAAGCCTGGGCATGCTTTAGCAGTTAGTACAGGTCAAAAATAATCTCCAACAGACTGTTTGAAAATAATAGCATTCTTTTGGTAAGTAAGAGAGTTAATGGTATGGACATATCATACCAGCTGGCCACAACAAAGTGTCCGTGGTACTACTTCTTGTTTTTAACCAGGATGGATGTAGCCATGATTCAGCCAGCCTGATAGCCTGTCTGTGGCAATGACAAACAGAAAATGCTTAAAGCATTTAAGAAGCAGGAAAGGCACAGAGTGATATTTCCCTTAGTGTACCCTGCTGGCTTCCAGCAATCAACAACCTAGGGGTTTCATGAGTCAGAGACTGCATCCAGACACTGATTTTTTTCCCAGAGAAGGTGTAAATGCCCCATCTCTGGAGGCCAAGGGCCGGGTAGGATGGGGCCCTGGACAGCCTGATCTAGTGGCTGGCAACCCTGCCCACGTAAACGGGGGTAGGGACTAGGTGATCTTTAAGGTCCTTTTTCAACCATTCTATAATGATTCTATGGTTAATAGCTCTCTCATTCAACTTCCAGCTGTTTTCAGCTTTGCATTTTCTGTTTTCTTTAGGCGTAATTCTAGAGTGAGCTCTTGAGCCAACAGTGGAGCACAACCTACCTCTCCTCCAATCTCTGACACCAGCTATGTACGAGATGCATTTGGTCACACCAGCTCCAGGAGATGGGCTGGATCAAGAATATTAAGAATTCAGTTCTGGAAAGAACCAAGTATTTGCCTGATCTGTTAGTCTTAGAACCATAGAATACTTAGAGAGTTGGAAGAGACCTTTAAAGGCCATCTAGTCCAACTTCCCTGCAATAAACGGGGACACCTACAGCTAGATCAGGGTGCTCAGAGCCCTGTCCAGCCTGACCTTGAATGTCTCCAGGGATGGGACTTCCACCACCGCTCTTGGCAACCTGTTCCACTGCTTCACCACCCTTAATGTAAAAAACTTTTTTCCTTAAATCCAACCTAGACCTCCTCTCTTTTAGTTTGACTTCCCGTTTAGGAAATTAATGGTCTGCTTTCGGATCTCATACGGAAGATAAATATTTTGTCTATGTCAGAAATTCCATCATGCAATGGGGATATTTTGGATACTTGTTTCAGATTAGTAGTGTTTGATTTCATTATTTTTTTTTTTAAAATGTTGAAATTTAATGAGCACTGTTACTTTTTTTTTTTTTCCCCTTCTGAGAAGCTTGTATGGACAATTAAAGGTTTTTATATCAATTATTTACTTTGAAGATACTTTTTCTCTGGTTCAATTAACTTCTCAGTTTGAAGTGGAAAACATGGCATGTGCCTACACAAGAAATTGTTCTTTCTAAGCTCAAGAGTTAGTGTTCTTGTACAGAGAGAAGGCAGAGAACTTTTCAAATGCACAGAATTTAGAAGAGGAAAGCAGATGCAAGACCTTTTGAATTTCCAAAAGAAGAAAATTTCTTAGGAGAGGTAGAGCTGAGGCTGCTGGTCTGAGGGTTAGAGTGAGAAAAGTGGAACCCAAGAAGAAAAATACAACTGTAGTTCAACTACACTTTACATTAAGTCAACTTCTAGTGCAGTTTAACAGGCTGAGAAAGATCATCCAAAAAGAACATTGGACTCTTAGCATCTGACCTGGAAATTCATAACAAAAAAGATCTAGGAGACCAAGCCCTACAGGACCTTGAACATGAGCAGTAGTAGTTGGTGACACTGCAACAGAGGGAGCTCCATCTTTGTGCGTGATAACTTAGAGTGAGCTTACAAGCCAATTGTGGCATATATGCTACTGATTAGGAATACATGATCCAGGCCAAAATGTCATCTTAAAATAAAAA
>WBMW01003839.1:46701-75592 GCA_013396635.1 Penelope pileata | reverse complement strand
AAAAAAAAAAAAAAAGCCCTAGTAGATTCTTAATCTGTACACAATTGTACTTCTATATGTATTAGGAGTCAATTTTGTTCTCAATTGGTTTTAATATGGCATCCCTGCTCATCAAGATGTATTATTCCATGTCATATCTCCTGGTGGAAAAGAAATCAAATGAAATTACTTAGAGCAATTGTATTACTTATAGACACTTTCCTCGTAACAGAAACAGACTTGTTAGGAGCTGTATTCTAATTATAGTTGTAAAAAGATTCAGTAATATTTTCTAAGATGAACATTAAATTACCTTTTGCATTGTCTTATGCTACCTGGGTTGGGAAGGTTAATTGAGCTTAAAGACTACACCCTGAGGCCTTGATTTCACAGGAAGTGTCATTACTTTTTCAAGGTGTTTGTTTATTTTCTATGTTTTTAGTTTTTTGCATCTGAATTAATTTTCCATCTCATCTGCTAAGGAAATGAGATGTGAAAGTAGTTCTGTACTGCATACAAACACATTAGGTGAGTAACACACTTTTAGTCTAGTTAACACTATAGCAAGGCTACACTTCTCTGTTTTTTCCAATCAAATAAAGAAAAATAAAGAACTGTGCAAAAATTACCCAGGAAGTCTTAGACTGTCAATGGCCCAGCACAGTGGACAATTGAATACGTTTACATGAGTTGATGTCTGAAACTGAGTTTTGATCTCTCAGGCAGAGGGGACTACTACTTACAAGCTGGAGACAGATTGAGCTAGTTCTAAATTTTGATGATACCTGAACATCCTGAATCCTCCATCTAATATGAAAACATGAAGCAGAACCACCATCTAGGAGGCTGATCACGTGTTGTGCTTCTGCACATAGACTTGGGTGCCAAGAAGGAAAGTTGTTGCCAAAAGGAAATGGTCTCAAAATGAGGCAGGTTGCCTAGAAAGCAAAAGGTGAATATCCTGGCTGGAGATGCTGGAAGTGCAGAAAGATTCTGCAGATCAAAGAGCTTGCGTGGAGATGAATGCCAGAGAGTGCTTGGGCTGCTGATGCCCAAGACTGGTAACTGAGAGCAGTGGACCAGCAAGAACTTCCCTGACTTTCTGTCCAACCATCCTTGTCATCTACTCTTTGCATTCCTCTCTTCCCTTCAGCTAAATTCTGTATGAAAATCCTCTATTTCAAGAATCTCTATTTTCTGCAAGGAGTTAAATCAAAAAGTCTTAACAATTTCTATTAGACAGTGAATTGTAAGAACTCTTTCACTTCCAAAATAAATTCAGGAATCTGTGCTGACTTACTGGCTGCTACTTTCTCTCAAACTGGAGCTATATCTTGCTCACTAATTGTTTCCAATGAGCCCTGGATGACTGTGACAAAGGCAGCACTTATTTCTCTTGAGCTTCAGGCCCACACACTTCATTGTTTCAATATAATAGACTTACTACATTCTTCTTCAAGAAAGGTCATAGAACACAGCCTGTAAGTGATCACCTTTCAGATGCTGCAGTTGCTATTATTTTCTTCTTTATGAGCTGAAGTGTGTGAACAATGTCAAGGGGAAACAGTCTATTCAAATTGTTAAATAAAATTAGCTAACTTGACACTTCATGAATGTAGGTAGAGGAATCTGGGGAGAAAGACTATAAGGAAGAAAGACTGCAGTTTCTTAATCTGGAAAAGAAATCTTGCCCAGTACAAGAAAGACTTCAAGAGTTGTGCTTTTTATTTTTTTTTTTTTGAGAAAACTTAATGAATCCAAATGAAATAAGTCTTCTTTAGCTGTACCATTCATTTATTTTCTTTGACGTATCCAGCTGTCAATCCCAGCCTTGCAAAATTTTCATTGGCAAAGTATCTCGAAGTGTGCAAATTCTCAAAATAATGCTTATTTAAATTACTGAAGGAAATTCTTTCCATAATTTGAAATGTTGTGTACCCTAGTACGAGACAAAATGTAATGTAAGGTTTAATATTTTTGTTAAATGCAGCTTTTCCGTACACACTTTCTGAATTAACCCTCTACAGACTTCCATTAAAGCTGGAAGAAGATTGGAAAATTCCTCTGAAATGTGGCTTCTGTCATCTCAGACTATAATATTGACTTGAGTTTCACCAAATCCTTTCAAATGAGAAGAAACATTCAGGGCTAAGCTGGTAAAACTACCAGGTGGACATAATGGTATTATGTTATTTTCTCTATTGGTTCAGTAGTTAAAAATAGAGGAAGCAGAACACTCCTGAGTTCTACCTACACATCCTCAGGGAGTGTTTCAACAAATCTGTTGCTTCCCCTTCCTCTCATTCAGAGAAATACCCTAATAAGAAGCTTTGAAACAGATCTGTGCTCAGTCCCCCATGCATAGCATTTTTCATATCAAAAAACATAAGTAGTCAGATACTGATAAAGACACAAACTAATCTGGTGCTCCAGGACTGGTTGCCCTCTCCCACCACCTATGCAAAACAGGACTAATACTTGCTGGGGCTTTGCCTATCTGAGCCTTAAAATCCTCCAAACACAGAAATGTAATGATTTCTCCTGATCATCTGTTCCAGCACCACTTGCTAGCGTTAATTACCTGCCACTTAGACCGCTCACTAGGCCAGGTTGCCCAAAGCCCCATCCAGCCTGGCTTTTGTGATAGGAAAATCTTAATTGATCACTAATAAGAAGTTACATGACAATCTTCACAACAGTAATTCTGTAAAACAAAATAGTAACAATAAAAGAAAAAAAAGGAGTACTTAAGACCTAAATCTTAAAAGTACATTGTGGTTGGGATTTTATAGGAGAATATACATAATCTTCAAAAATCATACAAAATTGGAAAGCTTAGAGTGGATTTTAAAATGTAGATACTGTAGGGGATCTGAACTGTAAGGAACTGATATTCTAAGATATTCTTTTTTAACAGCTAGGAAAATGTTGGTGTAGAATTAAATATAACAAACAATTATGTCTTTAGTTAGTAGAAGACTCATACTGAATATTTACCAAGCTTTGCCTCTTATAAATAGTACACTGATACTAGTACTTCCAAAGTTAAGTAACTGCAAAGGTTTTAGAAGCATCTTGTTAATTTACTCATCAACAGCACTTTGAAGGAAGGTATTACCTTCCACAAAACAATTTGGTAGGTATGGATTTGATTGTAGAAGTCTCCTTACTTGGATAGGCATTCTTGGAAATCGTTAGTGGTTTGAAATGTCAAAAAGGTTTTACTGAGAATAACAAATAAAGGAAATCAAGAAGTTTGCTGCAATTCCTAGTCCTGCTAGGTTTGGAAATTCAATCAGAGCTTCAAAAGCATAATGGAGAAACGTGTAAAGGCTGACTAATATTCAAGACCCTGAGGTAGTAAATGCAAGTCTCTTAATCTTTCTGCACCAGTCTATTGAAATTGTTCTTCTCCCTCATATTCAGCGGGTCCTAGCAGGACAGATATTAACAGAAAGAGGCTTGAGAGGATTTCTTCCTCACTTAACTCTTAGAAAATTCTAAGCCCACATCCTAATCAAGCTTTGAGAACATTTCAGCCCTTGCTTGCTTGCTGAGGCCTCAGTTATGATGAAATCAAAGACAGCATTCAAAGTACAGTAGACAGGTCTGGAGTACGATAAATTCATATTGTTCATAGCAGAATTTCTTCCTTTTCACCATTCTTCAATTCCATGTTATTCCTCCTCAACGCATGATGGTCTCTATAGTAGAGCCAGTAGAAAGATATTACAGCTTTGCAAAACAAAATAATTATAATTGATGTAGCTTATTCAGTGAATTCCAAATATTTCATTTTAAATACCTTGTGTTTGGCAAAACTTTTCCTGAATTCGCAGAAAGATTTGTGGATTTTGGCATATCCACATCACATCTGGGTTTCCACTCACAGAAAAAAAGCCATTGTATGTGTGCAAAATAAAGACCAAATCCACATAGACCACAGAAGATACCCACAGAGTTGCCCAAACCATTCTGTCTACTTCTACCAGCTGATGGGTTGATATTCTAGGCTCTGGGGAAAGGACTCATCATCTGGGGAACTCATTGTTTGGTGACACCACATTCCTTACAGCCTGACAAAATTTATTTTCCAGCTTATATTTCCCCCAATTTGCCTTGGGATGTATGCCCTGCAGTAACGCTTTTCAACATAGATTTACTTCAACATACCTCATTACTTCCAGAGGAACAACTTTATCCAAGTTTTTCAACTTGCAGTTTGACAAACTTACACAAGGCATTGAAGGAACATTTTCCAACACTACCTTTCCACCCTCACCACAAACATCATCAAACCACACGCAGTGCCGCTATGAGCTGTGTATCAAAGGGATGAGTGTAAAATAATTAAAATTTCATTTAGGAACCCAATTACCTTTTTAGCACATTACAGATTTTTAGGATTTCTGTTAAAAGTGCATTACGGGTTGTTAGAAATTAATTGATGTCATTTAGTATTGATATGTAATTAAGTTTGAAGAGTAACTTTTATTTCCAGTAGAAAAGCTTTCCTGATTTTTTTATGAAACTTAATCAGGTAGAGGAGCTGCAAACGCACTCCCCTCCTTCTTCTGACAAGCAGCAATCTATCTTGTCTTAGTTTGACAGGCAATGGTTTATATCTATATAATTTTAAGCCAATTACTTGCCTTGTCTTTCACATTATAAAAGCATGCATTTATTTGTATTCTCTCTCCTAAAAAAAATCCTAACAAACTAAATTAACGGGATGGAAGTAGATGTATGGAACAGATTAGGTAGGACTAAGTTTTAAAACAAATACTGGGCGATTTCTATTCACATTGAAATAAGCTAAGCATTAAGCTTAAATGTTTAATTAATTTCCTAGTTCCAGACCTTTTTTTCCCTTTTTTTTTCCTTTTTTTTTTCTGAAAAAAAAAAAAAAAGAAAAAGAAAACATTTTGAACTGGAGAAAAATGTACTGATAACCATTATACTTAGGAAATCTTTTATTTTCCTACTTTCAAACTCTTTAAAAACTACTGTCAAAACCTATTGCTGATTATGGCAAAAAAAGACCCTGGGGTCCTGGTGGATGACAAGACAACCACGAGCCAGCAGTGTGGCAAAGAAGGCTGACAGCCTCCTGGGCTGCATTAGGAAGGCTATCTTAATGCAAGCCAAGATCGCTAGTCCTACTCCTCTATCCTACTCGCACTGGTGAGGCCACATCTATGTTGCTGGATCCAATTTTGGGTTCGCCATTGCAAAAGAAACCAGGACATGCAGTGAACCCAGCAAAGGGTCACAAGAATTAAGACACTGGAGAATTTATCGTGTGAGGAGAGATTGAGTGAACTCAGCTGCTCAGCCTGGAGGACAGAAAGCTCTGGGGGATCTTATGCATGTGTATAAATATCTGATAGAGGAAGTAAACTGCACCAGACTCTCCTCAGTGGTGGCCAGTGAGAAACAAGAGAATACAGGCACAGATCAAGGGGTTTTTTGGTTTGTTTGGGTTTTTTGTTTTTATTTGTTTTGAATGTTGTGAGGATATTTGAATACTGGACTGGGTTACCCAGAACTGTAGAGTCTCTATTCTTGGAGATATTCAAAACTCATCTGAACACTAGCCCCCTGTGCTCTGAGCTTGGGGCTGGACTAGATGATCTCTAAACTGTAGATGGCATCCATTTGTCTATGGGTTCCAACAAGATGTATCCCAGAGTGTTGGGGGGGGGAGGTTGGCTGATATAGTCATCAAGTTACTCTCAATTATATTGGAAAAGTCATAGCAGTCAAGTGGAGTGTCTGGTGACTGGAAAAAAGGCAATGTCACACCGACTTTTAAGAGGAGTAGATAAGGACAACCCAGGGAACTGCCAGCTTGTCAGCTTCAGCTGTGTGCCAGGGAAGATCAGGGAACAGATACTCCTGGAAGCTATGCTGAGGCTCATGGAAGACAAGGAAGTGATACAAGACAACCAGCATGGCCTCACCAAGGCCTGGGCAAGGGTCCTGCATGACCAACCTAGTGGCCTTTTATGATGACATAACTGCATCAATGGACAAGGGAGGAGCCACTGATGTCATCTATCTGGACTTCAGTAAGGCCTTTGACATAGCTCCTCACAACATCCTTCTCTCCAACCTGGAAAGACGTGGATTTGACGGGTAGACTGTTTGACGGATAAGGAACTGGCTGCAGGATCGAATCCAGAGAGTGGCAGTCAATGGCTCAATGTCCAGATGTCAATCACTGATGAGTGGTGTCCCTCAAGTGTCTGTACTGGGACCAATGCTCTTTAATATTGTCATCAATTACATTGACAATAGGATCGAGTGCATCCTCAGCAAGTTGCAGATGATACCAAGCTGTGTGGTGTGGTCAACACACCTGAGGGATGGGATGCCATCCAGAGAGACCTAGATAGACTTGAGCAGTGATCCCCAGAGAACCTTATGATGTTAAACAAAATCAAGTGTTTGCAAACTGAAAACGGAGAAATTTAGGCAGGATAAGAGAAAAAGTTGTTACGATAAGGCTAGTGAAGCACTGGAAGAGGTTGCCCAGAGAGCTGGTGGAAGCCTTGTCCATCCAGACATTCAAGATCAGGCTGGACAGGGCTCTGAGCACCCTGATCTATCTGTAGGTGTCCCTGTTCATTGCAGAGCAGCTGGACTAGATGACCTTTAAAGGTCCCTTCCAACTCAAACTATTCTATGATTCGAAGGTTCCTTCCAACCTCTCTATGATTTTGTGAATAAAAGTAATTTCCAGTGACTGAGAACAAGCAGTTGAGATCATTGCAGCTTTTGCTATTGATTTCAAAAGGCCGTAATCAGACCTAATGGATGGGTTAGTGGCCTTTTTATACCATGAACTTGTTAGTGTAGTGAATTTAAAGAACAGCAGCAGTGTGTTTAATTATTTTTTTTGCCTTAAAGGTCAATTCAAAAATGGTCTGAAATAGAAAACTACACAGCAGATTACAAATGATAGGTGTGAGTGAAGTTCCTGGAGCTGACTTGTCTGAGTAAACGGAAATAATTATTTCTCTAAAGGTCTGTATATGAATTAACCTTAGTATAAAATGAATGACAGATGCCTGAATTTACAGGAAGTAGTTTCAAGATACTCAGCTCTTGGGGCTATTTTGGCATCTGTTGTTCAGTTAAGGCATTCTCTCCACTGAAGAGAAAGTTTACTTTTTTTCAAAACACTTTTCCACTATAAAGCAAGGATAACTTCCAGCACAGAAACTGCCATCAAAGGCTATAACTGCTAAAAGCAATTTTTTTTTGTTTTTTAAACTTGCTTCAAACTTGCATTTAGTCATCTCATTTTCATGCAACACAGAGGTTTACCATATTTTCAAATCTTTTTTGTAGAACAACTAAAGTCCAAGATAGCATGAGCACATTACAGAATGTAACACTCTCAGGTCCCGTCTTTTGATTCTTTACCAATTAAGTTACTCTATAAAACCTTTTTTCTTTTACCTGCCCCTCTCCTCCATGTCAAAAATCTACCTTCAACATCTCTTACTCAAGGTCTCACTAGTATGAATGGGTTAAGGTTCAACATTTAACCAGGGTCAGCAGCATCATTTGGGTTGCAGAATTTCTATATTTATCATTTGATTCTAAAAGTGAGACTTTTGAACGGCATTCATTGCTTCCAAACGACTTCCATTTATGAACTCTTTTTTTTTTTTTTTTTTGCAATATCTTTTGTTTGGTTTGTTTTTTTTCCTAAGAAAGGACTCATTCTAACTCAAATATTTAAGTCTTCCCCCCCTTCTCTATCCCACAGAGGGGAAGACAGTAGCAGCAAGACAGCAAGTTTTAAGATTTTGCAGATAATCCTCTCAGAATTGTCTTGTAACAAATTCACAGTCCACTTTTGCAAAGCACCTCTTCTGGATTATTAAAGAACTAAACATCAGACCATTAGCACTGAGCTCAATCAACATTTTTGAGTAAAAAGCTTCAGCTTACAACTGCAGTAAACTGTGAACTTCAACCATTCCAGTACTGGATAAAAGAAACACTCAAATTCTGGTAGCTTTGCTGCTCGCATTACAGGAAACTATTTTATCACTTCCATCCCTATGGCACAAAGGTTAACAGATTTCATTGATACTTCCTCATTTCCTAAATGTTAAATCAAATTAGAAAGACTTAGAGCTTCTAGTAGCTGGGCTCTGTGACTATCATCTGTGAGAAATTCAAATTTGGTCTCTGAGTTACTTGTTTTCACCTTTATGTGCTGCTAAAGTATAGTTTGCAGAATGGTAGCAGACAAGAAAATGTGTGTAACTTGATACAGATTATGTAAATTAATTCATTCTTTTCTAATTTTCTATTGGTGTTCTGTCCAGTTCTAATAATTCTGAAAGCAAAGAAAGCCTCCTTTATTTATGAGCAGGTAAATGTATGACATAATAACAGTTCACATGTATTATCATAAATTTTTTTTTGAAAATAAGCAATGTTTCAACTTAGTTTAGTAGAAAAATTAGGGCTGAATGAAAGAATGAAACCTGGACAACAGCAGATTAAAAATAAATAAGCAGCATCAACAAGGATACGATTCTATATTACTCTTTTTGAACAATTTACCAAGTGATATTGCAGATTTGATATCATCTAAAGTCTACATTAAAAACAGGATATTTTTCTCAAGCAAAAGTTACAGTCTACAGAAAATACTGCATCTTAGTTTCACAGAAAACATGAAAAGAATATGTAAGATGGTGGTAAGACCTTTCTGGCCCTCACGTGCAACTCTAACTTGACAGTTCTTGGCACTCTTCTTTGATCATGCAGTGAGATCCAGAAGGGTACTTTGGCATCAGCAGTACAATATAGATAGAATTTAAGCACCTGAGTTTGTAGCTACAAATCAGAAAACCTGCACAGGTGATCAAGAGGCCTTTTAAGTTTACAGAAGATAACTTGCTGTTACACACCACAGGCACTTACAACTTCACTGTATATACTAGTACCTCTGCCCCCGGTTCTGATTCTGTAGGTAGGCTTCAGAGCAAGATCAATACTGAGTACAATACATTATGTAACAATTGTTATTACTTAGTTTACAAAAAAAATAAATGGTAGGAGATGAATGGTGCTAATGACTTTTTAATGTAATATTCCCATAAGGAGACCCCTTATCCAGTAATTGGGATTTCTTTTTTACTTATTAAGCTGTTCAATAGGTAGTACAATTTGTGCACGTGGACTTTAAAACAAAAAGCCTCTAATAGCTGTTAGTTATTCTTCTCTCTAAGGATTTTGAGAGACAAAACTAATTAAAAGAGTGAGGTGAAAATACATTTTTAATAGAATGAATTAGTGCTTCTTTCTTGCTCCCTTTCTTCATCACAATGGCCTCAGATTGTTCTCACATAGAAACAATAAGAGTGGCGGGCACAGAGAGGAAGGAAGTCCAAGAGATACAAACATTGAGTGATTAGACAGCTGGCACCTGTCACCATGCCCTGAATGAAAAATTTCAGAGCATCCAGGTACTGTGGTTTCCAGCATTTCAGATGTTCCCTCATGCTGTCTGTAGCCACATTACATATTAACTTGTAGCTAGCAGCCAAAATAAAAAAAAAAAGTCTGAGGAAAGAGAAGAACACAAGATATTATAAAAGAGAAATCTCCTACTTCTAACCTCTGAACTTGCTTTCCTCTGTTTTTCTTTGTTCTGGTTCGCATGCAACAAAGACTTCAGAAACAACCGTTTATATCTGAGATTCAAAATTCTAGCTATAACACACTGTGACAGCTAGCTGAAGTGATATAGTGCCATTGCTTTTCAGTTTCATACACATACATATGTCTGTATATCAACATATGACAAAACCACCAAATATGAGAACTGACAACACAACATTCATGATGTTTATAGAGTCAATTCACTAACCTATATTTAGCGGTGAAAGATCAAATAGTACAGTCAATTCTGTTTGTCATCACTGGATTTAGAAGGAAAGTATCATAAAGCAAATTATGAATGAAAACTTTCTGTGCCAATTTCCTGCTGTCTTTACTGATGAAAACCTGAAATTGTTATTTTTGTTGAATTTAACTACAATGCCTTCCAATAATAATTTATGTTTTGACTTGATGTCCATAAGATGTCAGAAATATTTCTACACTTCTTCAAATCAATATTGTCCTTGACAAGAGAAAACAAAGACCAAGTGACACATATCTGAACACCTTGAAGGAAAAAATAGATACTGGTAATTCCAGGCATCCGAACCTGCTTATCTTGATACAACTAAGGTTAACTAGATAAAGGAAAAAAAGGAGAGCTCTCATTAAGGAAGTACAAGTCAAGTTTCTCTCTTTCTCCTCATTCCTTTATCATCTCTATTTACTACTTACCGTCTGCTATGTGAGTGTAAAAAAGAATTATCACTTTCATTGTCACAGTAAATAGTCTTAGACCAGATAGTGTTATATGCTTACTCTGCTTTGGAAGAGAGTGCTACATCTAAAGTAAGCATCAAAAATGAGCCAGATAAACCTCACGCTAGAAGGACTCATTTCTCACCTATGAATTACATAGGTCACTCCAAATGTAATGCCTATTTATTTCCGTGGCACCTACATCAGATACAAAGAGTACAATTATTAGATAGAGCACATTCTCAGCTAAAAAATACATTTAACAGTCACCACTATTAGCTGTGCATTTTTGCCAGTGATGAACAAGAGCCTGCATGCTGCACTTGTGAAAATCTGCACCAGCTGAGGTGACCCTCTGTCACTGTCACCACTGCTCAAAGGCACCATCCACCACCTCAGTGTGCTCACATCCACTGTTTGGTCTCCATAAACGTTCAGCAAGCATCAATAGGTGCAATTTTTTTCCCATGTGGAGGAATTAAATTCCACACCTTTTCTTCAGATGCATTTTCATGTCAAACATTTTGTCAGACTGTCCCTCTGCTGTCATCTGTCACACAGCAACAAAATGGAATGGAATATTGGCAGGAAGGTTCAATCTATACCGCCATACCACCAACATCTGCCTCTGATATCGTGGGGCAAAATAATATTATAGGAGGCATTCTTTTTGGAGCAACCCTCATAATATACAAGGCTGCTCTGCTACCTCCAATGTAGATTTCAGTAATTTGCTGTCTACAGTTGTTGAAATAAAGCCCATCACTAATGAAACACATAGGCATTCAAGTCACACAAGTGATAGGCAAACACCCTGAGAAAAGTGAGGGTTTATGAACCATCAGCCACATCTATAAATCCTGCATGTGTAACAGTGGAAGATCCTCCTTCCTGACAGTGCAAGATCACAGACATCTCTCACACATCTCAGCTTCTTTGGGTCTCCAACTCCTGAGTTTGCTATGCTGGTTTAGCACAATGGTAAACTTTCCCACCATGCTGACTTGCAGGAAAGTAAAACCTGGGCTCATTCATGCTTCTAGGAATCCAGCCCAAGGGTGAAAACCTATCATGGGAGTCAAATCAAAGAATCATGAAATCATAGAATGGTTTTAGTTGGAAAGGACCTTAAAGACCATCTAGTTCTACCACCCTGCCTTAGAGACCCATCCAACCAGGCCATTAACACTTCCAGGGATGCATTCCAACAACTTCTCTGGGCAACCTGTTCCAGTGCCTCACCACCCTCATAGCAAAGAATTTCTTCTAATGTCTAATCTAAATCTACCAATCTGTAGCTGTTCCAACAGGTCCACATCTTTATTATGCTGGGGGCCCCAGAGCTGAATACAGTACTTCAGGTGGGGTCTCATGAGAGCAGAGTAGAGGGGAAGAACCACCTCCTGTGGGATTACAGCAAACTTCATGAATGAAGATCAGCCTCTGGATCGAGATACCATTGTACTTATTGGAAGGAAGCCCTGGGAGCTGTAAAGGAGCGTAAAGAATGTGGGACAAGAGCTCCGGGTGTGGACTGTTGTCTGTGTAAGATAACAACTATGTTTGTCCTATGATCCTCAAGACAAGGATGTCTCTGCCCTTCAAGATAAGGAAGATACTGAAGGAGCTGCTCAAGTCTTATTGTTCTTAGATAAATTGTTAGCCAATGATTTATGAGTAGAAAAATACTGTTAGTAGAGTTATCGGTTTTGCATGTTGTTGCATCAACCAGAAAAGGCCTATAAAGGCCCGGCCAGCTTTTCAGTAAAGAAGATGATGAAGGAGAACATGAAGAAGTAATTTTTGAACCTACCTCAGAGTCCATGTGGTTAATACGCCACAACCTTCCTACTGGTCCTGCTTCTTTTGACACAACCCCAGATAAAATTTGTTTTCTGAGCTGCACGCGTGCATTGCTGGCTCACGTTCAGCTCTCAATCCACAAAAATATCTAAAGTCCTCCGCTGCAGGGCTGCTTTCAATCCACTCACTATCAAGTGTGTATCAGATTTACCACTCAGCTTGGTGCCATCTGCAGTCTTGCTGAGATTGTACCCAATCCCACCATCCATGTAGCTGACAAAGATGCTAAATAATACCAGTCCCAATACCAAACCCTAAGAAACACCACTTGTCACTGTTGACTGCAGCTCTTTGACTGCAGCCATTCAGCGAAATATTTCTTTCTGGCTAAACCTAGACTATGTTCTGTGATTTCATCCTGGGCCTTCTGGTTAACCAAATCAGGTGTCTGGCCAGAGCACAAAACATTTTCTTACAGGTCAGAAGTTTGTTTCTACTTCTCACCAAAGTTCCATGGAAGCAGCCTGGTTGGTCTAGATTTACTGTCAGATGTGAAGCATTCTGAGCTCTCACAGTTTACAAGTCACCATATCAACACTCATTTCTGTACTATTCCTGTAAAATATATTCCCTTTCCCATAGAAAGGGATATGTTTTTGTTTTGTTCATGAGATTGAGATTCAGAGTTTAAAACCGAGCGCATAAAAACTGTCACTAATTCGGGATGCCCAGTTTGAAAAGACTTATTACAATTTTAGACTACTTTGTCTATGTGAGGAAGAGTTCACAATGACAACTGGTCAGCACTACTGAAAGTTGGATAGCAGGTGGGGAAAGCTAAGTAACCAAAAGAATTTAATATTATCAATCATCTGTGAAAACTCGGGGTAAGAGGCCCACACGTACATAGAAAAAAAGTAAAAAAACGGTAGTAAATACTTGATAGTCTACAGGTTTTTCCAGAAAAAATATCCTCTCTTTGCATTGTTAAGTTCTGGTGCCTAGGAATCATTCTTCAGCAAAGTGAAAGTTTGGCAGAAAATAGTTTTAAAGTAATTAAAAATAAGAAGAGATTAAGAGAGAATATCATGAGAGGAGTTTCAACAGAATACACCTTCAGAGGACAGCAATGCACAGAAATGAAAGTAAAGGAGCTTTCAAGTACTTTGACCCTTGCTTTAAAGTAGTGTCTGCTTCCAAAATTCTCCTACATCAGCAAGAAAAAATTAAAATATATAATAAAAAATGTACCTTTTGTTTTACTTTCTGACAAATAGCAATAATTGACTTTTCCAAAACTTTCCTGCTTCTGTTCTGAAGCAATAGGAAAAAAATAAATAAAAACCATGCTGCCAAATCTATATTCACTGCTTTGCTCATAACCTCCTCTTTAGCATCTGCAGCAAATTAAGTAAGAGCTACGGATATCAAGCTTTAACTACAAACCTTTGATTTGCCTCCTAAAAAATATATGTTCTACACTCCCATGAAGCAAGGATTTATGTGGGTGACAGTTTGTCATTAAATAATCACAGACAGTATTATAATGCAAATAACAAAAAGACACAAATGGGTGGAGGTTTTTAATCGTAATCACAAAATCTCAGACTGATGCTAAGATCTTGATTGTTAGCAAAGCAAAGAATGAGAAACATTTCTTCTCAGACAGCAGTATCACAGCAGTGTGACCATTTCAAAGATAGAAAGTATAATTAAGTAGAACATATTTGTGAATGTCTTCAATATTTTTAGAAAGCATCCTTGCAAAGGTATCCCTCACAAAACTGTAGTACTATATACTGTATAGTACTATAGTCTCTGCCCACATTGCATAATGAATATAGGAGCGACTCACTTTATTTTTTATGATTTTTTTCCCCCAGAGAAAGAAGGACAGCACTCAAAGACTAAATCTTTAACAGGTCTAGTAAGAATATAAGTTTAAATCTTCCTGTATGCCCAGGTAGGCAAGCAAATTCAGAGCATTTCCAGGCAATTCTGCTGATTTTACTCCTTCACAGATGAATCTGTTCATAAGAACTTCTGCTGTGTTAAAGTTAAAAGATCTCAGTAGTGTTCGGAATATATTGCATTTCTTAAGCGGAGTACCAAGCTCAAAGTAGTCGCAAAATACTACTACTGTTAATAACTCTTTGAACTAGCAAGTTTAAGAAAGTAGTTGTGTATTTCCTGTTTTCTGCTCTATCCTGCACAGTTCGAAAAACTATCAAATTATGACTATAGTTTGAAGCCACCCCATTCTGTTCCATTGAAAGCTGCTCTGTCAGGCATTCTCAAGCCTCTTCAGAGATTTTTCTTTCTCAAAAGTACCTTGCAAAATGCATGTGGAAAGAAGCATAAGCTACTCCGTCACTAATCTAATTTGTAACAGCACAGCAGGGTGTCAGGTGGAAAAACAAATACAAGCTTCAAACATATGAAAGCTCATTTAACAAAACTAAGGCTCTCATACACACACATAAAATTATTTAGAATGACAAACTGTGGCATCAGTCGAGTTTGTATTACTACGTTAATAACACAGATAGCTCAGCTTACGTGCTCCCAGACTGCTCCTCCAATGAATCCTCTTCCACCCAGAAGTCTGACAAATGTTTTATTTACATGCTGATGTGTCAGCTTCTGCCTTTCTCATCTTGCCATGCAAATAAAACATTTATCAAACTCACAGAGGGGTTTGAATAGCATTTGTTTGCTGAGAAATTGTGTGCTGTAGGTAAGCATAGCTTATTGAACCTCTGCCTGGTGTGTATTATATGACTTGCGGGACATAATTATCTTTACAAATCCACTGGCCAGCTGTGATTGCCAATATGTTGCTCTTTCATACATGCTGCAATCTTTGGGCCAGATTATTTTGCATTAAGTATTTTACACCACTGAAGAAAAGAGGTGAAAGAACTTAATAAGTACGGGGAGGGGGGTATACTGCATCCTTTGTACTGCCAGATTCCTGTAATGACATCTTTGTACAAGTGAGAAAAATTGAACAAACGCTATTAGTGACATCAATGAATGGAAACCTCTCCCTTCCTCTCAATGAAAATACCTTGAAATCTCTGAGAATTTTGCAATTTGCATATGTTATGCTGTTCTAATTCCTGTTCTAATCCACTATAAACAAAATTTCTACGAATTAGAGCTGGGAAGAATATTACAATCAATAGATTTTTACTAAAGTTTTCCTACTTCATGTCAACTATTCAACAACAAAAAAAGAAAAACTCTAGAGTGCTCCCCATGTCCTGGTCTTCTAGCCAGCACTGACAGCAGATAGAGAATTGAATGCTGGGCAATCCAAGACAAATGGAATAGACCCCACCAAAATTTTTATCTGAAATATTGGAGAACATCTGTGAGAAAAGTAGTGCTTGTCAACATCTCAGTCTAGAAAGAGGGTGGCACTGAGTAAGTAAAAATTTGTGAGTAATCAATTTATTTTTTTTTTATGTCATTAACTCACTATCATATTCTAGGGTAATTCGAACTTACATCTACCTACATCAGTAAAGACATTTGTTAATTAAGGGGCTCCATATAAAAAATAAAAGTACTTATTTTAAGCAGAGTAAAATGAATTCCTGTAAGAGAAGACCTAAAAGCAAATTACTACATTGTTTATGGAATTAAGTTCATAGCAAGAGCAAATTATAACAACTCAGTTAATACACCACATAGCTAAAAGAGTGTATCATACAGAAAAAGTGACACGGTCCCAACAAGAACATACAGAGTGTGGACTATGGACAAATTATGTGAACGCAATAGATAATCCGGAATACTACAAGAGGAGAAAAGTTTCCTCAGAAGCAAGAAACAATTTAAACTTCTTTCACATCTACCTTTTGGGTTGGATTTCACATATCTTACATAAAGGACAGGACACATTTACAAAGCTGTGAGACTGCAACACTCAACCTGAAATGACAGATTTTTTTTGAGATTAACAAAGACAATTAACAGACTGATATCGTGTTCACAGTGTCCCTCTTCTCCTGAGGGAATAAACTCCGGGCTGGAATAATTTTACAAGGCAGCAGGAATTCAGTCCAGTCCTGGTGGCCACATGTTAGAGGATAAGAAAGTCTTGTACCACAGGAAGGACGCATACAGAACCACAGAATCATAGGAGTTGGAAGAGAGACCATCTAGTCCTACAACCCTGCTAAAGCAGGTTCCCTACAGTAAGTTGCACAGGAAAGTGCCCAGGTAGGTTTTGAATTTCTCCAGAGAAGGAGATTCCACAGCCTCTCTAGGCAGCTTGTTCCAGTGCTCTGTCAACCTCACAGTGAGAAAGTTTTTCCTAAAGTTCAGCTGAAACTTCCGGTGTTCCAGTTTGCATCCATTGCCTCTTGTCCTGCCACTGGGCACTACCAAAAAGAGCCTGGCCTCATCCTATTGACACCTACCCTTTAGATTTTTGTAAGTTCTGATCTTTTCTCAGTCTTCTTTTCTCCAGCCTACACAGTCCCGGGTCTCTCATCCTTTTCTCATAAGGGAGATGTTCTGAATCCCTCACCATCTCTGTGGCTCTCCATTGGGCTCTCTCCAGTAGTTTTCTCTCTTTTCTTCGACTGAGGAGCCCAGAACTTGACACAGTATTCTGGATGTGGCCTCACCAGGCCAGAGTAGAGGGGGAGGGTTGCCACCCTTGACCTGCTGGCCACGCTCTTTTTAAAGTCTCCCAAGAGGATTTCTCCCTTATTGGCTACAAGGACGCACTGCTGGCTCATGGCCAACCTGTTGTCCACGAGGACCCCCAGGTCCTTCTCTGCAGAGCTTCTCTCCAGCAGGTCATCCCCTAACCTGCACTGATGCATGCGGTTGTTCTTCTCCAGGTGCAGGACTCTACGCTTGCCCTTGCTGAATCTCATCAGATTCTTCCCTGCCCAGTTCCCCAACCTGTCCAGGTCTCACTGAGGGGCAGCACAGCCTTCTGGTGTGTCAGCCACTCCTCCCAGCTTCATATCATCAGCAAACTTACTGAGGGTGCAATCTATCCCTTCAGCCAGGTCAACGATGAAGATGTTACATAAAATTGGACCCAGTACCAGCCCCAGGGAACAGCCAGATTCAGCTGTGCAGTGAACAACATTCCTTGCATATTAGGTCCAGTAATGTGACAGGTGAACATTACAGCATGTTGGCATTGGCTTCTGCCTGCTGTGTGACCTGCCCATCCAGCAAGGCAATTAAACTTACACAGTTGACAGCAATCTGGGGGGAGAAACTGCAGAACAGAAACAAAAAGAAAAAAAGTGGGGAAAAATAGGGCACAAGAAATCATCTGAGTTGCTCTAAAGACTTTCTGGGGGAGGAAAAAAACATTAAATATAGATTGCATGTTATGAAAATGCTGTATGAGATCTCTTTGTAGAGAACAATAAAAGTATGTTGTAGAAAAGTTTAAACTATCATTTGTCTGCTTCACGCACTTAGAGTCTGTAGGTCTGCCTGCCATGGCTGTCCAAACAAGCAACTAAGCAGCAAAAACCTGAAACTTAAATGAGATTATTCAGTGTAAGACTATAAGAACAAGTGCAATATTTATATTGCAATGACAAAGTGTTTAAATACTCAAAGAAAAAGCTGCCCAGAAATATTTCAAGAAATGAAAACAATCAGTGCAAAAACATCACTTTCCTCTGTTTCATTACAGTGTACTGTACATTACCGCCCATAGTTTTCCTGTGTTCAGTTCCTCATATAATAATAGATATAGCAAAAGAAGATGACTTATATCTAACATTCAGAGAATTCATGTCAGAGGATGTGTAGCAACTGACTGTGCCATCAAAAGAGTCAGAGTTTTTTGTTTGTTTTATTTTGTTTTTTAAACAAGTAGTCAGTCTTGAAGACTTGCATTTTTATGTGCTGCCAAGACCTGTGACTCATGATCAGGTATAGGAGAGTCCAGCAGAGGACACTGAAATGCTCAGGGGATGGAGACACAATGTGTGAGGGCAGCCTGACAAAGTTGGGTTTAATTACTCTGGAGAATAGAGAACTACATGAAATTTTAATTGCTATTTTCCACAGTAGAGAGGGAAACTATAGAGAAGGTGAAGCAAGACTCATCTCAAGCATACAGCAAAAGGAAATAGGTTACAGCAAGGTAAACTCAGTCTTGATATGAGGAAAACTTTCTTCTCAATAAGTATGGTTAAGCCCTGGAATAGGTTTCCATCAAAAGACACTTTCAAAATTCAGGTGGGCAGAGCCCTGAGCAAGCTGACTTAAACTTTGAAATTAGTTTTGCTTTAAGCAGGAGGATTGGCTAGATGACCTCCAAACATTCTTTGTGACATTTTTTTCCAGTAATTCTATGGTTTTAAGCAGAAATTAACTGGCAGATTGAGTATTAAAAGTCCAATTTTGGAATGCAAGTACAAACTACTGAAATCAAACCCCAGTATTACTAATTACTGGAAAGAGCTGCAGAATAACAATATTTTATGATGCACCCGAGAATCTTATTTCAGATTCATCTTGCTTATAATAAAAACTGCATGTAGCAGCATCTGACTTATGCAACTACGGTTTCATTAACAACTTTAGACAAATCTTAATGGGTAGTTTCATAAATTTTCCGGTGTTCTGTAGGTCTTAATTTTGCTGTTGCCAGAGAAACAGCATATAAAAATGAGTTACAAATGATTATTCTTTATCTCTCTAGAGAGTACCTTGGATTCCTCATACTTTTGAAGAACTATTCTTTTACTAAGTATGCTATCTCATATAGCTTCCTGAGTACAATAAGAGATTGATTGTGAGTCTCCTTTTTATTCACAATGAAATATGGTGTTCTGATTGGAGAAGTGATTTCTACAGCTTGCTCTTAATTTCTGCATATGAATTCATAAACTGAATTCTTAAGCTTCAGAGGGTGAAGATGCTTAGAGGTGGCTATATATATATTTTAGTATGGTTAGACTGTTGCCACAGGGTTTTTCACTATCACTCCATACTATTCTGTGAAACAGGTATACTCCTACTGATTTAAATTTTATGTTTCTATAAACTGCATTGTTAAACGTGACCCAAGTTCAGCAGGGTGTAATGGAAGGCAGGTTGACGATATTCCTACAAGCTTTGGTTTGGACTTTCTTAGCATCTGCTGAGGACAGAGCATTGTGATTGCGCAGACTAGGGTTCCCCCCCCCCCACATCTGTTGCAGGACTGAACTTCCTAGACAGAGATAATTTCAGCATGAATATTGTTCTGTGCAATCCCAATATAAAGATTCACAGTCTTTTTAGCACTAGCCATCAGCAAACATCTGTGAATTATAATGGCCACATAACAGAGGCAGCATGTTTCCATCTCCCCACAGACACAGATGCAGATACTGACTCTTTATTGTACAAAATTATCTGCAACAGAATGGTCAACAGCACCTAGCTAGTGCCTGTTCCATACATACTCAACCTCAGCTCTTACACAAATAAATGCTCCATTTCTTTGGTGCCCCCACCATAACCTGTCTCTTCTGCAACTGGGAAAAAATGTTAATAGTTCTAATTCCTCCTAGGACAATTAAATATATATGTATATATATATATATCCACACAGCTATAAAGAGATGTTAATGAAGCTAAAGCTACTTTTTATGATAACAAAGGGGAACATTAAGCTATGCAGGCCCTTGAGGAAAGCCTTGAAGAAAGTTGTCAGGACAGAAATATTGGCAATGTCACCAGTTCCCTCCGTGCAACTTTATTTTCCCCTTTGTTCCCATGAAAGAGCTAGAAGTTGGAGAGGAGCTCTAATGATTCATCCAACTAACTGCAGCATTCACAACTGAATGAATCATGTATATTTAACAGATTGCAATATAAAGAGCAGTCCTTCCAAGCTATATGGAGTAAGCACAAACCAACCCAAAACAGCAAAAGGAATATTTGGCATTTATCATTTCATTTCATTTCAAAGCACTTCATTATTGATCTCTGTGTTTATCTTTACTCAAGACCTAAATAAACTGTTTCAGAATATCTTAGCATCTTTTCTCACTACCTAGCCAAAACATGCTGAAAAAACAAATGAATCAATACATAAGAACCATTTCCTTGCCTGTAATGTAATTATCAAAAAATGTATGCTGTTTTTAATCTAAAGTAAATCACCCTATCCTTTATATTCACCAGCTAAGCTTTTGGTTTATGGTTTGTTGTTGTTTTTTTTTTTTTTTTTAAAAGTGTTTTTTGTTTTCTTTATTTCTTAAAATCAAATCCCTTGAAACTTTTTTTAACGTATTAAAAAAATAATTAAAATTAAAACCTCTACATGAAGTAAAGGCCCAATATCTGTTCATGCTAAGAATCTCGACTTCAGAACCTCTGAGTTAGACTTCAAAACCCCTACCAAGGAGAAAGAAATTTTGACAAAGATAAATGTTGATCAAAGCTATAACCATAATAGGCACACTAAAAATAGATTATTTAAATTCCAAATTCCTCAAGTAACATAGAATTTTAGTCTCTGAAGCTAAAAATGCTTAGATTAAAAAAGCAAGATTATGATTAAGAATACTGACATTCTTGCCAGAGAATGGCTTGGGTTGAAAGGGACTTGAAAGATCATCTAGTTCCAACCTCCCTGCTGTGGGCAGGGTTACTGTTCATTCAATCTAACCTGACCTCGAACAACTCCAGGGATGAGACATCGAAACTTTCTTCAGACAACGCGTTCCAGTACCTCACCATTCTCTGAGAGAAGAATTTTCTCCTAACATCTAACCTTGATCTCCCCTCTTTTAATTTATAGCCATTCCCTCTTGTCCTATCACTATGAGGCCACGTAAAAAGTTGGTCTCCCTCATTTATAAGCCCCCTTCAAGTACTAGAAGGCTGCAGCAAGGTCTCCCTGGAGCCTTCTCTTTTCCAGAAGAAACAAGCCCAGCTCCCTCATTCTATCTTCATAGGAGAGGTGCTCCAGATCTCTGAACATCTTTGTGGTCCTCCTCTGGACTCACTCCAACAGCTCCATGTCTTTCTTGTACTGGGGGCCCCAGGCCTGGATGCAGTGCTTCAGATCGGGCCTCACAGGAGCAGAGTAGAAGGGGACAATCTCTTCCCTCTCCCTGCTGGCTGCCCCTCTTTTGATGGAGCCCAGGAGCCAATCTGCCTTCCGAGCTGCAAGTGCACACTGTTAGATCACAACAAGCTTTTTGTTCACCAGAATCCACAAGTCCTTCTCTGCAGGGCTGCTCTTGAGGAGTTCTTCTCCCAGTCTGTATACATACATGAGATTACCCTGGCTGAAGTGTAACACCTTACATTTGGCCTTGTTGAATCTCATTAGGTTCACATGGGGCCTCTTTTCAAGCTTGTCCAGGTTCCTCTTGATGGCATCCCCTCTTTCTGTTGTGGCAGCTGCACCACTCAACATCATCAGCAAACTTGCTCAGAGTACACTCAATCCTACTATCCAGGTCATTGATAAAGATGTTCAAAAGCACTGGTTCCAAGACCTACCCCTAGGGACACCACTCGTTACTGGCCTCTACCAGGACATGGAGCCACTGAGCACAATCTCCTGGCTGCAACCATCCAACCAATTTCTTACCCATTGAATAGTCTAGTCCTCAAATCCATCTCTCTCCTGCTTAGAGATAGGAATGTGATATGGGACCATATCAAAGGCCTTGCACAACTCCAAGTAGGTGACATCTGTTGTTCTTCCTCTATCTATGGATGCTATCTCTCCATCACAGAAAGCCACTGACAACCACAAGAGTGCTGAAGTATGAAGCGGCAACAAAATTTAAAAAAAAAAAAAAAAGTAGCACTTTACTATGAGAAACTGAAGAGATTAAAACTAAATAACAGTGGTCTGAGGGAACACTGGAAAGATGCATGGTAAAAAGAGGTTCTGCCATTAGGAACCAACTGCCTATATAATCCTAAGCTTTTACTTGCATCATGGATTTGACTTGGGTAGTTAATCTATGCAAAGAATCTAATTACTGTTTCAATCTGAGACTAATATTTGCTAGCATATTGCAGAATACAAATAACAAAATTCATTTTTGAGCTGAAGTAAAACATCTCCAAAGAACAGGTAAGCACTCATGACACCTTATCAGAACAGCCAGCACAAACTTTTAGCAGATGCACACTCATGTCATTGTTGTCACTGACAACAGATGACCTATATAACTGCTATATCAGCTAAAGAAAGTGTCAGGTGGAAAAAATAACCCTGATACTGCAAAGACTAGAAATACAAAAAATGAAGCGTGAACAACAACAAAAAAAGTGATAATATAAAAAAGCAAAATCCACCTACCAACCACAGAACACTGCCTAGTGTCAAAAATACCCAGAGAGACTAAGATGACAATGCAATTTGCAGGTAGCAGCCAGGTATCATGTATAGTGACACCCCATAAGTTTAACAAATTAGGAGGTTCTTCACAGAAAGTGTTTCAGTATTTCCTCAAACCCTACACAGCATCAATGGTAACAGGGAACCTGACAGAGGATCACCTACACTTCCTCATTTTTGCATCAACAAAAACTATGAGGGGTGACATAGGAGCCTAAACAATACTATTTCCTCTCTTCAGAAAGGTTTGCTTTTATACTCCTGACCTGTGCTCTGAAATCTGAGCTGGATTTTGCAGAGGAAGACTGCAAGTGAGACAGACCTGACAGCCCCTAAACTTGATATTCTTTGACTAAATGGCATTTCTGAAGATAATCAACTAAAATGTTTAAAGTCCCCTAAAAGAATCATGGAGAGCTGTAACAAAGGCAGTCAACATCAGTTAGTTGGATGAAATGTCTGTGAGTTCCTACAGTGAATTTATGGACACTGACTTAGGACAACAATTAAGATAAGAGGTAAAAACATACAATTTATTTTCCATCATATTTATGAAATTTATTGCTCTCCAATCATACCTCTGTTAGAGAAACTAACCCTTTAGAGTGCACATAGCGAACTGAACTATGGATCCAAGTCAGCTGAAAAATAACTTTTTTTTTTATGTTGCTGCTTTTAAACTGACTCAGCTGCTCAAGCAGCTTACCACCTGATGACACTAATGCTTGTGCCTCCACAAGGAAACAATATGGGAATGGCAATGAGAAATAGAAGTATAAAATTATCTCATTCAAAAGCAGCATCAATTTATTCCCTCTTTGGCAGATCTCAAGGTCATAACTGGTGTGCATCTAGCCATTACAATGCACACAAGATTTTATTAAATTTCTGTCATATGTAGATTAAGATTTGATCTTTTTCCAACAGTTCTCTAGCCTGAATGAAAGCCATTTATTCCATTTTGTACATTCATTCAAACTCTCTGGCTACAATGGTCAGTTTGTGCTACTAATAGGACATAAACTGCCATGAACATTATGCTCAGATTCTGCTCTTAAAATATCAGCTAAGGAATTGTAGTGTTTATTGATATTTCTTTTTATTTGTTTGTTTTATAAATGCAAATTATTTAAATATATTTTGCACATATAAACTAATTCTCAAGGTAGAAAGATTAATTTGATTAGTGACTCTGAACAAAATCTCTGTCACTTATATTTCACTGATAGACTCAGGCAGCCTGAAGCCTCCTGTGTTTTGACAGATTTATTGTCTGAATGCAAAGCTTAAAAGTGATTTTCTCTCATTAACCTTGACACAAAGCAATTATGTGTACATGGAGAGTTCTGAGGTGAAACAAAGACACAGATCTCCTTTGCTTAGCTGTTATATGGCAAGGTGTTAGTGAATCATCCCCTTATTTCTTTCTCATTCCTTTAACTCCATATACAAATAGTGTTTCTGAGCTTCCAGTTTCTGAGAAAATGAGTACATAACTATGTTCACACTGAATCTCGTTCAGTTTCTAATAGAGTTGTGGAACTCTATTTACCTGCTGTATCAAGCAGTACCTCAGCCTTCAAAAACACAGTGTTCATTTGGCTGTGAGAACACAAGAACCACCAAGAGACTGCAACAATAGATTTTGAGAATTAGTTAACTATAATTTTGTTTGAAGTGTTTATACTGAGAAGTGGATGGAGATATCAGACTGTTTGAACACAGACTCCTGAAGAGATTTATTGTAGCAACTACTTTAAATCAATAGCAGCATCATCCCTAATTGTAATAAAAGCACTGGCTAGAAGATCTTCAAAGCAGGATTGATCTTTGGATTCTCACATTGCAATGCATTACATTTGAGAACTGGAATTTCCATGGAAAGCTCCTAAGTGCATGTAAAAATCATGTAAGTAGATGTGTTGTTTCATTTGTGAGGAGGGGAGATGTACTAGACATCACGTTGTCATGGGTCAGTTTTGGTTTTGCTAACAAGAAAATAGTAGCAATCAAAGAAATTTCATAGAGGAACAAGAACACCAAGCACATTTCTTCAAATTCCAGACAAAAAAAAAAAAGCCACACAGGACAGGATAATTTGTTATAAAATAGCATGCTGTTTCCAAAATTTCGAGATGCTAAGCTATTACCTGAACAGAGAAATCAGAAGCAAGGCTATCGTGCTTCAGAAATAGCCTCAGTGTTTAAAACAGTACGACCAGACACATCTTCACCTTTTGAACAATGCTGAATGCTGAGACACTTCTTGTATCCACAGCATGGTCCTGGCTAATGCAGCTCAGAGACAAATGTACTTGAAATCCCTCTGCTACAATGAGAGCAGGTTTTGCAAAGGTAGGAGCTCTGGTGTTTAATGCAAGAATCATCAGCTCCTGTGTGATCTAGAAAGCGTGTCCTTTGGGAGTCACTTAAGTGGAAAGCAGCTCTAAGTCAAGTAAAATACCGCTGGTGGGACAAAGTTTCTGACCAGAAAAATAGCAGTTACATTAAATGAAAACACGCCACAAGAATCTGTCTAGATTGATTATATTTTGGGAGTAAAACTGTCAAAACAAATGATTTACACTTGCTTGCTTCAATAATGTGGGTAAAGTGTTTTGTTTAGATTCATTGGAAGAGCTATAACTTCTGTGATATTAACATGCATTTAGTATTACATGCAACTAATATTAGAAATATGCACATATTACATTAATGATCTGCAAATTACTTCATAGAAAAGATTTTCACATTCTGAACAGCTTGTAATGCTCATGTTCTTTCATAACTTTTATGCAGAACTTCAATGCTTGAATTCAAATTGGCAAAAGTCAGACTTGAAAGATCAAACTTGCAAATCATGACATCCATTTTCTGTCTAGTTTTTACATCAGATGGCATTTACAGATAAGCCACTTAGTTTAACTAGCTATCACTGATACAGCGCTTTGAGATCTTTTGATGCAAAATATCATAGAACAGTGAAGCTGATCACACACCCATGTGTTGTAAGAAATAACTAACTTGCAGTAATATCTAGAACAGTTGCATCCCACCAAAATTGCTCTGCAGGCCTTATCTGCAACAATAAAACCCTGTTTTTTTCATAAATAAGTTGTGCTCCACAACTGGATCACTGTTGCAGATAACATCTCTTTGAAGAAGCAGTTTTACTTTGAACAGCCTCCTAATGGTGCTAAGTATCATTAATTTGGGGGGAAAAGATAAATCCTCCCTAAAGCAGTCAAGGTGCTTTGTTTTATTGAATTGAGCTATTCACAGGCACATTTTGTGCAGTTTAGGAAGAATGAAAATATTCTTAGGACTTCCTACTCACTTCATAGTCACTACTGACCTGAAGCATATATATGGGAAGAAGGGGGAAATGAATCCGACATGGGGCTAAAAGTATCTTGTTTGGAATAATGAAATTAGATTGATAGTTCTCAAATATTAATGTTTATTAAGACATTAATCTATATTAGTTAATGGAAAATTAAGGAATACATATGAAACAATTATTGTTTTTCAATTGCCATGTTACTAATCAATTAGTATTTAATATAAAACAACTATTCTAGTGAAGACTGGGTTTTTATTGGGTTGTAAATGAATAATATTTAAATACCAATTATGTGAATTATTCTTTCCCTCAGCATTTTAACAGTTCTGGATAACTCCGATTTTGACCAATTTCTTTACGAATCTATGCATCAATAAGAATTTATTATTGCTTGCTTCCATTGTTTGATGATGGATGAACTGTAGATAGTGACTTCATTTAGGGATGCTACTTTGAAGGAACGTTAGGATTTTTGTGTCCTCAGATTTGTCTGGAAGAATATGTCAGTTTTGCTTATTCAGTCTTTCCATGCTTCTCACTTTCCTTACACCTTTTCTAATGTCAGTCCTACACTATGTCTGTGTATACAATATACTCCAGATATATGCAAACTAGAACTTTATACTTCTTCTATTTACATTTTCCCCCTAAGTAGGGAGAAAACTTAATCTACTAATCTAACATTTAATCTACCAACAGTCAATGTTAAACTGTAATTTTCTTTCAATAAATCAGATACACAAGGGTAAGATCTGCACATAAAGAACCTGAAGCTTAGAGTTTGCTCATTGCTACTGAAACCACTACACAAACAGCACAGATCTGAGGCAAATCAAAATACAAAAGGTCTTTTGTTTGCCTAAACTATTTCATGTTCCTCTTTATATCGTATGTAAATGGAAAATCCTCCATTGCCATAAAGAGTTTAGTGGGTAATCAGGTCCCATTATAAAGCACATGCAATGCTAGCCTTTTGGTGCATCACTAACTGACTGTAGTTGTTGTATCTTTTAGTTTTTATACACTAGCACAAAATGTGTGGTTAAAAAGATGGTTTTTATCGTAAACCTAAAAAAAAAAAAGACTAATCCATTCAAAAGATATTTTGAATACTCCCCTCAAAGATTTATTAAACCAAAACCAAACAGAATCAAGTGCCACAATATCAAGTGTTTGGAGACAGTAATCCAGAAATGATTTAATAAACCTCTTGAAAATTGACTTTTTTTCCTAGAAAGAGAATAAAAATGCCAGTTGTGGCTATGCTTGAAAACAAGAATGCCAGAGATCCATCAGACTCTGTGAAGTGTACTTCCTCCTCATTTCATTGGAGCATCCAGTTCAGAAAGAGTCTCAAACCTTCTGGAGCTAAGCAATGTATTTCAGTTCATCCAGCCTACTGCTCCATGCCATCGGTGAAGATAATGCAGTAAATTTCCTCTCTGAAGATTTTGCTATTTCAGCAAAAGAATCTGAATCTTCTGGAATCAGAAGAATTAAGCAGTAGATAGATGTTAGCTTTTCAATTATGCTGTCTTCAAAAATCTTTCAGAGTAGGTTTCAAGCTTTGTTTTACAAACAAGTACAACTGCTCCACATCAACTCTTCAGCCACTGCATCACAGAGTTGAAGAAGTCACTATCAGGGTGAAATTTTAGCTAACCTCATCTACTAAATTCACATCGAATGTTAAAATACATTTTAATCTTATTTTACTGGGATAACAGGAAAACAATGCATCATGCAAGTGGTTCCAGAAAAGAAATATTTAAACATAGCCTCATTCTTATTCTGAGTGACTGAAAGCACATAGTTTATCAAGGTAGTAGGGACAAAATAAGAAAGTAAGCGCTATGAAAAGATAGAAGCATAACACGATACATACATTAGCACTTATTTAAGAGTGTTCCAGCAAGCTTTCTTCGTTTGCTTCATGGTTCATTATTTAGGCTAGTCAGTAGGTTTCATGATGCTCAGCATCATTTAAAAATAAAGTCTGGATGTGGATGAAGGTTTAATTAATACATCTCCTCTGGCTACCCAGGCAAACAGGATGTTTCACATAACGCGATTACTGAATTTGCATGGATCTGATGGTTTCAGTATACAATACTGCATAATGTTAACCCATTTTCCAACAAAATCTGGCTGCAGTAAGCTCTGAATTATCTGAATGCATTACAATAGCAAAGGAGTTGACAGACATGCTTTAGTATGGCACTGTTCTTCAATTTTGCAGTATATGCCATAAGAGGAAAAAAACATACTTTATAATTTTATCCTCAAGAAGTCAAGACACTAAAAGAAATTCTGCTGGAAGGTGAAGGAATCCGTTCTTTAAAGAAATATATGTGAAAAAAATAAAGATTTTTGTTTAAACAATAGTCCTTCCTGACACAAAGTGAGATCAAATCAAAGCTTTATCTTCTTACTCTACATATATGCAAATTTTAAGATGTCTAATAAGTTACCACTGATATCAGGGGCCTCCTTTACCAGCAGGAATATGAGAATGTCTCTGTTCAGAAGATTTTTAGCTTTCTGTTCCAGAAAATGCCTAGGATCTTAATGCCTCTGAGAAGTTTGTCTGTCTTGCTTAAAAATGAACAAAAAAGATTAGAAGTTTAGTAAGTAGAACATGAAAAACTGGATAGGCAGAAACTTTGCCCAAATTTCATTTCCTCAGCAATCCAGACTACAGAAGAATAGGCCAGAGATGTGTTCATGTTCTTCTGCACCTAGGTGAACAGGTCAAGCCATGCGGCACAGTAGCCAGAAAAACCAGATCATACTGAGAATCCCTCAACTGCACATAGCATGGAACCTGAGCTGGTACAACCTGTTAAGCAGAGCTGGATATCATGATACAGTGCCCCACTCACGTGAGTGCAGCTTCTACACTGGGCTCTTATCTGTTGACCCAACCTTGCCAGGTAGCAGCAAAAAGCACAAATCTATATTCTTACCTGCTGGCCCAGACTGGTGGAACAGTACTGTATCAATGGAGCTGTAGCTACCTAGCA
>WBMW01003839.1:16293-43037 GCA_013396635.1 Penelope pileata | reverse complement strand
CCCCCAGGTCCTTTTCCTCTATGCAGTCTTCAAGCCAATTTGCCCCAAGCCTATAGCATTGCATGGGGTTATTGTGGCCCCATGCAATGCTATAGGCTTGAGAACTTTGAGATGCTTCTGTTGGAAGTATGAGGGCTACTCCAAAAGCAATGCCTCCTATTTTATGTTGTTGGCCCACAAGATCAGAGGCAAATGTTGGTGGTATGGCAGTAGAGGTGGAACCTTCCCACCAATATTTCATCAAATTTTGTTCCCATGGGACAGATAGCAGCAGAGGGGCAGTCTGACAAAATAGCATCTGACATGGANTGTTGCCATGGGACAGATAGCAGCAGAGGGGCAGTCTGACAAAATGGCATCTGACATGGAAGTGCAGATGAAGTAAAGGTGTGGAACTAAATTCCTCCATGAGGAAAAATAGCACCCAGTGACATTCATTGATGCTTGCTGAATGTTTATGGAGACCAAACAGTGGATTTGAGCACAGTGAGGTGGTGGGTGGTGCATGTCAGCAGCAACAATAGAGAGGCACCTCCACTGGTGCCAAATTTTACAAGTGCAGCATGCAAGGTTTTGCTCACTGCTGGCAAAAACACATAGCTAGCGGTGGTGACTATGTTGAAAAAGTGTTTTGTAGCTGAGAATTTCATCTATCAAACTGTGTTATTGTGTACTTTGTTGTAGTTTCCATGGAAATAAATGGGAGGCATTACTTTTGGAGTGACCTACATAGATATACAGGATTGTCTGCAATGAATGAGTCTTTTCATAACATCTGACAGGTTTAAAAAAAAAAAAGTATAAATCCTACAAAATTTTCAAGTGGAACGCAGCCCAGAAAGCCAACCGTATCCTGGGCTGCATCAAAAGAAGCGTGGCCAGCAGGGCGACGGAGATGATCCTGCCCTTCTACTCTGCACTGGTGAGACCTCACCTGAAGTACTGCATGCAGACGTGGAATCCTCAGCACAGGAGAGACATGGACCTGTTGGANGCTGTAGGTGTCCCTGTTCATTGCAGGAGAGTTGGACTAGATGACCTTTAAAGGCCCCTTCCAACTCCAAGGATTCGATGATTCTACAATCTCAATCCTTTGTTATGCAAAGTGACAGTTTTTTTTGTTTCTTTTTTTTTTTTTTAAGTTTCAGCTGCTTCTTAATTCTGTATCACATAAATAATTTATTGTTACCCAGATGAGTTTGCTACATTCAATTGTTTTCCCTGGTCTTTGGCCTAGGAGAAAGTAATCTTTTCTAGAGTAATATACCACAGCCCCATAAAAGCATTCATGTTTCTTATGCTTGTAGCTCTCCAAAAGAAAAAAAGAAGTAGTTACGTATTCAAAGGGATTCAATTTCACAAATCAAATACTAGTCCTCTGTTGAAATGAATATACAGCTTCAAGATTGCAATCTAACGCTTGTACGTGCTTGTTACTCATTTCTCTAGAGGAAAATAAATAAATACATAAATAATGAATTTTAAAACTAGCAACTTTAAATTACTAATGTTTAAACAAGTTTATACAAGATCAGTAAGGTGCTGTGAAAAGTCTTATTCTCCACAGGAAAAGATGTTACATATTTATTTACATATTTGGAGGTATGAGTTCTCTTGTTCTACATATTATCCAGTATGTGCATGTGTAAGAACAGCACTAATAAAGGTTCTATTTATGATCTGTAGGTTCATTAATACTATCAAGAAGGTTAAAAAAAGAAAAAAAAAAGGTGACATTGACTGGCTTTTCCTCTCTCAGCTATTCTAATTGGCCTTGGCAATTGGATCCAGCATCACTGCAGAGAGTATCTCCTCATTACTGAGCAGAGCCACTCCAACAGTTATCTCACAGCCATTATTACTTTGCTCCTTTAATAGATTCTAGGTCAGAAGTAGACATTTCTGTGCACGCAACAAAACACTACTGACTTTTCCCTCAAAGCTCAAATCCCCAGCTGACCACACAGAGGTAGAAGTAACCCCAAGGAGATGAAAGTCAACATGAAGTACTATTCCTCAGCTGGCATGATAAAAGATGGAGGGGAGCTTGACCTGTTCTGTGGTTGTGTTCGCTTTGTTCTCTCAGTTTGAATTATCCCCAGCTTCACTTGGATTCTATGTTTCTTTGAATGAAACTTCCTTCTGGACACTGCCATGAGAACTTCTAAAGCCTGCTTGGTCTTTAGGAATGCTTGCTTTTCTTGGAGAGAGAAGAAAAAGATTTGGGAGATGAGAAAGGAGAGGAGGTTTCCCCTTAGAAATCACACCCCATACAGATCAACATGCATGCACACACACACACACACACACACACACACACCCTGCTCAAAAACACTTCACAAAAGGACTTCGTACCTGAAAGCCAGATCTTCAAGGTAAATTAACCTTCTGAACCCTAATAATGGCCTTCCCTGCTGGCTGTGTGGATGGGCTATATCAACAGGGTCACATTCAGGACTAGGCAGCAGGATGCTCTGATTATGGCAGCAGAAAGCTCAGGCTTGCAGCAAAGCACTTGCCAAGAGAGCCTGTTCCAGCACAGCTCCCGCAGAACCCCAGAGCTGGCAGCTGGGACTGCCCCCAGGCAGGAGAGAAGCAGATCCAGAGGTCAAGAGAAAGGAGTCACATCCAAACAGCTACTCAGCACTGCAGAAAGAGCAAGATTGACTGTCCATGGCTAGCTAACTACAGACCAATCAGGAGACAGCAGGTTTAGCTTTGCTCACAGCTCTGAGAGGCTTAGCTGAGCTGCATGCACAGCAGATGATAACACCCTGCTGCGCACAGACCTGAAACACTTTCCATTCTTAGTGCTCATTTTAAAGGAGGTTACTTATGGGAAGACATCAGAAAGCCCTTTTTCCATCCTTATAAGAGCCTTATGCTCTTATGAAAAATCACTATAAACATAAAGATATTGCCCCTTAAATGATGCAGTATGATTTATCTAGCCACCTCAGCTTTTATTTCTTACACAGCTATTTCTTTTATAGCACTTAATCTGACATTGATTTGCTTCAAAATTAAAAGAAGAAAGAGCACCAGCCCTGCTGCTATTTCACATCTTGCACCTCTCATCCTACAGCCAACTCCTATGCATCCAATGCATGAGTGGGCTGCAAGGCTGGGCTGCCTCCACTGCCACCACTCAGTACATATTCCCCTCAGAATAAATCTGATGGAAAAGAGTAGCCCAAAAATCCTGTCCATTCCCAGATACAGACTCAGGCTCCTGAAGGAGAGCTTTGAACAAGGCAAAGAAGGAACGGTTGCAGAATGGCTAAGGTAGTATGTTTTCATTGGGTTAGGAAAGAGGAAACTCCTGCTTGCTGCTTTAGAACACGCGGAAGTGCTCTTTAAAGGGTTAAAGGAAAATAGGTCTCAGCCAACATACTGCTCTCTTTTAGAAAATGATGTTTCCACACCTTCACCTTCAGCATGGAATGGCTGAGCTGCCAGAGCTCAGTATCTGTTCCGCAAGTCATCCTGGTCCATGTAGAGTACAGCAATAACACAGAACTTGAGCTGCCAGGAGCCAAACAGCTTTCCTTGAATAGCTGATTCCCTAATTCTCCTCTGGTTCTTTATTTCTTGCAGGAAACATAAATAGTCCATCCTCAGCCCTCCAAACATTTCTGTCAGCTGCTCTTTTATATTACAGCTTGACCCTGTTGAAACATGAATTCAATCAATCGTGATTTGCTATATATTGTATTTTGTCTAGGAAATGAAGATAGAGGACTAGGAAATGTATTTTTTAAAGCATCTAACTTGAGGCAATACAAATGTGCAGAGGAATCCAGTGCTTGTCACCTACAGTGACAGTACTGTGCAGATCATACAGTAGCCAAAGGTGCAGGGATTGCCTCTATCTCCTTAGATTGCTCCCCAAAACAGACAAGCTGCAAGAGCAACAGATCCTAGCTTCCAGAAGGGAAACAAAGAGTACTGAATTTGCCGTTTCAAATATACAACTTGGCTTTGACAAATATTTATAAAACTAGCCAAGCCCTAAGAAGTGGCTAAAAACAAACAGTAAAATTCTTCCTCCCTTAAAAAAAAAAAAAAAAAAGATAAAATAGGAAGTTTTCAGGAAAAAAAAAAATCAGGATGGAAATCATGGACAAAAAAAAACGTAAAGAAAAATCTCTGCTTTTGTGGAGTGGGTGGTCTCTGGCAGAAACATGTACTTGGGGCTTCACAGTCTGGTCTTCAGGCCTCAGCATTTATAGGCATAGCTGACAGCAATTTTTGAAATGCTGGATGTTTTGAAATGAATGGGAAAGAAAGGTCACGCACATGTGAAATCTGTCATCCCCAACAATATTTAAGGCTCGAAAACTGTGACACTAGTATGTTCTCACGCTGATCTAGTCACTGCAAAATTAGTGACTAAGACTGATGTTTGAAAAATTGCAAGTGTGGAATACTGCGTAAATTTAAACAAACAATAAAATACAACATTGCTGTGTCTGGATAACAGGTTTGTTGTGAATATTTGAGTTCATACGTCATTTGTTAAGCATGTTAAATTTTGGCAGGGAAGGAGAGACAGTCCTGGGAACTACGTCTTTAAGTGCCTTAGATTCCCAAGCACATAAAACTAGGGATAGGTTTATTGCAGAAACAAATGTTTATTAAACAAAGCTTGCTGGAGAAGGATACTTAAAAAAAAAAAAAAAAAAAGAGTTTCAAGCACTTGAATGCATCTGTGCTCCTGCTGGCAATCAAAGACAGAGCTGCAAATAAATTCTAGGCATCTTGCCTCTCCACTACCAGTTCTAAAGCTGGGCTCATTCACTCCTAACCAAACAAGCTGCTTGAATGGCTCGTGCTTCAGTGAGCCCAAAATTCACTTCTTCTCAAACTACGTCAGACTGTGGGATTGCAGTTATTTTATTAAGAGAGAATGTGTTTCCCATGGGTGAAAAGACCAGCAGCTGATTCCATTAGTTATGCAGCTGGCTCCAGAAGATCCACTGATATGAGCTGCAGACTGGTTTTTATTCATTTGTTGAGCATTTCTTTTTTCCTTAAGCTGACCACCAAATTGGAGGATTTGAGATGCTTGCTGGAAAGAGTCGAAGTCCATTACCACTGAGGCATACACTTGCTATAAAAACTAAAATTACAGTCTTCATGTTTAAACATCTGGTCACAACCCAGGAGGGATGTATCCCTGCTGGCCATGAAAAAGTAAATCTTAAATAAGTGTAAGTTAATTGCCTGTAGTAACGTGGAATCTTTGTAATCATTTATGTTCTTGCATATGAGTGGGTATTCATTAAGCTGTATTTTCAGGCATTTACAGAGATTATTTAACACATACATTACCAAACTGATTAGCTGCAAATAGGAGAAAATGTGCCCTGAACACTAGCACTGTCATTTATTCCATTCAGTGTCACTGAATCAAGTGACTAGGTAATATATTCACAGACAGACATGTCAGGAGGAGGTAATACGCAGCTTGAAGATGTATGTACATCTCTGTCCAAGCAGATATAAGTGCATACTCTGTACCTAAACATATCTCATAGTTTACTACCTTGCACTTTTCCAGCACACAGGACACAATAGAGTTTAAAATCAGAACTGTCCACTTTTCCCACCTTCCAGAGATTTTAGTACACAGATCAAGGGAAAAAGGAAGTAAAAAAAAAAAAAAAAACAATAACCAATCCAGGATTCTTTTCAAGTTTCTTCTTATAATCCCTTAGTTCCTGGACACCTTTTTCCAAGCTTCCATTTTCAGAAAATTATTTCCTCTCACCTACATCCCAAAGGAATCAGGGAGGTTGCAGGGAGTAAGCATCAGCAGTACAATCAACTGGAAGATGGCAAGAAAAGCAGCAATAGAGACCTGTTCATGCTGTCACACTGAGGTACCATAAAGGTTAGTTACCAGTGGTTTTATTTACCGCTACATTGACAAACATCAGCTGCCTGCCTTTCACAAGTTTCCACTTCGTAACGGTCAACAGTAGAATCAAATCACCATGTCACTGAAAGTACTATTGAAGCTGAAGCACTCCTAGACATCACTGAAAAATGTTTTAGAAACTCAGTCATACCAGTGTAAGAAGATGCACACTCAGCCACAGACCAGACCAGAACTTAGAAGCAACTAATTCAATTCCGCATCAGTTACAATATTTAGTACATCTTCCTAAAGGTAAAATGTCTGCAGAAAGATAAAAACTTTGAAGTGGAAACATATGTCACAAACAGAAACTACAATTCACTTATAAACAAGTTAAACAGCTTAAACAAACTATTAGTCACTTACCTAGAATCTGTATCAGCAAGGCATCTTGACATCAAAGTATAAGGGATCTCTGCAGCAGGCACAATCTCAAGAGATATCCCTACTCAAGATAAGAGCACATCCTGCAGCCAGCTGCCATGTAAAAGAGCTCAAGGGACCTGTGGGCTGCTCACTGTTTATAGGGTAAGTTGGTTGACTCATAGTCATAGTTTTTGGCCTCAGCTGTTGAAGCAGGTGTCTGCCATTAGTTCTTTCAGAAACCAGTTCTAGATTTGTGCTTACTATCTCTCTTAACAAGGCCTTGAATGTAATCAGTACTGTGTTTGTTATCTGCCGGAGCAAGGCCTTGTGTGTAACGGCCAGGCCGAAAGAGGACGTTGGAGGTGGGAAAGAGAAGGACGCACACCATCATTCCATAAGTTCAAGATATGGGACAAAGCAGAGGTGACTTCTAATAAAAGATGCCTACCCAGTGTTTCACTGTCTCTTTCTCTGGAGTTCTGTAGCTTGAGTGCCTCCTGATAATTTCCAGTAAGTTTTGTAGAAAATGAGGTAATGTTCCACATAACAGGCCCTAAACCTAATACATCTCTGAGGCAATAAGCTCTGGCACAGGTGTATTCCACAGTGGAGCAGGGCATAGAGGTGTACAGGAAGGGCTCCTGAACCAGGGAGACTCCAGAGAAGCGCATAGACCCATCAGGAGCCAGCAGCTCTCAGCTGCTGACATGACGTGGGCAGGGCCAAGAGTAACTGCAGCCATTCCCCACACAGACAAAAGACACCAGGAGTGTGGTGCAGCAGTTTGAGCGGGAGGGTGCTGAAAGTTTGCTAGACTAATCAGGGAGTGCTGTTATCATCCTGGCAGGTGGCCACAGAGCTCTCTGAGCTCTGCACTGCACTCATCTACAACTGATACAGTTTCCCAGACAGCTCCACTGGAACATGCTGCGACTCAAGTGTCAGGCTGCAGGATGTACCCTTCAGGATGGCTGCAGTGAGCATACCGGCGGTAGATGCAGCCAAGTGGAAGAATTCCTTCACTCAGTGCTCCTGGAAGAGCGGAGTAAATTGAGGAGTACTGGGGAGTCCAAGGGGGAGATATCCTACTGGAATTACACCCCACCTCACCTGAGACAGGCCTAACAGGCAGACATGATGCAAGATATGGAGGATTCCTTATCTTTTCTCTACGTGGATGAGCACAGGGACTTAAAGGATAAGGGGTAGTGATGACACTGACTGAAGCAGCTGCATCTTCTCAGTGATGAGCAGCCCTCTTAGTTGCCCTTGCATAATAGTTATGAGGCTCTGGAATTAGAACTGAACAATACTGAGGATTGCAGTTCATCTGGTTTGGAGGTATCACTGAGGTTAAGTAGGCCTGTGCCCTATACCAAAAAAAGTGTTCGCAAAGAAAAGACAGGATGAGTCATTGTCATAGGAGACTCTGTTCTAGAGGGAATGGAAGGTCCAAAATACAGACTGGAACCACTTCACAGGGGAGTCTACTGCCTCCCTGGGGTCCAGGTTAAAGATGTGAAGAGAAAGCTTCCTTCCCTGGTGCAGCCCTCAGACTATTATCCTTTATTGATTTTTCAGGCAAGCAGCAAAGCAGATTCAAAGACAAGTTCAAAGACAATCAAGAGAGACTTCAGGTCCTTGGGACAACTGGTTAAGGGATCAGGAACACAAGCACTGTTTTCCCCTCTCTCTCCAGTTGAATTGAATGATGAGGGAATAAACAAGAAGAGCCAGAAGATCAATACCTGGCTCCAAACCTGGTGTCAGCCGCAGAAGTCTGGGATTTTGTTCATGGATTGTTTTACACAGCACCAGGTCTGCTGGCAACAGATAGGCTATATCTTTCTCAATGAGGGAAAAGGATTTTTGCACAGGAGTTAGCAGGGCTCATTGAAAGAGCTTCAAACTATTTCAAGGAAGAAAATAATAAAACTGTGCATGCTAGATATAAGCCTGGGGGCTGAACATGAAAGTTTGTGGGATGGTGTACTAGCAAGGTCCTTCAATCTGACATCCTAGCAGAGGCAGGGGATGGAGAGCCATGCAACAGGAAAGACACAAGGGATATTGATGTGTTAGAAATCATGGAAGTGCCTGAGAATGGTCACACAGGAATTAGAGCTTCTGCCCCCCAGAAAGTGACAGGGTCACTAGCCCAACTGAAATACATCAACACCAATGCATGCAGTGTGGGAGACGAACAGGAGGAGCTGGAAGCCATTGTGCAGCAGAAAAGCTATGATATATTTGCCATCACAGAAATGTGGTGGGATGGCTTGCATGACTGGATTGCCTAAACGGATGGCTATAAACACTGCAGAAAGGATAAGCTAGGAAGGAGAGACAGTGAGATAGCGCTGTATGTTTGGGAGTGTTTTGATCATCTTGAGATTAATGATGGTGACAATGGGGATGAGTTGTATTATTGTGGGTAATAATCAGGGGAAAGGCCAACAAGGCAGACGTCGTGTTGAGAGTCTGCTCAACCAGGTGAAATATAAGCAGCTGAGAGAAGTCTCACAATTGCTAGCCCTTGTTCTCATTGCAGACTTCAATTTACCAGATATCTGCTGGAAATACAATACAGCAGAGAGGAAAGAGTCTAGGAGACTTCTGGAATGTGTGGAAGATAACTTCTTGACACAACTGGTGAATGAGCCACTAAGGAAGGCACCCCACTGGACCATTTGCCTGTGAACAGAGAAGGACTTGTGGGTGATGTGAAGGTTGGAGGCCATCTTGGGCGTAGCATTGATAGAGCTTTTGATTCTTGGAAAAGTAAGGAGTGGGTTTAGCAGAACTGCCATGTTGGACATCCAAAGGGCAAACTTTGGCCTATTTAGGAAACTGGTTGTCAAAATCCCTTGGGAAGCAGTCCTGTATGGCAAAGGAGTCCAGGAAGGCCGGACACTCTTCAAGAAGGAAAACTTAAAGGTGCAGGAGCAGGCCATTTCCATGTACCAAAAGACAAGGTGGAGGGGAAGAAGACCAACTTGGCTGAGCAGGAAGCTTTGACTAAAATTCAGGAAGAGAGAGTTTATGACTTTTGGAACAAGAGACAGGCTACTTGGGAGGACTACAAAGACATCATGAGGCTATACGGCTCTACAATGAGAAAATTAGAAGGGTGAGAGCCCATTTGAAGATTAATCTGACTACTGCTGTTAAAGAGAATTAAAAAAAAAAAAAAAACACCTCTATAGATGCATTAGCAACAAGAGGAGAACTAAGGAGAATCTCCATCCATTATAATATATGGTGATGATGGACGAGGAAAAAGATGAAGTACTTAAAGCCTTCTTTGCCTCAGTCTTTAGTAATAAGACCATTTGTTCTCTGGGTACCCAGCCACCTGAACTGGAAGATAGGGATGGGAAGCAGAATTAAGCCCTCATAACTCAAGAGGAAATGGTTAGCAATCTCCTACACTTAGATGCACACAAGTCTATGGGGTCAAATGAGATCCAACCAAGTGCACTGAGGGAGCAGGCAGAAGTGCTCACCAAGACACTTTCCATCATTTATCAGCAGTCCTGACTATCCAAGAAGGTCTCACCTGACTGAAGGCTAGCAAATATGATGCCCGTCTACAAGAAGGGCCAAAAGGAGGACCCAGGGTACTTTAGGCCTGTCAGTCTGACTATGATGCCACAGGAGGTTATGAACATTATCTTGAAGGTCACCACACAGCACATACAGGACAACCGGGTGATTAGGCCCATTAAACATGGGTTTATGAAAGGCAAGTCCTGCTTGACCAACATAATGAATGAGGGAAAGCCTGTGGATGTTGTCTACCTAAACTTCATTAAAATATTTTATGCTGTTTCCCATTGCATTTTCCTGGAGAAACGGGATGCTCATGACATGGAAAGGCATCTGCTTTGTTGAGTAAAAAACTGGCTGGATGGCCAAGCCTAAAGAGTTGCAATGAATGGAGTTATATCCAGCTGGAGGCCAGACACAAGTTGTGTCCCCCAGGGCTCAGTATTGGGGCCAGTTCTCTTTAATATCTTTATTAATGATCTAGATAAGTGGATCAAGTGCATCCTCAGTAAGTTCGCTACTGACACCAAATTAGGCGGGAGTGTTGATCTGTGTGAGGGTAGGAAAACTCTATCGAGGGATCCAGAAAGGTTGGATTGATGGCCTGAGGCCAACTGAATGAGGTTCAGCTAGGCTGATTCCTGGGCCCTGCTCTTGAGTCACAACAACTCCATGCAACACGACAGGCTGAAAATCTTCCTATTGGAAAAAGACCTGGGATTGCTGGTTGATAGCTAGCTGAATAAGAGCCAGCAGTGTGCTCAGGTAGCCAAGAAAGCCAGCAGTATCCTGGCTTATATCAGAAATAGTGGGGCCAGCAGGACTAGGGAAGTAATTGTGCCCCTGGACTTGGCTCTGGTGAAGCTGCACCTTGAATACTGTGTTCAGTTTTAGGCCCCTCACTACAAGAAAGACATCAAGGTAATGAAGCATGTCCAAAGATGGGCAAAGAATATGATGAGGAGTCTAGAGAACAGCTATTATGAGGAGTAGCTGAGGGAACTTGTTATTTAGCCTAGAGAAAAGGAGGATCAAGGGAGAACTTATCACTCCCTACAACCATCTCTAAGGAAGTTGTAGTGAGGAGGAGGTTAGTCTCTCCTAAGCAACAAGTGACAGAACAGCTTAGCTTTGCTCCAGGGCTGGTATTAACCTCTGCTATATACCCTTGTTAAAACAATAAAACCAAATACATGAATTAGCAGTCGTATACAGCTCTGTAATATATAGTTTGTTCACCACAAGATTAATTCCAAATATTCAGTCCTGACTATCTCAATTCATTAATTCTGTCTAGCATCTCTTTACAAACAGACAGTTCAAGCTTATACTATGCACTTCCAGAAGGCTAAACAATAAAAAATAAAAAACAGCAGAAACATAAAAACAGTAAATTCAAGAGTTTCTTTCTTACTATTCTAATTATTTCACATGTTGTGCTTGTAAAGGGTTAAAACTAATACTACCAGTTTAGGGGCATGGATGGAAGGACAGTTCAAAGTGACAGTAATAACTGTTAATTGCCAATTAATCTTCTAGAAGTTAAATTCTCTCCACCCCATCCTGAACAAAGTATGTGCCAATAGAGCAAAAGAGAAGACAAACAACAGAGTCCATCAGCTCTTTGTGCAAAAATAATGCAGGCAACCTCAAAGCCAACAACGTTCCCCCCTCACCAAGTTCAGACATCATGTTTAAGTCTGGTCCCATAAGCCCACAGTAAATTTGTACCTACTGACCCTGCTCTTTTGCAAAGACTCAGCTGTCTAATCGTGTGCCAGGGAAAGACCAGTGCATTTGGTTATTTCCTATCTTTAGATAAAGGAAAGGGATTACCTACCCATAAAAAGTCAAAGTGTAGGCCTGTTCTTCAACGTTTTCAAATTTCATTTTTAAAAATAATCAGAAAACAAAATCCCCAAAAATAATTTTGAATATCTCTCCCACAGGCTTGCTGATTCTATCCTACCTTTAATTCATAGTTCTTAGAACTATCTGCCTTTCTGGTTTGCACCTGTGTACCAACTAACTAACAATCATTAATATTTTATTTATGAAGTAAGCATTAGGGAAATATTTAGCATATTCTCTAATCTATTAAGATAACTCACCAGTGGTTGATAAGGACCTGACTATAGAAACTACTAGTCCTTCACATAATGGAAGACGCTCTTCTTCAGGAGCACAGCTTGTAAACTAGTATGGCAAAGCTATTTTTTCAAGAACAATGTATTATATCTTCCCTTATAAGGCAGCAGAGATGTAAAAGAATCTGGCAAGGACTTTCAAAGGATAGCTTGTATAAATACTGAAATCCAGAAATACGAGATTAGACATCTATCTATCTAATCAGAGCCAATGAGGCAGTGTACTTTTAAATTTAAGAAGTGATGCAATAGTTTGAAAAATTGCTTTAAAACCAGATTTTTATTGTTTCTCAATAATTCGGTTTCAAATACAGACAGATTCTTTGCCCCCTCCAATTTATCTAAGAATATGAAAAATGAATTGTTCCTAGCCCATCGATCCATGCGTGGAAAACAAATCATACAAAGGTAATGCAACAAACAGAAGATAATCAGACATGTTTTCCATATGTGCACTGTTTTAACGCTATTTTAACATGAATATCTCTGGCCACCCAAAACAGTTGAACCGAGAGTGACTAGGCTGCAGAGAGTCTGGCCAGGTAGGAGAGCAAGATTTGAAAGCAATAGGTCTTCTTATGTGTTTCATATAGTCAAAGAAGAAACCAATCAACCATGAAAATTACATTTAGCTGTCTCAAAATAAATATTGAAATACGTATTTTGACGAATGCACAATAAGACCAATTCTTTTCAGAGCTGCTCAGAATAATTGGGGGTATCTGAAATCTCCATTCAATTTTGTGTTAGCTGCAGACACAATTCATACTAAATATCTTCAGCTTCTAATTACAGAGTAAAATTACTGACTTAAAACATCTAAATCTGAAATTTTTGGCTTGAGCATGCAGATGCACTTGAACCTCTGACTGCTTCTTCCACTTCAGTGGCTCATAAAGCTACTTTGTCTGAATGTGTCTGAGGTCAGCTACCCAACTGAAGCATTAACAAATTGCAAGATGGGCAATAAGAGCAGACATGGCTTTTTTTCTGAGCTGTGTCCAAATGACTTTTTCTATTTTCTGTCTGAAAGTTGTCAGCAGTGTTGCATGAAGCAGCATAAGTCCAGTAGCTTTTCTATAAATCAATATGGAATATTTTAAGTCTCTTAAGATCTCATACAAGTTCAACTGAATTTTCTGAATGTTTCTGTGCACAGCATTTTATGATCTATCTTCTTAGAGGACATTTCTGAAATCCCACTAGTTCTCAGCAAATCAATTCCGTGGTATTCATGTGATTTAAAGGCAACATACTGAGAAGATGTGGGACACGAAAAAAAATACACTTAATTATAGTATTTAAGTGAAGTTCAATGCACAGAGAATGACTGGCAGTCAAAAGAAAGCCTAAGGATTTTCACTTGAGCTGTAAAAGGACTTATATGTTCTTGCAGTATTACAAAAAGCAGCTGAAGCCTGCCAGCCAGACAATAGAGCAAAACCCAGCGCATGCTAACTAACACAGATGCCTGGTGTGAAAGGATTGTATTAACTGCAAGAATGCTTATTATACAGGTATATTTTCTTCCAGAACAATAAAAAACATTGCTACAATGTTCCTGGGATTGGTATAAAACCCAGATCTGCCAGGAAAAGAGCACCAGCTCCCCAAAGAGAACTTCGTTTTCTGTAGAGTCATTCTCAGTGATCAGAAACTTTCCCACTGCTGGAAACGAACAGGGGAAGGAAAACTCGGCATGTTTCTTTTCTTTGTATCAGTGCTCTTTACACAGTCTCTTATAACCCACAAATTTAATACGTTCATTAAATACACTCAGCTATAGAGTGCCTTTAGGCAGCAGCAGGGGGATATTTTTTTAACTTGTGATAACACTGCACAAAATACGTGTCAGCTTTGTAACAATTCAGCTCACACAAGAACCTGCCCATTAAAAGATTCTGTGCGAAATGAAGCTATTTCTCTCAAATGAGGCTTTCTATTATTTGAGTCAACTTTTTCAAGCCTTCTTAAAGTAGTGAAGTACATAATACCAGACCTTCGGTTTTTTGTTTGTTTTTTCTGCCTGTTTTCCACATGCTTGGATATCAGGAGGCTCTCGACTGTTCTTGCAGATTCTTACCGTCATTTTTGCATGCTCGTACAGTCACATGCTTGGACTGACCTGGAGAAGAGTCAGATCTAAGATTCAGGAATTCTTCAGTGGATATCCAGAGATAAACACACCATATCACTATGATGCTATTGTTGGGAAAAATAATGCAGGAAAGCATCCTGCACTGTCAAGGAAACTGCTGTAGCACTGACTAGCTCTTTCCAGTCTCCAACAACTATATAAGAGGAACACAATGAACCTGAAATAGCTGAGCCAACATGCAGCAGTCACTTCTCCTTTTCCCCAAGGCAAATGTTAGTATTGCTGGTGGTTAGGCTTAATCCCAAAGGAGGATCTCTGAAGAGAATCTTGATTGGATCCAGTTTGCTGCAATATTTAACTTACCTGAAACCAAGATGAGGATAGAGTATTTAAGCAAAGAAGAAAAGCTGCAACCATTGAGCAAGGAACTTATAGCCACATTGTCCTTTCATAGTACCCATCAAGGACTTCTGGCCATGATCTGCCTCTGTAGTTGTTTTATTTAGCACTTTACCTTGCCCAGTGAAATCCCAACTATATGCAAAGCATCAGCTTTTAGGGAGCTACAAAAAAAGAGATCAAATGGTAAGTATGAGTAAAGGAAAATTCAATAGCATCATGCTTTAAAAAATTATAGTGTCAGTATTTTCTTTTTCTTTGGTAAACAACAAAATATGCAACTTCTGAAAAATTCTGTTCAAGGGAATATTCAGAAGCCAAAATGCTGTGCATGCTCATGAGGATGCAATGATCCTTCTTCCTGAGGACTTTAGAATGAATCCTAAAGCTACAACACTTTATGTGAAGTGCATAGAGTTGGGTTTTTTTCTACCCTTATTCTGCTTCTTGCAATAGTGGTAGCTGCAGGCAAGGTTTGTTTTCCCTCACTCATTTGCTTCAGCTGTGCCGCATGTCATGGTTAGCTTCTTTAATGGAGTGTTTGCAGATGAGGTTGTAAAAATCATTAGCCACGGTCGGCAGATGCTAGGTACTGCTAGGATGCTGTTCCAATAACTTCTTTCTTTTAATTAAAATTCTAAATAAATCATGAGGTTTTGCGAACACAAACCTACAGTACTTGCATAAGATGAAAGCTGTGCTAACTGCTGGCAGTCTTGATGCAGCTTTTTAGCCTCCTATTTCTTCTGTGTTCTGTTTTGTTGTAGATTTCTTTTTTTTCCCCTTGGCCTTCACACAAAATTCCCATATGCACTTCTTCAATGCTTAAAAATCATTATTTCTGAAGATCAATACCAAGAAAACATCTGTGGCTCTTTCTGGTGCACAAACAGATTTACTCTGGTTTTTCGGTTTTGTTTTGCTTTATTTCTACAGCGAATGCAACTAAAACTCCATGTAAAGACTAAACAAAAAATCCTGTATTTAGTTGCCTATTGATTTTTCATGAAATTCTTACAAAAAAAGACATGTGGGATCATTAAATATGCACAGCAAAAGAATATTTATTTGCCATAAAACATGAATAATTTTAATCTTTTACTCCTTGTTTCTATGGGAACAAGTTCTATTGAATAAACAGTCTTTGAATAATATTTTATTATTTCTAATTATATTAATTATAATTCAATATGTCATATTAAAATAATTTAGATTGTAATGAGAACCTTTAATACTAGTGCAAGCTTAAAAAAAACTAGGCTATTTGAGCCTAAAGTAATTTATGCTGCCTGTAATTTTTAGTTTCCATTGATACTATTGCTAATCATTGAATGTTTACATTTGAAATCTTACTAGGGTGATGTTTCATAATGATATTAAGAAAAGATACAAAATAGTCATGATGAAAATATCAACAGTTGAAGAAAAATATTTTTCCAGTTCAATGTATAACTAGGAAACTTTTCTTGGTCACAAAATCCCTGCATTTTCCTGTTTTCTTTCCAACTTTTATCTACCCTATTTTATTAGCAGACGAACATCTGAAATCTTATTTTTAAAATAAAGATTTGTTCCAGATTAATCTGTTGGTTGCCTACGTAGCACCAATGAAGTCTGTCACAGAACAGCTAAAATAGGTCAGTGTGCAGAAATAGGCTCCAAAACCACACGATGATGGAAGAGTAAACATTTTGAAATGAATACAGCTGTATTTAACCAAATTTGAATGCAAGAAAACCTATCTAACCAATACAAACAAAACAAAAAAGTTGAGGGAGACATTAGCATCGTCCTGGAGAAATTAAAGCCAATATAAAAAGTTCACTGATCTTTTTTTTTGTGTTACTATGAGGGCTGCTCTGAAAGTAATGCCTCCTATTTTATGATGTTGGCCTATGACATCAGAGGCAGATGTTGGTGATATGGCAATAGAGGTTGAACTTTCCTGCCAATATTCTATTACATTTTGTTGCCATGCGACAGATGGCAGTAGAGGGGCAATTTGACACAATGGTGTCTGACATGGAAGTGTGGATGAGGCAAAGGTGTAGAATTGAATTCCTCTGTGCAGAAAAAATGGCACCCATTGACATTCATTGATGCTTGCTGAATGTTTACGGCGGCCGAACAGTGGATGTGAGCACAGGACTGCGTGGGCAATATTTTCCTAGGAATGACACCATCACAGCAGCTGTGAAACAGTGGGTCCCCTCTGCTGATGCAGATATTTATGAGCATGGCATGAATGCTCTTGCTTATCACTGGTGAAAATACATAGCTAACGGTGGTGACTATGCTGAAAATCAGTATTCTTTAGCTGAGAATTTTCTCTATCAAATAGTGTTATTGTACTCTTTGTTGTAATTGGAAAAATGTAGGAATGGAAATAAATAGGAGGCATTACTTTCAGAGTGACGTACATCCATTGTTGCTGATCATTTTATTGTTGTTGTCATAACATCTAACTACTCACACACAAAATGTCAAAAGTCAGACAAGACTTTTTAAAAAAAAATGCAACCTTATTCACCATTACTCATGCTCTTGTTAATTCTTCTACTACAATATCAAAATTTCTCCAATCCTTTTTGTATTAGAAAGTCACCAGCCATGATGAGCCAGAAAAAAAGAAGAAAATTCTTGGCACATTATGCATTTGTTGTAAGCAATAAAAATAGCGAAGTGAAATATGAAAGCTAAGTAACCGGAACAATGTATTATAATTGTATCAAAGACAACTTGTCTGTTTAAGCATTCTCATGACTGTATTTGTTTAGATAACACTGACCAACAAAGTTGTATTGGTGTTCTCCAGTGTTGGGGCTAATAATCACAAAAATAGAAATTTACTTTCAGATTTTTCATCTGCCATCACTCAAATCTCATCAACCTGTCCTAATTGATTATCTATATTAGAAATATTTTGATAAGTTGGAAAAAACGATTGCAGAAATCTTCATTTAACAACTGGACTACCAATGAATTTGAATAATGGCTTGAATAGTGGTGTACTAAAGGATCAGGAGACATTTTAGTTTATTTCTGAAAGGAAGTATTCACTATCTATGAACATTTAAAATATATATTCTTGAAAATGCAGTATATTCCGTTTTGCAACATACTGTGTGAACATGATGAATCCAGAGAAGAAAAAATTCTCATTGCAAGTGTCTTTGTTCTGCTTTATTGTTTCTGATGAAACAGCCTGAAATGGCAGGGTTTTTTCTAAGTAGAATGATAGTAATTCTTTTCTAATATAGCTCTGGGTTTGAGAGAGAGAGGTCGTTCTGTTACAGAGGAGAAAGTAGTCCACATGCAGTCTAGTCCACATTTTATCCCAAGAATAAGATTTTTGGTTCCATTTTGTAGGCCCAGTACATTTAATTCAAGAAGGTTATTCGATGTTGTGTTTTCAATTTGTTCCAGAACCATGTCATTGAAGCAATTACGTTTGGGAAAATAACATTTTTCAAGAAAAAGAAAATTCTGCAGTAAATCCTAGTGAATCGAAATGATCCTACAAATCAAAGTTTTAGCTTCAGTGAAGTTTGTAACTGAAGAGGACACTCAAAAAGTAGAAAAGCTACTTTAAAGCATCCATTTTGAAACAATTGAATGAGGCACTTGTCGCCACAGCAGGAAAGAAACAGAAAAACACTTAAAGCCACTGCCTGTACAAGTAATTTATTTTAGCAATCATCTCCAAAGTTATACAGGAAACAAAATGCAAAGGAAATAACTAATGGGAGTTCATTAATCTAAACTCAAACAGAAACTAATTTATAGGAATAGGGCATGTATTAGAAGTTCCCATAATGCAAACAATATAAAATGAAATGTAACAGAGATGTTTTTAAAAGTCAGCTAAAAATAACTGATACAGGCACTTTAGATAGGGTGAAAACTTAAGAAAGTACGACTCAGAAAGCCAGAAAATACATACCCCCAAGAATTCAAAGCATGTACTTTTGTCACTGTTTTGACTGAAACAATCTTTTAGTCAAGGGATTTACCAAATAGCTAGTAATTATTTTAGAAATGCCAGAAGATTCAGAAAATGTTCCATACAATTTCCATCTTTAAAAGCAAAAATATTCTTCCTGGTAACAACTATCATTTAAATTTACCTTTTTTCTTCTAGTAAAATGTGATACATTTCTGTGATATTTTAGAAAGCTATAATAAGGAATAAGAATACAAAAAAAAAGCAAGAAATATTAAGGTTATCAACAGGAATTCAGTTGTGACAAGTACAAGAGGACTAAGGAAAAATGGACAAACAATAGAGTAAGTCATCAGATGAAAAGTAGGCAGGTATCAAGGAAACAAAGACAGATAAAAGGATAGGGACAGATAAAAGTGGAAGGACGGAGTGACAGTGGATAGGGGATAATATATTTATTTATGAGTATGTTTCTGACAGAAACTGATGAGCATACAGGATATTGAGAAATGGGATGAGAATTCTAGGCTAGTTTTCTATGTTTGTATTGCTCTTTTTCACTTTCATTGCACTAAAGTACCTTGGAGGATTCCTGAGAATTGGGACTTGTGCCAGAAGTTTCTACCAGATTTAATAGCCTCAGAAGCATAACAGAAGATTAAGAGCTTGTATTCTTTCATGCTTTTGATCAAATAAACAATTAATACCCAAGTCAATCCAAATGCAAAAGCTTGGTTAATAAGTTGAAAAAAAAATAAGATTTTTTCCTATTTTATTCTCAGAAATAGAGCATTTAATTAACACTTTAGAAAATTAAAAAAAAAAAAAAGCCTAATGCATGCACTCAGACTGGAAAGCATCTGTTAAGTAGCAGCATTGACATCTGATCCAGTTACTCTTGACTCCCCACAGCCCAGTGAAACAGAATTTCCGTCTTACTGGAAATGCTCAGCTTCAGAGCTGAATTCCTAATCACACACCTGAAAAAGTGGAAATGCCCATTTTTCTTAGAAAGATTTTCTTCTCCTTCTCTCTCTCTTTTTTTTTTTTTTTTTTTTGGAAAACAAATAGTTTGGTTATATGAAAAATCCCATAAATATTTTACTAAAAGACAGGTCAACAAAGCTCATGAATTTCCATGAGACATTTTGGTTTGATTAATATATGCTTACCTGCATATATTTCACTATATGTTGAAACTTATCCCATAAAGCCGTATTAGGTTACTAATTTCCCACCTGTAAACAGAGAAAATAGAGAGGAAAATTGAGAAAAAGTAAAAAACGGAAAATGTGGAAGGAGTGTTGTCCTGAGGAAAATTCTGTCATTTTAGACTGATAATAAGTTCGTTTCCCAGAGGTAGTAATGTCAAAAGTCTAATAAAAAAGACCTTCATGTTAGTCTATTTTCTACCTATTTCTGTTTAGCAAACGCGACAGCGATGGACAGCCCGAAATTACCATCACTCCAGTTCAGTTTGAAAGGTCATACTGGGAAACAGCCATGAGGTAGCTACCATCATTTAATCAGATAGCAATGTCTTCATAAGGGACTCAAGAATGTCTGATTCTAAAGAATGAGATATCATCTATATTCACTAGAGGTCATATTGGGAGAACATATTTAAATTAAGGGCATAAACACATAGCCACACACATCAAAGAAACAGCAAATGTATAAATTAAACTATAAATATGAAGACCGGTAGAATTCTTTTCAGTTCTTTATCAATAATAGACAAAGATTAGAAGTATAAGCCATTTAATCAAATATTTTGAAGAATGACTTAAAACTATAATTTTTACCACAAAAAATGTAAAACAAATGCAAAGAATTATTCAATAGAAATGCACAAAATAACAGATTTGCTTAATTTCATAGCTGGATTGCTAGTACTACTGACTGCACTGGGTGTAGGTGCTGAGTTAAAAATAGTGACAAGAAGATGTAGAAAAAATCAAGACTATAGGGCCAAAATTCATTTTCAATGGATAATAAAAATAACTTCTGTTTTTACAGCGCATTGCATTAGGATCAAGGCAGACAGAGAACAGCAAAGAAAGACAAAACATAACACATTATAAATATCTTTTACATACTCAAAAATTAATCTGTATGTTTTAGAAACTCTTCCAGCTTCCTTATTCCAAATGACTAGTTTTATTTTTTCTGTCATAAACTATATACTACTCAAACAATTCCTCTGTAATACAAAATGTTTTTAAGTGACTGTACTGGCCCTGTTCAAACTGAGGGCTATGGCAAAATAATTCCATTTTAAAGGTACGAGAATAATTTTAACATCTTATAAGAATCACCAGATGGCAATACAATACAAGATCTATAATTAAAACAATAACAACAACAAAAACACACAAAAATACTGACTGGCATATATGGCAGCAATAGGATAACTTCTTTGGTATTCAACAGTGGTTTACAGTTGTTACTGCTTGTGAGCCACTGACACAAGCAACAATTTCTATTCTCATTACTAATCAAAAAATGAAATTTCTGTTTTATTGAACACCAACCATCTTGAAGATTAGCTTAGGAACTTAAAATGTAGACAGTTAAACTAAATGACATACCAAAAAATGCCAACTACATAAATGAAAAGAAGCATTTTTTTCTTCGTTTTGCAGTTCCTTTCAGCCCTTCATTTAATGTAATCTCAGATCAACTCATCTTCATCTTCGCTGCCCCTACTTTGCATCAGAAGATGACAAAGAGATCCGATACAAGCTACTTAAGGTTTGACAACGTTTCCACCATCATAAACAGAGAAACATCTTAATCCACTATTTTTATCCTGACCAGATCCCACTAAATAAGAGTTCTCTGTATAAGCAAACTTATCTTTGACGGTGTGTTCCCAGAATCTTGTTTTGGTATATTTTTCTTGTTTGATGTGCTAGCACAGATACATTTTTTAAGAAGACACCGAAATATCCATTTCAACTGTCCTCTTCCAAACTACACACAAAAGAAAGATTTTGTTAACACTTTAAAACTGGTTTTAAATATCATAGGTGTGGGAAACAAGATTCCTGTAGAAAAAAGCATATTCTTGGCTTGCTTCTTGGCTTTCTGCAAGACCATAAGAGAAACACTCTCTCTGTTTTTCTATTTTTTCTGGTGTAAAATGAAAATATTGATTCTCCATAGTGGTGCTGGAACATGTAACTCACTCACCTTACTAAGTCCTATGGAGGGTTATTCTAGTGCAAAAAATCTAACTTAAATGCTGAGTCACACTTTCTCAAACACATACGCACACAAAAAAAAAACCCAGATAGTCTAATTTTTAGTTAGTTACAATTTGATCTGAATATTTATCGATGATATCACAAGAAAATTTTGCCTTAAAAATTTAAATAGCGTGTCACAAGAATTCAGAATTATCCCATATTTTTTCCCCTCTGATTACATTTCACCACCACTCTCCTAAATTAACAGGATTGCTACATCAATTCTTTTCTCTCTAGTCTAACACCTAAGATCTTGAAATCAGTTTTTAACAGTGTTTGGGATTTTTTTTGTTGTGGCTGTGTTTTGCTATTTTTTCTGTTTTTTTTTTTTTTTTTTTTTAAATGCCATGATCTATATAGGATTGTAACTTTTACCCCTTTCCACATCAGTATCAAGTGGAAAATAAAAGAGCAGGCCAAGCATATGCATATTGGAAAAACAATTTCACCAATAAATCCACAGAACAAATATTTCATCAATTTAAATATCTTACTTCGTGTCTCACTTTTACACATCTTGTTTTATGAATAACATCAGCTTGTATTTCAAAAAACTGAACGCAGCAAGAGGCATTAAATTGGTGCCTGTCTAAATATGAGCCCTGTATCTATACTTCAGCTTGACTCCTGCAGTGAAAAACAAAAACAACATTAATAAATGTGCACTGATAACAAATCTTATCTTACTGAGTTCTCTCATATTACATTGAAATATGACTTTGTCTGTCCTCTGTTATGCCCTACTCTGGTGTCTGCTGTGGGAAGAGTACAACATCAAGGCCTGAGGCAAGAGCAAAAGAAAGACTTCTCTGGTATGCAAGCCTATGCAGAGTTTGGTGAGTATATACTGGAAAAAGGGAAAAAAAAAAATGCTCTTGAGACTCCCAGACTTCATTTCAGTCCGTCTCTGACAGTAACATAACACTGAAATTCATTTTGCTTTAAGAAAGGTTTAGGATTAGTTTTTTTTCTGTAACCATAAAGATGTTCTGTGAGTCAAGGTCTGTACAGAGAAACAATACATAGTATAGAGGAGGAAGTAATACATTAGTTTTCTGCAAATACAATCAACTTCTGCCATCTCTTTCCTTAGATATGCTACTTCATATGGACTATTATTGCACCACCACAGTACAATGTAACAAAATATTCAGAGAGGCTGGTAAAAAAAAAAAATCAAAATCATCACCTTTTTTTACACAGTTACAGCAGACCATTCTTCCCTGTGTTTTCTTATTCTTTTGGAGAAACATGAAAATGTGAGACAGACAAACAGACTTTTCTTAATGATCACGCATAAGAAATTTTAACTACTGTGAGAAAGTACTACAACTGAAATGCCAGAGGAGAAGATATTTCATTATCAAAAGGAGATAAAAAAAAAAGTAACTAAATGTATCCTCTAGAAGGAGCAGAGCTATGCTAGGAAGAAGCTTAAGTTGTGCATATGGTATTCAGCAAGGGTTTGGGAGGCAATGCGGACTTTTTTTTCCCTACTGTAACTTATGATTGTCAAAGTGCAAGGTGTTCAGTAGTGTCCATGCTTCAGGAAATGGGAAAACAGTAACTGCACAGTCCTAAAGGTGAAGGCAGGCAGGGAGCAGAAAGAAAGGAAGGAATGAAAGACTTTCCTTTTTCTCCAAACCTTCTGAAGTTCTAAAAATTTCCGTTTCACACCAGGATAAGACACAGAACCCTCATAATATTCTATAGACAGGAGAAACAATCTCTTCTGCCCTGACAGAATATAATGGGGAGGGTACATAAACAGACAGGCTTTTCTGCAAATAGCCAGAAGGTTAATTTTCCTCTGTACATTTTTTCAGAAGTAAAATTTTCATACTTGATCTTAAGCTTAAGATAAATTTCTTTAGAAGCTTATGCCTCCTATTTAAAACATATCCTAGACATGTTACGGGAGAAGCAAAACTCTTTCTTGAATGAGAAGATTTCATCACATTTTCATTGTTTATGATCTGCATTTCCACTATATTTCCCACACATAAGTTGACAAAACACACTAAATAGTTTGCTTTGTTCACTTCTTTCTACCCCCATGACTAGTAAACCAAATGGCAATGCACTCTGTAGTACATCCAGCCATAGATGTATAAGAAGTGACCTAATTTCACCACTGCTTGCCACATAATACGTTTTCTTGCAGGAGACAATGGCCACCAGCCATTGGTGGTTGCTATTAGTCTGAAGACTAACTGAAGGGAGTAGGACCGGGGTCCAAATTACTGGATGCATCTGTCCTGTTACACATACACAGGGTTGTTGCACAACTCAGGAGCCATCGCAGAAAACAGATTTTCAATGACACTGTTGCAGTCAGGCCTTTGCACCAATTCAGACTTAGTCAGGTAGAATTCAAGTCAAAATGAAGATACCTAAACATATGCTTAGCTCCTGTATGCCCAAGCGTCAATTGCAGTCAATGGAGACTTAACACATAGTCAATGAAATCTATAGACTGTCATCTCATCAGTCAGGAGCTGCCTACTTTGGCACAAGGTTTATCATCCTCTAGCTTTCATTACCCTATAGAGAAGCTTTCTATTGACTAACATAGGAGTCTGGATGCCTTACTTTATGCATATACATCCATGTTTAAATATTTGAACTGAATCCTATCTTAGATGCACCTAATGCCAGATGTTAGATAATGCTAGGTTGCGTGGACTGATCTGGCCTCCAGCTTTCCTTTCAGAACAGCACAGAACCCAGATCATATCTGCCAGTCCCCTGCAGATGTCTAATCTACTCTAGGGCATTTCATATATCAATAGACATTTACACATAAGCAACCAACTGGAGTGTCAACTCAGTGTACATTCAATTATCAGCCTCTTTACAGTGAATGAAAACTGCATAGCTAATATCCCTGAGGATACCCTACCCCTGAAAAGAATAAATATCAAAAAGTCTTACAGTGTAAATTAATATCTTTGACCTGCATGCAGTCCTTTGACACAAAACATCTGAATTGGCTACAAAAGAAATAAGGACTAAACGTTTGTGCATTATGTTTTCAAATTTTCCATGATTTTCCTGTACATTCCTATAATGACTGGGTATATCCATCACACTGCTGTGAAATAACTAAAATAGGCTCCGTTTAAGGCATTGTATTAGACTTATTATGAGGAATAAATATGACACTGCTAATGGAAAGTGTTAGGAACAACGAAAATTCAACCAAATAATATTCTCTGAGTGATTTTATAATTACATAGATAGGTAGATAAAAAGACATTTTGGCTCTCTTATGAGCCTGAGATTGGCACATTTTGTTTCACAGTTCTTTTTCTTTACTCATGTCATAGATGCAAAACTCCACCTCAAAAAGAATATAGTGCACTGCTCTGTGTACATTAACTTGAATATTTTAGTCCTCCTCTTGGCCATGAAAATATAAAAAGTACATATATAGCTCCACTTACATTTACCAAAGAGACTTCTGATTAAACCAGGCATGGTTTTAGACATGACAATCTCTAGTATTCAGTTCAAATAGTTAGGATCATAATTGGAATACATTTGTTTAACTATCAGTTTGTTGATGTGTTTATAACAAAGTTTAAAACTTCACATAAAGTCCAAGATTGTTCAATGATTTAAATTATATGTGCCTGTAACTTGTTTACAACAGGCTCAAATATTCTGCTATCTAAATCAAAATCTTCTTGGGACCCAAGGTTTTCTGTTGTTTGAGATCTTGTAGAAAGCCAGCTTGTTAAGAAGTCTCAAATTTAAAAGCTTTACCAATTACAGACCAGATTAAATTTAGGGGAGAAGAGAGGGAAACGTAGCAGCCTGTTGCTGTGCTGATCCAACCTTCATTTACTTCAGTTTCCACCAACATAAACCAGTAAATTCTTGCCATAGACCAGAGATAGGGAAGGAAACATTAGGTACACCAGCAGTGAGATTGAGACCATTCTGTTATACTTTACATTTCAACCTGGAAGCTTCTTTCATGCCCCTGTGTCTGCATTCATTCTTCGCACTTTTGAGTTGCCATAACTGCCTATGGAAAGCAAGTCAAAATCACGATTCCTAATAGGACTAGCTGTAGGGTAGACATATGCTCTACAAACCACAAGGAAACCACTTCCTGGAAACTGACCTCCAGAAGTTCGTCTTTATTCCTATCTCATTCCACTCCTGCATCACCAGTAGATATGAAGCTACTTTAATCTGATCAAATCGTAGGTTTAATAGCAGTGATCTCTTAGCCACTGTGACACTAGAAGATCCCCATAGAACTGATCTGCTCTATTTTCATTTCCCATTTGCCTTTTACCATTGAATCTTCATCAGCTGAACTCACTGGGTTTTGATAGCACCAACCCAGCAGAAGTACATATAGTGCATTGCTGCTAGAGACAATCAGGTGGCTGCTGATGCTGTTAGATAGCTGAAGTGAAACAAGGCTCTGAAAATACCATCTTCAGAACAACGGCGTTGTATGGATACAAATGATTCTGTTCATGGCAGGAAATTCATTAATAGGTATCAGAGCATCTCCTTTTGGACAACGAGTTCTAAAACTGATTTTCATAATATATGTTTTTAACCTATATTTTAAGACCTACATGTTTAATAAGTCTGATTAGATAGCTTATCATTGCATTTTACATCTCTGTACGTTCAGGAAGGAAGTGTAATTCATATAACTCTGGTAAGATCAGGCCAAATAATCCATTTTTGACCTCTCTGGTTTGTTAGTAATGCTTCTAAATGAATTAGGTCATTTGACAAGGGCATAGAAATATTTCTGTTGTCTGCCACAGAAATAATTTACTTATGCCACAAAAGGCTTTCTAAAAGTCTACAAGGCTTAGAAAGACTGACGGCTGCCATTTGCTTCTTTTTCACCTTTGTTGTGTACAATAGAAATTGAACAATGCTAGAATAAGGATGATGAAATTAAACTTGCCTCATTTTGAGGTCAACAACACCACGGAGTCTGTCCATGTTGTCCATGTTTCAAAGATGGATCAGGAGGTTTTTTCCATTTTTTTTTTTTTTTTTTTTTTGAGAGGATTTTTTACTTTGAACT
>WBMW01003839.1:0-14870 GCA_013396635.1 Penelope pileata | reverse complement strand
AAAAAAAAAAAAAAAAAAAAGTGATCTTTATGGATTTCCTGAAAGCCAGACAAACCATCAACTCTGACCACTACATCGTGACACTGACTAAGCTGAAGGCTCAAACTTCCAGAGTCAGACTAGAGAAGATGACAACATTCCTCACGTAACATGATAACACCAGGCTCATACCAATTGGAAGACCATGGAGCATACTGCCCATCTTGGCTGCACTGTCCTACCACACCCATCACACAGTCCATATTTGGCACCTTCTGACTTCCATTCGTTTGCGCCGATGAAAGATGGACTGTGAGGACAACATTGTTCTAGTAACTATGTCATCATAGCATCTGTGAAACAGTAGATCACCTCCACTGGTGCAGATTTTTACAAGTGTGGCATGCAGGCTCTTGTTCATTGATGGTGAAACTCCATAGCTAATGGTGGTAATTATGATGAAAGTTAGTGTTTTGCAGCTGAGAATTTCCTCTATTGGAATAGTGTTCTCTTTGTGTCTTTGCTCTTAGTATCTGTTGTAGAAATAAGGGGCATTTCCTTTGTAGCAACCTACGTATATATGTTTTTCTTTGTTGACAATTTTACTATTACTTTACATTTACTTTTAGTATTATTTTATTTTCCTTTTCCATTAACATTTAATGATGTCTGTATCTGTCTTCTTCTATTCATAATAGCTTTCCACATTGTGCTGATGGACTATTCTTTCCCATCAAAACCACTCTTAGATTCCACACACGCTGTGGAACTCTCACATATATCTGTGTGAGTTTCTCCAGTTTCTGACACTTAGAGAGGCTGACAGAATGGTAAGGTAGAAGCACATAAATGATATCTTTGTCTTTTATCACCCATTTTAAAAGTGAAACACTTGATGTTAATTGGATTCATACATCACATGTGGTCATTGGAAATTATTAGTCTTGGTATAGTACGGCTTAGAGTTCTGTTGCTCATGACTACAATAACGACTATTCTTCCGATCAGATCAACCTTTTTTTCTGATCCTAACTCATTTGTGTCCAGATAAGAACTTGATTTCACATATTCCAGTTTAGACCATGTGCAAGCATTCAGCTCCATTTTGTTGATGTTAGGAGACTAGAGGACATCTAATACAATAAGTGTGCTTGACTTATTATCTCTGAATGAGGTATTCTTAAAATATCAGAGCTTGTACTCCTCAAGCTCCCAGTCAAAAATTAGCCCCAGAGGTAACTGAACACATTCTACAGAACACCTGTGCAAACTGTAGACAGTAGCCTGGGCTACATTTTTAAACAAAATGGGTTTTCACTGGAATTTGTCAAAACTAAAATTTCTTGCTTTTAAAAACATATCTGTTTTTTTGAGAAATTCTCCAAGCACCAAGATGGATTTACATGTTGATTATAAGCTCAGAGACAGTGTTCTTGGGAACACTGTAGAAAAACTTTCATGAAAGTTTTTCAGTCTCTCTCTACCGAGAGCCCTACCTGTTGTAAAGCTGGCTGTTCCTTTTCTGGTTGCACCCAACACGGAAACATCAGCACACAGAAAGCCCTAAGGAACAGAAAAACATGAAAACATTTCTCATCTCCCACTTTCAATATTTCAAGTAAATATGCTAAAAAAAAAAAAANTAAAAAAAAATCAAAAAAAAAAAAAAAAAAAAAAAAAAAAAAACTGAAACGATGCAGACAGTCAATAAATCCCACAGTAACCTAATTTTTCATACAACGATGCCTCAGGCAAATCATCTGTGGTGAAGAAAGCAAAAGGATTGCAGCTATCTAAAATTTCCTCATTTACTTATCTTCTACATCTTCTTAAACTATTACTTCTCACAAGAGGATTCAAAGTCCTAGTGTTGTTAAGTTCTTCAACCAATCAGTGAGAAGAAATGTTCAGTGATGCTCATTAGACTAATTCCTACAAATCACTCAGGAGTTTCAAACTGCATAATTATTATTTTCAACAAAAATATAATAAAGATATCACAGATTCTAACTTTCTAACTTTCTCTTTTAGTATCTGGTACAAAGCTATGTTTTGGTTCTAGAAGAAAAACAAAGCTGATAGCACCCAGCAGCGTTGAACAGAACCAGGGACATTGTCAGTTCTCAAGTCCTTGTGTCTCTCTTCCAGTGAAGGGGTTGGGAGGGGACAGGAACAGGGCAGCTGACCCAAACTGACCAAAGGGATATTGCATACCATATGACATCATGTAATATAAGGAAGGGAAGTTAGCTGGGGAGAGGCTGTTTGCTCAGGGATTGGCTGGGCATCAGTCGCAGTCGGTGAGCGATTGCTTTGTACATCACTTGTTTTGTATATAATTATCATTACTGTTATTTTATTCTATTTTCCTTTTCTGTTAGTAAATAGTTTTATCTCAACTCAAGGGTTCTACTTTTTTTTTTTTTTCCCCTCGATTCTCTACCTCATCCCAGCTGGGAGGAAGCGGGGTGGGCGAAAGGCTGTATAGTGTTTTAAGGCTTTCCGGCTCAAATCACAACAATATCCAACAATAAGAAAATTGCAGAAGTTAGTTTGCTTCATGGACCCTTCTCACTGAGGAAATCTTTATTTCCTCTTGCAACAGGAAGTATATCAGCTCTGGTGAAACTTTGTTGAAATTTATCTGGCATGGCTAGCTACTACATTTTCTATTCCTCAGTAATTTTAGGGAAATGCGTCTAAACCTCAAGTAGCCATTATCTGCATCTATATGCTGTACACACCACATGCAGAACTAAATACACATTAGCCATGCTATTGACTATCCCGTAGATAGAAGGTCAATGTCTATTCTTATTTTCCTGGGATCTCTAAGCATTATTCAGTGTTTCCACCGTGAGAGAGAAGTGTGTCTTCTGAGGAGTTACTTCATATTTTGTACAGTGTTCTGCTCCATTAGCTTTCATAGCCTGAGCTACTGAATTATTTTTTGTTTGATTGCCTTGGCTAAAGACCTATTCTCTTGAGGTGAAAACTCAAACTTAATTCTTCCAAGGCAAGCACACTTAAAAAGTAGAAGTAAGATATGCAAATTTCAGGCAACTCACAGAGATTTACGAAGATAATTCATCTTGATTATTTAGACAACTGACTCAAATTTGAATATGCTTGCTGGTGAAACATAGTTATGTTTAGAGAACTTCACAGCATACAGCTATATTGCCATCACTAAATTAATCAACTTTTTGATGAAGGTGAACTGATGGATGCAGAACAGCTGTTTGAAAATGAATCAGATCAAAATAAAGATTACACTGTGAGGCAGAGGAAAGTACAGTTTTCAAAATGGCATATTTTCATCTATTTGATAAAGTATCATCATAGCCAATCCATTCCTAATACAAGCTACTTAATAATATTTGTTTTCTCATTTATGGGAAATTTTCTTCATCCAGTAATATCTATGGAGAAGTAATTAACTGTGCACTCTGCAGTTGGCTAGGATATTACATTATATTTTCCCTTAAATAACCTGGCTCTAAGTTATGTTTGTTAGGTATGTTTAGAAAGACTAAAACAACTTTGTCTTGGATGTAAATATGAACAAAAGTCTAGAATCTAGCCAAGAATTGAAATCCAGCAGCAAACTTTGTAACTTACCATAAGCACCCTAAGTCTTTAGCGAGCTTTGCTTTTAGACTCCTTGTAGAATTTCCCATCATGATCAGGGCTTGGTCTTCATCAATCGAGGTGTAAGTATCTAAAGAAAAAAATAAAAAAATTGTGAATTTGCTTTAATAAAAAGATCATGGCAAACAAATATAATGCAAGGGGGCTGCCTGTTGCTAGGTTAACAAAGTCTGTTTGTTGGACAAAATATTGTTAGGAGCAGGTTGAAAGCTGTTGAAAACATTCTTAGAAGATCTAAACACCAACGCCAAGCCCTACTAGCCTTACCTTCTGTGTGCAAAACCACAGAGAATCACAGAATCACAGAATTGTAGGGGTTGGAAGGGACCTCTAGAGATCACAAAGTCCAACCCCCCTGCCACAGCAGGTTCTCTACAGCAGGTTAAAAAACAAAAAACTACCTTAATCTTCACTCTTCTGAAAAACACCAAGCAGAACATATGCAAATATAAAAAATATTTTTCCTTTTTCCATCTACATGCAATTATCCCCTAGGAAAAGGCAGAGGGAAAGTAAAAAATAACTGCACTGTAGAAATTAATAGTTCATGAATCATTAATGAATTATTAATTCTACTGATTATTAACATTTTCATATGAAATAATGATTCCCTGTCCTGCTCATTTGAAATAACCCATGAGGTTTTATGATTCAGGAATGACAGAACTGACTGCCCCTAAAGAATTTTTGTTTATCATTTCGATGCACCAGATCTATCAAAGTTTGACTTTGCAGATAGTGCAGCTTCTGTTATGTATGATCATGGTGTTTTAAAGCAACCTAATATTTTACTTCTAAATTATGGAAACAGCCTCTTCTTTCTATTAACAGGATCCAGGAAGCAGATTCCTGCTCATATCTTCTGTACTTTTTGCTCACATTGCAAAGCTTGGTGTGATTTTGTTACTCGTCAACATCCAAGACTCAGATGTATTTGCAAGAATATGAGTCAGTGGTAATGGTTTTCAAAGCAAATCTAATTGAATGTTAAGGAATATTTTTTTTGAATCCTCCAAAAATGAAATAACTTGAACTACTAGTAATTATCCAGCATTAAAATCATGAGAAAATGAGGCTGCTTCTATTTTTTTCATTTTAAGCTACCACAAAAAAAAAAAAATCATCTCTGTAACATTAAGATCTAATAATATCACCAAGTATCTATTTGCCTTCAGTCATATTGCACCCATGTTGCACTAAGCTTTTTTTAAACTTCTGCCTCCACTGCAAGCCAGTTCCACTGCTTGCTCAGACTGGAGACAGAGAAGGGCACTGCCATCTCTCTCACCCAGCATTCAGCACCAGAAGAGAGAAAAGTGAACACAGATATAGACAATGCCAACATTTTTTAAGAATTTGATTTTTAACTGGCTGTACTACAAAGATGTAGCACACGTAACAGAGGCTTCTTCTGACACTCCTACCTCATGCAGCTACCCACCTACCAGTTACCATAGGGCTTTACACAAGGAGACTACAAGAGCTGTGTTCCCTTGAATGAAATTGAAGGAAAAAATGGAGGAGTGGGGAGAGGTGGGGAGGAATAGTGCTGACATATCTAAAAACTAGTAAGCTAATACTACCAAAAATCAGTACTGTTGGGATTAAGAAAAATATCATTACTTTTTAAGAACAGACTTAACTTGCAAGGTATGGAAATAGCTCAAAATACTTTAAAATTACTTATCATTAAATAACTTTCTGTAAAAAATTAAAACCTGTGGGGGATGAGGAGAATAAGGAAGCAAGACCTAGATCTCTCTGGGGGTCTGAAAGCTCAATCAAGATGCGGCCCTGGGCAGAAAAGCCTTGGGAGAAGAACACCCTGAAGCTTGTGACCAGACCATGGATGAACTAAACAAGAGCAAGGAAGAAGTGAAACATGGCTGTCTGCTAACTGTGTTGTTCTAAGAATGGACTGTCTGTCTATGGTACTAATAAGGAAACTGTGTAAGACATACTGTGCCGCCTTGTGACTACATTACCTAATGCTATGTTACCGATTTAACTTTTAGTGGAATCTTTCAGTATTTCTGTAACAGTATAAAAGGTGTTATTAGCCTTAGCAATAATGAAGAAGAAAGGAAAGCAAGCATATACCACAACTAGAGGCCTCTGTATTACTTGAGCGCGCGCGGCGACAAAAACCCTCTCCAGAACATAATAAAATACTATGGAAAGCATAATGTTAAGCAGACATGAATCTTTCTTCTTTAAGATAATCTATAAACTATGTCCGGGAAAGAGCAGAATCATCTTCTGAATGTACACCTGCTGGCTGAACGGACCCGCCGTAGGGCCTGTAAAAAATTATGCGTTTAATACATTTCTGCTGTAGTTTGACCTTAAATGGGCAGAAAAGAGAAAACTCATGTAAGCCATCTAAGTGGATACAGAACTTGTGTGGCAACACAGAGAATTATACTGATTTTATTCTCACTGACAGGCTCTGGTCCAACCAGAAGACTGTAGAATTGAACTGAAGGCCACTTCAACTCAGCAGCTGCCTGCTGAGATATATCATTTAACAAAACATTAGGCAGAAAAGAATAAAATTGTTCAGCATGAAAACTTCAGAATGAGCTAAGATGAGTCCAGGACAGAATTTAGTTATGGGATGAAAGTGAAAAGACATTAACTGCTATTAACTAATCGAATTTTCCTTCATTGAATAAAAGTGAAAGATCTGGTTGATGTTGTAAATGTAGTCAATCAAGTTAAGAAAAAAATAAAGGTATATTCTCTTGGAAAATGCTCTATTTTACAGAAATTGTGGCAGAAGTTACAGAAGTTACAAATCTGAAATGTAAGTCTTAATATCCTGCCATACAGGACACAATAGTATTTCTCAAAAAAAAAAAAAAAAAAACCCAAGAAGGAAATTCAGTTTTCTGTTCTACAGAGCACATGAGCACATTGCTTTGCCCATTTTCAGAAATGACAGTGATGTAGAATGTAAGACCAGACAGAATAGCCAGTGGGAACAGAAGCATGGGAATGGAAACCTATGAAGGGAACATTGTTTATTTCACTAATTTCTTCAATGCAAAGACTGAAATACTTAAGAAGCTGTCCAATACTGCAATGCTGAGAGGTTAATCAGTTAAAGAGATAACTGGAATATGACCTGTGAAGAACCAGATGACCTTGAGGCACAAAGAAACAGAAGTCACAGCATCACTGAATCATAGAACATGGAAAGGACTGCTGGAGATCATCTAGTCCAACCCCCCTGCTAAAGTGGGGCCCCTATAGCAGTTTGCACAAGAGGCATCCAGGTGGGTTTTGAATATGAAATGGTAATATAAAACACAAGTACATTAATTGAAGAAAAAACAGGATTTTCTATCAGAAGTTATAAGTGCATCAGCTGGAACTGAAAGAGAAGAAGAGAAACATAAGTACATTAACTAATCACAGAAAGACCAATAATCAGCAAAGAGATGCAGCTAAGAAAAATATGATTTAAAGGTGTTTCAGCCAAGCTGCTTAGAGTTGAACTAAGTAAATATAAATGCCATGTGTGTATCACAATGTGAAGCCTAATTTAAAATACAGCTTTTGCCACTTACTTAGATACAAAGAAGATGGACTAGAATATATGCAGTGAATATGCAATGAGCAATGACTGGCCCACTGTGTGAGAGGAGATGAAATGAAACTGACTTGCTTTCAGTCCAGTGAAATGAAGACCAGGAAGAAGTTGTTATCTAAAAGTCTAGCATAAGCAACAAAGGAAAAAGAATGCCTTAATATAGAGTATAAAAATCATGTAATAGGATGTAATATGTTATTGAGAGATCAGAAAAATCTAGTTTCTAGCCTAGTCAAGTAGACAAATCTGGAACAGCTGTTTTAGAGGCTTCTCATCCATCATACAATTCTCATCTTCCAGTTTTGATTAAGTTGCATCCAGTTAAGTTGTATTACTGCTACTAAATTATGGAAAACTCTGGGCTTACAGAAATCAGGAGGAATTTTACTTTGTTGGTAGAAGTCATTGTTTTTGCATCTGCCTTTAGTCAGACTGACAGAGGCAGGATGATATTAGTCCGTAGCGTTGCCCAAGAACATACCCATGACACTTCAACCTGCGGATGACTTTTTCCTGTAAAGCAGGCAGCTTGGTACCATTTATATGCAAAATCGCACATAATAAGTGTATTCTCATTTGCAACAATTCAAATGTAGCAATTGGTAGAACAGCCCAAAATATATTATTCGTAAAGAACCAATGGAAAGCAGATGGCCATTTATGGATGAACGAAAGAGCAAATAAAAGATGAGCACGCTGATGATTTAATGTTGAGTTAGTATTAACCCATGGCTCCCAAAGTAACATGCTGTGTATGGAGAGACTTTGCTTCACTGCACACTTCAGAGGGATCAATGGAGAGTGAGCTGAAAACAGTGAGATTTGAAGATCGCTATAGCTCAAGTTGCGAATGGCAAGTTTACAATGTTTCTTTAAATGAAGTGCTTTACTTTTGTACTTAGAGCTTGGCTTCTTCAAATTAGCCTCACTTGCAAAAACAGAGATCATCTTGAATATAGTTTTAAAGAAACATCCTTTCCATGTGTATTTTACCTACTCGTCATATGATTTCTTTGTTATCTCTTAGCCATTATTCACATCAATTAACATTAAGATATGTCTCCAGGGTAGAAGCCCTGATCCTGAAGACATTCAAGGTCAGGCCAGACCAAGGTCTGAGCAACCTGATCTAGCCGTAGATGTCCCTGTACATTGCAGGGGAGTTGGACTAGATGAACTTTTAAAGGTCCCTTCCAACTTTAAGGATTCTATGATTTTATATTTTTGCCTCACAAATATCATTTTTGTTGTCTTTGCATCATAAGTACTATCATAATATTACAGTTGTATTATTATTATATTTCAACATTCTACTTCATTATTACCTAGAAGCAACTTAGGTAAACAATCAAAATTCTTAAGACTTTATTTTCCTTTTTATGCAAAAAACAAGATCACTCCTTATTCAGCGGAGTGGGTCAATACCCACTGTATAGCTACAGTAAAACTCATTTAGATAAACCAGACTTTTTAAGTCTAAGATATTCTTTTCATATTTTGGCAAAGCTAGAGTAATAACATCATATTTGTAGAATTTTCCATTCTTTCAGAGTATGTTCTCAAACACTGAAGTTATTAACACAATTTTTGTTGCTGCCACCAGGGGCCACCACTAGTGGAGATGAAATAAAAACAGCAGTACAGAAGTATCCATCTTTTCTTTTTTTCCTTTTTTTTTTTTTTGAACTTATTTTTATTCGTTTAGAAAGGCAGAAGGAATTACAATAGCTAGGTTTAAGATGCAACTTGTGAATAAAATTTCTTATGAAAGGCATTATAACACATAGCTGTTTGACACAGAAGAGGTTTAGCACAGAAGGTTTCTATCTGTCTTTGTCCCTAGTAAACAGCTACAAAAAAACTGGAAAACGATTGCTGCTTCACTGCACTTTTAGAAATAAAACAACCCTGTAAGGCACAAAACAGAAATAACCTGGACAAAGGACACCATTACCTGCATTAAGTATTTCTAAGCATCTGACAGTAGCAGGAAAATGTAAATATTGCAATTTGATATGAAGCATTTGCCATAGAAAAAATATATTGAAAGAAAAGTACAAGCATGAAAGGCTTGTAAAACCTGAATGTTTTGTTCTATTTTTGTCCTCTCCTAGCATCAAATTCATTATTTGTGTGAGCTATTCAGACATTGGAAGAAGCAAAACACAGGATCACATGCAGAACAGTGAAAGCATACCTAGAAATAATCAGTCTTAGGAGCTCCTAAATGGCAATGTGGTATACCTGAACTTGTTAAAGTGATGTGGAGCACCAACAAACCAAAAGGGGTTCAATGACCAGCCAATATGCTACATTTTTATACAGCTGTTCTGCTGCTGTACTCTGACACTCATTTACAATCCTTACCTCCAAAAGGGCTGTTCTGCACACAGAGAAATAATAATAATAGAATGTTACAAAGTTCAGTAAAAGGTACCAAGCTTGGGATACACATCTTTAGCACCTAAAACATAGAAAGGTGGTTTTCTTTGACTTCCTCTACAGCCAATGGGAAATCACAGAATTGCGGAGCTTGGAAGGGATGATTAAAGGGGAGATACAGTTTGTCACAATAAATTAGTTGCCAGAGAAACATCGCTTGAGCAAATCAGTATCCTAACTTGCTTTATGAGTAGAGTTCAGGCAATCTAGTATTACCCAAAACATGGCAGTACATTTGAAATGACATATACATTTCCATCAAATTCTCAGAAGAATAAATATACGATACCTTGAACATTGCTGACTTCAGATGAAGGGGATAAAAAAAATAGGCTGCTTCTGTCATTCTTGCATCTTAATGGAATTCCTACATAATTTTGGCACCTGGGAAAGAGGATCATAGGATCAAGGATGCTAATCTTCAAAGAAATCTTACTATAGAAGTAGACTTATGAATTGAAGAAAAGTGTAACTTTTTTTTTCCCATTTTGTTTGGATGAAAGTGACGTTTCTTATTTACACATAAATCATCATGTGTTCTTTTCTGTTCAGTTTAGTAACAAATATGTAGGAAGAATACAATATAATAGTAGTCCCTACAAAATATGTTTTTATTTCAAAATGCATCTCTTATTTTTTCATTAATATTACTCTCTTGTAACCTTCTATGGACCATAACAGCTCATGGTAGAGGAGGACAGGGTGAGTGGGTCATTTAGAAAAAATATTTTAGTTACTAACTATAGCGTTCAGGAGTCTTTGATCAATTATTACATGCTATTAACATAAAAAGTCACTCTTCACAGGCATCTGCTAATATTCTTCTAAAACGCTCACATATCAGCAACAGAAATACCCACTTCATTTCCTTCTGAGGGTGACAGAACGTTCCCAGCATCAGCACTTTCGATGTATTTTTCTCTGTAGCACGACTGATGCTATTGCTACTACATCTGAATATCTCCTTTCTAAGGTTACCATCAGGAGGGAAGTATACTCCAAGAAAGGTCAGTCTTATACCTAGGGGCAATATTTGAGAATAACATAAAATATATTAGAAATCAAACAGAAAGACAACAGAGCTTATGGTTCCCCAAATGACCTGTTACTGTCTTAGTGGAGTGTCAGATTCCTTTGTGCACCCATCCTAAGAATATCAGGTATATTGTGTCAAGAGAAATCTACAGAGAAGGGAGCAAGAAAGAGGGCTCTAGCCCGCTGTTAGCCTCACCTTGTAAAATACTTACCAGGTCTTGTGTGCCTTCTAGTAGGAAGAAATTTACTGCCAGAACTCAAAAACATCACAACTGCTTCTTGCTACATTTTGAAAAGTATGTCAGTATGCTGACAGATACTGCAAAACGTGCAACATAAAAGCAAGTCCAGTCACTACAATGTCAAATTTTCACACAGTGGCTGTCCCTTTTCCTACATAGCGTTTTGCTTCACACATTACTCGCTCTCAAAAGAAACTTTAAAAGAGAATATGAAGATGTTTATTTCCCACATAGCACTGTAGATGTGATTGTAGATGTAGAAAGCCACGAAGAAAGTGAAGTATTAAGCAATTCTGAAGTATAATTCTTTGAAGGAAGATTTTGTTAGAATGTGAAATTGTAGTCCTGTAAAAACTAAAATGTAAGGAATTTGTATTTCAGTTTATTCCACTTTTTATCAAATAGAATGATATATTTTGTTCAGAGAAAAAAGACCAAAGCAATATTTTATAGCAATTTTCCTACTTTGCTCTGAGAAATAATTTTAATTGAACTTCATCCATGTAATTTAAGTACAACTCAGCATATGTACTACTCCACTTATTAAATAAGATATAATTATATAAAATACGAAGATATAATTACCAAAACATATAGCTGCACTCTACATATTGTGGTGGGAAATACCAAGTTAAAAGTAGGCAGCAATAATTTACAAAGTAGTTCAAATATAATGAAAAAATCTGGGAAATCTTCTAACAGTGAGAAATCCAAGATTTTGGAAGTCTTGATATCCCTTTCATGTCTGGCTGTCTGATGGGAGAAGCCATTCACTCTTCTCACCTGGAAGACGTGTATTGATTCTGAAGAAATCTACCTCTTCCAGTACAAAATCGTTATATCTGCTCAAATAAATGCAGGCCTAGTGTTTGATATAACATGAAGATACATCAAAATTAGAAACATTGAGACAATTAATGAAAAAAAGCCCTTGAACTTAGAGTATTTAAAAAATATATTTACAAGTCATATCCAGTACTAGTAGCTTGTTTTGTGTATTCTTTCTGAATGTGAAAGTAGAAAAAAATCTGTAAGATATATGTTGTGTAAGGTAATCTAAAAGATTAATTAAAAATTAATAATTTGATCATTTTCATGAGAAACAGTTTCCTGAAAACAAAATAATTTTTACTTTTTGCCATGTTACATTCTGATTTTATACAAAATACATAATTTTCAATAGTATTTAGAAAGAAACTACAGTATTGGCAGTACAACCTGCCTCACTTGTCCTAATCTTGCTGCATAAATAAAATCTGCAATCCATAAAAGACTGTAACTGTAATTTAATTGGAATGCTGGTACACAAGACATTATTCTTGTCTTTTCCAGTCTTCTTTATATCTGTCATGCTGCTTTTATTCTCCAACAACGAAATAATTTTTGATATCATGTTGGCCACCTTCCTGGAATTATCTATGAAAAAATGAGAGATCATATAGATCTTTACTAGATTTAAGTTTACTAAATTGTACCAGTAGCCTGCTCTGTTGAGTCTAGGACCCATCAATGGAAATTCAGTAGCATTAGTAATGTCCTAAGACATTCCATTTTCTTTCTATATTTTCTCTTTTGTGGTCAAAGGTTGCCTTGCAAGAAGCATTTTACTATTGGATAGTTGGTTTTCATGGAAAGAGCTTTGTTGCTTATAAATGCAGCATGAGGGATCTCTCTTTCATCTATGTGAAGAAGCAGACAAATCCAAAGTTGATTTGCCTCATCTAAACATAGACTTGGATAAATCATCATGTGAAAGTGTCACTTTTCACTAACTGTCGAAGTTTATCCTGTCACCTTCAACTGGCAACAAAGATTAGACAGGATAAGCATCATCCTTAGTGTCTAGAATACTCAAGGCCCAGTGCTTGCACGTGGGCTAACACCTATGAGATCAAATATATACTGCATTTATAATACCTGCGGTGCTTTTCTGATGAGAGAACACACATAGTGTTTCCTAACGGTTATCAGTCTGCATTCACCTCCAGAACATTAGATTAATTTGCCCCGGAATCTTTTTACTTCTCCAGGTGGAAATGATAACGTAAAAAAGCAAAGAAAGAATATCGTTTCCCTTAGTTGTTTTTTTTTCTTTATATGCTTGTGAATAATGTTTATGTATGTCAGCTTTCCTCTCTCCAGTGAAAAAGAGTTCTACAGCTAACACGAAAACTTAAAAACATTTGCATTTATTTTCAATTTAGACAAGCACATTGAATTTCAAACATTTTTACAAGGATTATCAAACCCCTTGAAGTTGAATTTAGATCTCAGTTACACTGATTTGACCTTGCATCACACCTACTGATTTCAGTAGCCCTACTTCAGAGTTAGGTCTGAATAAAAGAGATTCAAACCTCTGAAGTCTGCAAATTGGAGTCTATTCAATAGAACAACTGCCAGTCTTTCAAAATTCCCAACACTTCTGATTTCAGCTGGAAACTTCTCAACAGCAACATCTCTCAAGGTATCTTGGCACTTTCCTTGCTGACCAGCTCCCAGAAATTTAAAGGCTATAAAAATGAGAAAGAGAAAATGCATTGAAACATTTCAGAACCTCCATAAAGGCTGCATCTCATTTGGAAATTGGCCCATTTAGCAAGAACACGTAGAGATGTCAGAGAACGGTTAAAATTCCACACTGATTCTCTGTCCCTAATTCTATTCCCATACCCGTTTCCCTACAGTCTATTGCTGAGTGCAAAATTATGTTTCATTTCAAGATGCATACTGAGTCAATGATCACAGTTTAGCTTCTTGCTTTCAAAAGTGCTTTTATGCAATGGAGAAATGAACAGTACTAGAGTAAAATCATGTTGTAGTTTTTAAATTTGTCCATTTGCGTTACACTGAAGATTTGGCTAGTCCTTCACGTATTGTCCAAGAGAAGACAGCAAGAGGAGTACCAGAAGTATATCATAGAGCACTGAAGTGCAGTTGTGTTAAATTTCTCAGCAGATTCACGGTTAAATTCTTGTGAAGTCTTTACATAAAGAAAGAGAATATGTATTCTTGACAATTCTTTTACATACACTGTTTCCCAGTCAATTGTGTCTAGTAGACAAATTTTACTATTGAGTAATATGTTTTTCTTCCTTTATATTTTCAGTGTAAAAGAAACTTGCTATAATGGCAGAAGCAAAAGGGGAAAAAAAATCAACATTTTTTTCATCAATTCTGTTTTTTGAGTGTCGGGAAACAATAATTACAGAATTTGTTCCACTGTCTTGAAATGCAGATCTAAAACCTCTTCCCAGCTAGATTAAATCCTGACTGCCTTTTCATTCCCAGCTGAACATTTCCACTTCCTTTTTTGGTTCGTCACAGAGGATCAACTGACCACACCCAGTTCAAAAGTACTGATTTGACTGAAAGCAATCTCTACTACTAATCCTAATCATCATCATGTGTATATGTGTGTATATCTGAAACAGATAAACCATAAAACACAACAATAGCTGAAAATGGTCTGGATTCTAAATATTCTGTTTAAATTAAGTACATAATTACTTGTAATCAACTTAACCTTGGTATGGCTACAAAAATGAAGAAAAAATTCTATCTTTCATGGCCTTTTAAAAAATAAATTTCTTCCTTACATCTAACCTAAATCTAACCTCTTTTAATTTAAAACTATTACCACTTGTTCTACAAGTGCCTACAGGCCCTTGTAAAAAGTCTCTTTACATCTTTCTTACAGAACTGAAAGGCTGCAATGAGGTCTCCTCAGAGCCTTCTCTTCTCCAGACTGAACAAGCCCAGCTCCCTCAGCCTGCCTTTGTAGAAGTGCTCCAGCCCTCTAGACATCTTTGTGGCCCTCCTCTAGACTCACTCCAAGAGGTCCATGTTCTCTTATGCTGGGGACCCCAGAGCTCAAGGTGGGGTCTCACAAGGGTGGAATAGAGGGTGTAGGGAAACAGTTGATC
>WBMW01003838.1:86842-154129 GCA_013396635.1 Penelope pileata | reverse complement strand
GGGCGGCTCCCGAGTGCGGGGGGCCCGGGGTTGCGCCGAGGGCCGTGGCCGGGCCCCTCCGGCTGTGGCAGAGCGGGGCCGCGGCCCCGATCCGGTTCTGCCCTGAGCGCGGACCCCTCCTCCGCCCCCGCGGTGCCGCGCGGTGGCCCCGCGCTGTCGGCGGCCCCGCTCTGTGCGCGCGGTCGGGCTGTGCCCCGCGGCCCCAGGACTCCGCGCTGCTCCAAAGAAAGTATTCTCGCCTGTAAGTAAGTCGGGGGGGCGGTCAGAGGTCTCCTCGTTTCGCCGCAGGTTGGCATCGCAGAAGTTGGGAGAAGCGTTTGCCTTGCGAGGAGGAGCGGGCCGGGAGCGCCCCGCTGCCCCCGAGCAGCTCCGCCCCGCGCTGCGGCTGGGCCCGGGGCCCCGGGGCTGCCCGGGGGTGACGGCCGGGCACGGTACTGCCGGTGTGACCTCAAGGTTACAAACCCATTCTTTCTGAAAACTCGCTCTGCAGTAGCGATTTTTCAGGATAAATGTCAGCGTGCCGGTGTACAGCCTGTATCTCATGGTGGTGTGCTGTGTGTGTGTGCATATAAAGTGTTTGTGCAGTGCTTCTCGTCAGTGTGTGGTGACGTTGAGGAGCAGTTCTCATTGAGACACCAATGCATCTAAATGTGTGATTTATCCCTTCGCTAAAACCACATTTCATTTGGTGGCTGTGCCTTGAATGCATCCAGCTGTCCCCCCACGCTCTGGGCTCCGGCTGCTCCCCTGCTCATTCCCAGTTTCCTGCTGTGGTTTTTCCATGGTGCATTACTGCAGCTCGTTGGTTTTGCACCGAGATGCACCTTTGGGTGAGAGGAGAGCCTGGGAGGCTGTGAAGCCCTTCCTCCAGCAGAAGCAGAGCCCGATGCCGGAAGGACTCTGTTTGGGGAGCGTTAGGCCCCAGCTCCCACCACTTGGGCAGCTCTGGTTCTTTTCCTCGAAGCCCCGGGGATGTGGCACTGCACACTGGTGCTTCTTTCGGGTCATCCTGGCAGGAACAAGCCTTGCTTTTTCCCTTCTAATCCAAAGAGAACAACCTGCTATGGAGAGGTTTTGTTCCAGCTCAGATCCCTTCCGCTGCGCTGCGCTGCTCTCAGTGCCTTCTGTCAGCAGGCTGCAGGATCCCTCTGGGGACAGAAGCATGCTTGCGTGTAGTTTGCTGTCTCAGTTATAACTATTTTAGTGCTTATTTGAGGTGCTGTGTTCTCCGGCCCTTGGCAAAGTTAGGATTTAGAGGAAAGATGGCGTTTCAGCCTGGAGTGCGGATAGGGGGAGGCTTCGTGCTGTGGTTCCCAGCGAGAGCTTTGTGTCTGCCTGGGCAGAGCGCTCACTCTCGTGTATATTGATCCACTTGTTGATTTCAGGTGGTTTCATGAACTGAGATGCCTTGGCTGGGTCTGCCCTCGGTGCTTCGGAGAGATCCCAGCGCGTTAATGTGAGGGCAGCGCTGATGGGGGGGCTCGTCACTGCCGTGGTTGGATTGCTGCAGGGAAGACCCATTGTTCATGTTTTTGCCAGTGTCTTCATTTAATGCTCCCCTTTTTAATTATTTCAAATGAAAAGGCTGTTCCTGAAAAATGGCAGAAATGTGGTATTGTTGGGTGTATTGCCCAATATGTCCTTAGTAAAATGAATTCACAAGCTAGGGGCTTAAGGGAGGTGGTGGTTAACAACAGAGATGTGAAGGCTTCCAAATCCTGTGCACCCTTCTCTGACATTGTGAGATAAAAACACAGTGACCTGTACAATCACACTAGAATTTATTCTATTCTAGAATTTATTCTATTATTCTGTATTGCATTTCCCCGTCTTCCTGAGCCCTGGCTCCAGCCAGTCTTGGGTTTTTTTTCATTTGCTGGTAATTCAACATTTCAATTTGCTGGTTTCTGTTAAGAATTTTTTTTTTTTCTTTTCTGTTAAAGGAGGAAACTGTTCTTCTGAAACAGGAGTTCACTGATGAAGGGCTATGGACTTTTTTCTTGACTGAAGAACAGCATGAAGCTGTTGTCATCTTGACAACTGCTTCAATGATGACGTCATAAAATGTCATCGTGCTGACATTTTATACCACTAAGTTACACATTTACCACCTGGTTTGGTTACAGGAAGAAAGATCTTTTTATTGTATCTCTGTGCAAATACAAAAGCAAAATATTTGGTCATCTCTCTCTCTGATAAGGTGGTTGGCATTTGTTTACAAAGAACCTGAGTGTTTGACTTGGAGTAAGTATCAAAGTCGTTAACAGTTTCTTGGCACGAGGCTTGTAGCTCTCAAGATGCATAAACTGTCTGGGTTCTTGGGGTGATGATTGCAGTACTGAGGCAGTAGGAGTATGCAAGTGTGTGGATTTCCAGGATCAGCTGGTGAATGAGGTCAGAGAAAGCAGTTCTGCTGTGCAGAGTTCGGGGGACCAAGCTGAAACGTGTGGCTGAACCACTGATGTCTCCAAATCAGCACAGTGTCCTTCCACCTTCTTCTTACTATTTTACTGTCACCTTTGCTGTTTCTTGTTTCCCCAGCAGTGCTCAGCAGGACAAAAAGTTATCCTTCCTTTGCTGCAACTCTTTTCCAAAAACCTTGTTGAAAAATACAGCGTGGGTTAGCTTACCTTTTAAAGGTGGAGACGTTTCTATTTTATTATCTCTACTTATAATGAGGATTTGAATAGCCCTCACACAGCTGCTTCGTAACTGGGTCTTGTCCTTGGTTGGCCAGTGTTCCTCCTGGCCTCCTGCAAACAGGGTCTGGCAAAGTTCTGCCTCTTCTGCTTGGATTTGTGCATGCTTGAAATATCCTGATAGCCACTGTCATAGTGTTGCAAAGATTGCTGCAAATCATCTTGTGTTCTGGATTTTCTTAATCATTTATTGTGGCTCAGATTTCTGAGTTGTTTTGTATTTGACTTTTTCCCTAATTTTCTTGTTTCTTTCATTTCTAGTTATCTTTCCTAGACTGCTTTTCCAGATCAGCAGCTGCATCGGGAGAGGTGTGAGGTGCAGCGTTCCCGTGGCTCCTTCACGCCACGCTCCGTGCTGCTGCAGGAGCCTGGGCTGGTGGTGCTCAGCGGGCTGTGCATGCACGTGTGCGTGTAGGAAGCAGCAGTTGGGAGTCCAGCTCCTTCCTTCCTGCTGGAAACTAGTGCGATGCTGCACTTCTGCTGCTTCCTCCCTGCACTCTTATCCTTTGCGTCCTCGTTTTCTGACCAAGTTTTGGGGCATCCTTCTGCAAAAGGCTCATTCTTTTCATTTCCCATCTTCGGCACAAAAGATCCTCAGTGTTTTCCGTGAGGACTTTGTTTGCCTTTGTGCTTCCTGGCTGCTGTGAGGGGGCTGCACGTTGTCTCTGGGATGCATCTGGTGCCTGTCTGGTGGCGAGAATTGATGTGCGAGAGAGCGAATACTTTCTGAAGCAGGTTAGCGAGTTGAATTGACTTAACACAGAAGCAGAAGCTGGCTGGCAGGGTGAGGTTCCAGGGCGAAGGATGGAGCACGGCTCTACTAACTCAGCTGCACTGCAGTGTGTCTGTGCCCAAAATAAATCATTTTGGTGTCTGCCTGTGTCTGGACTGCTTTTCCTCCAGAGCTGTCCTGGATTTGGTTTGGGATGGGCTATTTTCCGTGCTGGTTCCAGCAATGTGCAGAGCTGTCCTGGAACTGGAGCTACAACAAATCCCATGGTGCAAGGTGTGTTAGTGTACCACAGATCTGTGAGGAATTAGGAAAATACAAGCTCCTCAATATTTTGTCAGGTAGGGCTGGAAAAAAACACCCTTGTGTGTGGAAAAGCGAAGATGTGTAATGGCAGGCTGTTTGAATGCAAGTGGGGAGCCTCCAGCTCCATCCCTCCACGGAGAGGGTTCTGCGGGACAGTCCTGGGGCTGCAGCTCTGCGACAGACAGGGCTGGGGCCGTGGGTTCTGTTTTCCCTTGTCACAGCAAGGTACGTAGCTGGAAGGGAGCAAACAGTGAAGGGTGTGTGTGCCATGGGGGCTGCAATACAGCAGTGAGGCTGGAAGGAGAAATCTGCCCTGTCTCTTTGATGTGAGCTCTTTGGCAGTGTCACGGGGTTCTGTGAGTCCAGCAATATGAGATCTGTCTTGCAGTATCAGGAGTAAGAAACAGTGAGAGAAGGCAGGAATCTGTGTTGACAAAGAAAGCCCGTCAGGTACCTTGTGACATGAGAATACGCTGGGAGGCAGGGTTTGGGACAGGCATTCAGGATTGCTGGAAAAATGTTCACAATTAAATGTTTTCTAACAAAAGTATTTAAGTTTCTAATTTCAGGTGTTTGTGCATAGTTCGTATCTGGTGGGAACTCTTTCAATCTGTTTCCAGAGATAGGAGCTTCCTTTTTCTTACTTTTTTAAAAAAAAATTCAGATAATTTACCCAAAGGATACCAGAAAGATGAGGGTTTTTTTGGCTGCTGTGGGTCTGTATTTGTGCTGATTGTGAGTTTGTCTGCCTCGAGTGGTTTGGTAAACAGAGGAACTGTGTCTAATGGTGGTCAGAGCTGAGACGCGGTGTCAGCAGGAGCGCGGGCTGGAGCCGGCAGGTGCCCTTGTCTTGGTGCCGCAGCCTCCTTTGGAGGTTTTGGGTTGCTTCTCTTGAATAATGCACTGACCTGGGCCCTGGTGTGGTTGTGTGACGGATGAAGGAACCTTTTAGGGAAATGAGTGTTGCCTTGTTCTGATTTGAGTGGCTAGACTGAATTACATCCATATTTCTGGACTTTACAAACTTACGATGCCAGAAGTAGAGGTACCGGCAGCTATTGTCTGAAGGGCTGTGAAGGTTTTTTTCAGACCTGGGTGTTGGCAGGTACTGATGCTGTTCTGCTTTGGTTTGTTTTTGTTTTCTTAGGATATCAGTTAATGCTTTTATCGGTACCTGACGCTGGCCATTAAGCTGCAGCACATGGCAATCTTCCCTTCCTAATGAAAGGTGTTTTTCAGCTGTCCTTCAGGCTGTTTAGATTCTGTTAAAACAAAACCTTCGTGTGCTGAAAATGGTTGTGCAGAGCTGTTTGCGTAGAGTCAAGGTCTACAAAAGGTAGCTCTGTGGTTATTCCCCTGTCCTGGTTCAGCTAGTGAAACTCTTGGCCTTTGTTTGGTAGTAGAAATCTGTAGAAGATCACACAACAATCTGAAGAACCCTTGTGTGGTTTTCCGCCAGGAAGAAGAAGGGAGCCAAGACCATGGGAACAGTTTGTGCTCATATCAGTGGTGTGCCTCTGAAAACCAGGAAGAAATGAGTTCTTTTACTTTTTAAATGAAAACTACCAAATAAGCCTTGACAAATTGTGTGACTGGCGTCGTATTTATGCAACTGCTATCACGCTGATCCTTCTCCCCAGCCAGACCTGTGTCACAGAATCACAGCATGGTTGGGTTGGAAGGGCCCTCACAGCCCCCAGCCCCACCCCTGCCGTGGACTGGGTGCCCCCCAGCTCAGCTGCCCAGGGCCCATCCAGCCTGGAACTCCCTCCAAGGATGGGGCACCCCCAGCTCTGTGCAGTGCCAGGACCTCGCTGCCCTCTGAGTAGAGGATTTCCCCCTCACATCTAACCTAGATCTCCGCTCTTCCAGTTTAGAACCGTTCCTTGTGCCCTGCCATTTTCACTGCGTCTTTGCATCTTCCAGCTTGCAAGCTCTTCTGTGAGGGCTGCTTTCACTATTTATTTCTGGTTAGACTGTTTTGCTCGCAGTTGTGCTACAAACATTTTTCTTGATTACACTGCTTGTGGGAAGAGCATATTCTTAGCTTTATTCAATAGTTAACTGCTCTGTCCAAAGTCTTCAGCATTAGTGATAATCCATGCGTTTCTTGGAGACTTTGCTTTTCACTAACGGATATTGCTAAGTACTGAACTGACAGGTGCGTTATGCTTAACGCTGAACTGTATTCGACAGTGCTTCATGTGTTGGCATGGCTTGAGAAGCTCAGGAAACTGAATTGGGAGTATTCATGCATACGTTAGTTTAATATTATTTTATGTTAAGTGCGTGTGGAGGTTTTCTTTAATAACAGAATTCAATGAGGAGGGTTATCTTCCCTGGATTGTGTCATGAGCCTTACCTTTTCCTTACAGAGAAATGTTTCTGATGGGTTTTCTGTGAGCCGTTCGTTCTTCCTTTGCTGTTCCACAGTGGATTTTTTCATTACTGCTTGTTAGTGAGCCTCTAAGTAGTGATTATGATAAAATGAAAGTGACATTAGCTAAATCATAACAAGAGGTGGTCTAGCTGTGTTAGAACAAGCAACGTTTGACAACGCGAAGCAGAGATGGTGAGTTTGTGTGAGGCAATTCCCTGTGATGACTGACGTGTACTGTGGGACAGTCGGTGACTCACGCAGGGCTGATGTTATGAAAACCGGGCTATCACGTGAAGTAGACTCTCAATGCCCTTTTATAAGGGAAATTCTGAATGCCAGGGCTTGAGAATTTGTTTTGTGGTTACTGTCGCTGGAACTTGTATTTGGCAGAATGACTGCAGTAAAAATATTAGCTAGTGCTGTCTATACACTGGTGCCTGGTGTTGTGCTGGGAGGACAGTGCCGCTGCTCACTGGAAGGGGAATAACTTTGTTGTGAGAAATTGGTAGAAATATCTTTGGTAAAATGCTGTTCCGATTATTTTAAATCAAGGTATTTCTGCAAGTGCAGCACTTCTCCGTTAAAGGAGGAAAGGATTAAAGGGGAGAAAAAACTAGAAATCGATTATGTTGTCACACTACTTTCAGGTGATGAACTGGTTGATAAAATAGTATCTCTATTATAGTTTTATGTTAGGACAATTTTAATAGCAATGAAATACTTTGCATTTAGTGGAATTAAGCCATTGGGTGTTTAATGGTAAATGCCAGTGGGTAGCGTTTTCTGACTTTAAAGGAAATCCAGCCTTCAGTGTTACAGGAATTGATACTGATTCTGTGAGAGTCGTCTATGTTTTTTGGGCTCTTTTTTTTTCTATGTAAAGTTTTGTTTGATTCCAAGCGTATCCAAGTATTTTTAAACTGTTCATTGAATTACCAGTTTGTGCCATTTGTACTTAACTGCCAGGAGCATTTGAAAAAATAAAAGTGTTCTGTTGGCATGTTTGCTAGAGCTACTGTTCAAAGAGATTGAAGTGTTTTTTGAGAAAACCAGGAGGCACCATTATTCCAGTTATTTCTTAAATTGTTTACTTTCCCAATAGTAATTCTTCAGTGTCTTAACACTTGCTCAGCATAAATTCTTTCTGCCCTCTGCCTGGTGCTTCTGATCCTGGTCCTTTCTACTGTGAGATGTCAGGACACTTGGAGATCAGTTCAAAAGATTTAACAGTGGAGAAGGATGTTTCTTTTCTTTGCTAGTGCTTAGCCAAGATGTTTTTGTTCTACTTCTTTCTCCTTCCAGGATCAGTTCCAAAAAGGGTTTCTTTTTTTCTCTGAAAAATGCTTGGTCTTATACTAGATGTTTGCAAAATCTTAGGCAGGAAAAGACTTGAAGAATATGTAGGGATATGTTCCCAGATGGACCTTAGTGATGCGCTTTTGTGCTGTAGAAGCCTGCTGCTTTTTGCCAGATGCCGTCCTTTGTTACCCAAAGAAGGTGGGAGCTTGGGATTCACAGAAACCGGTCACACCTGATGGCTGCTGCATTACAAACAGCACGGGGAGACCGCTGCGTTCAGTTTCTCCTTTTGGCTACAAGCAGAAGGGGTGCTGAAGCAAGCCCCCGTGTCTGTTCCTGACCTTCTTAGGTGCTATTTAACAAATCTGGGCTCACTTCAATTCTTCTGGGTTTTTCAAGGAAATTTCAGATATCTCGGGGCTTCCACATGACTCTTCTTGGATAGTCTTGTATGCATATGAGTTCATCCCATTACTAGTAGCTTTTATGGTGTATTTTATTCTAGGTTATAACAAAGAAAGTAGCAATGCGACCTCAAGGAAAATCAGCATGCAGAACAGTGACTTTGAAATTGCTCTTTTCCTTCCTAGCTGCAGTGATTTGTCAGCCGTCGGCAACATCCTTCAAAAGCTGTGCATGAGTAATCAGAATTTCTTGCTTTCAGTCTTTTGTCTTCTTCTGAGATGAGGGTTAAAATAATATTGCTTTCAAGACTATTGGAAGGAGGGAACCTTATCTACTGTAAAAGCTTTGGAATTTGAAACTCTTAAAATATTTTCCATAATCTGGGAACTAAAATGACTTTCTAAACTTGAGTCAATCAGTGTAGCTGTTGAAAGAAGACCTTGACTCTCAGAGAAGTATGTGAGGCTTTGAAATTATCATCCACTTATGTCAGTTCTTGAGTGTTTAAAACCCCTGGTTTATGGGGTGAGTTATGCACACTGAAAAAGATGGCAAGTGAGATAATTATGGAAAACTGATGCCGTGGTTCCTGAGAGATGCTAAAAATGGAGCATTGAATTTCTGAAGTGCAGGAGGATTTGTCTAGAAAACTATAGGCAGTATACTTTCATACAGATCAAGATACATATGAAGAAAAACTGACACGTAAATCAGAAAAGCTTTGCAGATTGTGGATATTGAAAAAGTTAAAATGACAAAGCTTTGGCTGAAAAACAGCTGTTAATAGTGGAATGCCAAGACCATTCCCTTGGGAAAGGGGTTGCAGTTTGAAAACGTGTACTAGTACAAAACACATTTTCAGGAGTAAAAAAAAAAAATCTATCTAAATATATAAGGAATATGTATGTGAGACGTGAGCTAGTCACAAATCAGACTCTGAGAGCTGGAACTCTAATGGAAGAGCCAAGTTCCTGAAATCTCAGCTGTATTGCCTAGTGTCAGTACTTTCAGAGGTTGCATGCTAGCCATTTATTTTTTACTTCTTCTCCGTCACTTAAAGTTGTTAAGGAGAATGCTGTTAGATGGCTTGGGAGCATATTCTTTGGGTTATTCCCATAGAAAATGGTAGTAGGCTTTTTTGAGACCGAGGGGCTATCTATCTGTCATTTTCTAGTAGAAGTTTATTACCTAAAATTACCAGATCCTGCCTTAAAGAATATAGTAACTGCCACACAGCAGGTGAAATAATGATTAAGATTGAAACAGTCTGCAGTAATAGAAGTATTATCTAACCTTCTCTATGAAAAAATTGGGTTGGGCCATTTTCCAGAGTTATTTAAATATGGCAAACTAATGAATAATGGGGAAGTTGATGTAACTCAGGACATAATGCTTTCATGGGTCTCTAAGCATGCCTCTGGAAAGGCCGTATTTTCCTGGAGAAAAAAGCAAAATGCTCTTGTGAGTTACTAAAGCCATGGTGGATGGTAGCTCTATTGGATTTTTTCCCTCATATTAGTCAAGGCTGCAGAGAAGAGACTGAAGAACTTGTGAGAAACCTGATCGATTTGGATGAATGGGTAAGTGAAACGTGCATTTGTACAGGACACATTGAGGGCTTCGACATATTAGATCAACTCGGATTTAATTGATTTAAAATTCCACAGCTGTTTATGAAATGCACTGAGGCTATTGAAGTGTCTTCTGATCATCAGTCACATTGAAGGGACTAATTACAGCTGTTTGAAATCCTTAACTCTAAGAGTATGTGTATCTTTTTGAATTAGCTGTGCAGGGGCTTCTTTATTCCAGTCCGAAATCATATGCAGTATGGAAGCATTTGTCTGCTGGGAACAGTAATGGGTTTGTCTTATGGATGTTTAAACCAAATCTTTGAGCAACTTAAACATGATGTAGGGTGTCAATTTAAAAATGCTAGTGCACTTCCTGTGCTATCTCAAGATCTTTGAAGTCTTGGTGGTAATTGAGATATGATACTGAGTCATAACTTTTCTATTATGTAGTAACTTAAGTTGGGAAAAAAAACACAGCAAATTCATAACTTTCAGACAGAACAGTCCATTTTTGACAGTTGTATGGTTAGATGGCTATGCCCCTGTTCTTCCTGGTAAGAACAGAAACTAAATACTGAATACAGTAAAAACTAAAAACTAAATACAGAAGCACTGTAGTGCTTCTTTCCTGAAAATACAGTATTCAGACTTGATGGGTTACTTAAGAAATAAAGAAATACTTTTTAGAAGCACTTCTGCAAAGCACTTTTTTTTTTCTGTGAGTTATTAAGCTGTTGTCCTGGAAACAAAGTTCAAGTAGCCCATGGAATAAGTGTAGACTGAGTGAGTACTCGTACATGAAATTGCACGGCGTCCATGCCATGTCCCATGTTCACCCCACCGTCTGTCTGTCTCCCCTGTGTCATGTGATCCCCATCCATAATCTCTCACATCTTCTGGAAAGTCATTTGCTTTATCTTTGAAGGAAGAAGTGATCAGCCTTTTAGCATGACCCTCTGACAGTTTTTATCTTATGAAAATTAAAGATTTGATAAAGCAGGTCCGAATGTTACGTAGTTTCATGTGCTACTGTTAACCTCCTCAGGGAAGGCGTGGCTGTAATGCCAAGTTTGGAAGGGTGACTAATGCCTGTGGCACCTTCAGTTTGCCAGGGGTTTTGGAGGCAATGTTGCTCTGAACTGGGATAATTTTGCTGCTGCTGAGTTTTCTGTGCAAACTTTTTATGTTCCAGTCTCTTCAGTGAAGTGCAAGCAACCGAGTAAAAAATAGCTTATCAGTAGATGTCAGCTTTGTTCTGCAGATATCTGAAAATGTTTAGGTGCAGGTTATACAAGGTGAAAACAGATCCAGGTGGAGAGATTGCTTTCTGTAGGGTCAGGTGGCTTTCTATGCCATAACTTGCCTGAGTGCTAACTACAGAAGTTTTTCCAAGGATGAAAGTACGACCTTGTGACAGCAGCCTGGTACCCTTGTGCAGCACCCTGACCATGACCTTCCTGTTCCGGCATTCCTCTGTCCTGAAGCCTGCTCCATCTCTGCAAGAGAACTTAAAACAAAAAACTATTCAATATTCTCTTCGTTGAACAATGTCTCCTCAGTGCGCTGGATGAGTCAGAGGTCTTACTGAAAAATAAATGTGATCATGTAGATGCTCTCAGTACTTGCACGCAAGGGAATACATTGGATCGAATGGACAACCCTCAGTCTGATATTTTTGAACCTCCATATTTGTCTTTGTAGCTGTAGTGTTTGTCTCAGTTTGCATTTTGTGCACTCGGAGTTCTTATATTTGTTCTGGGTGGCATTGCATATTTTTTTTTGTCTGAGAATTGAAATTCTAGAGGTGGCTGTTCTGTGCTGCTCTCTTAGGGCATCAAATAGGTGAAGTTCATAGATGAGTACCATATATTTGAATAAAGAGATTGCAAGAGATTAAGTGATTACTAATCACTTAATTGTTATTCCTGTAAAGGACCTGTGGGGAAAGCTGCACGCAGTGGGAGAGCTCAAGGAAAACTTAACTGTGTGCTATTATTATTAAAGAACTTCTCTCACAGCAGTGGCTGGGACTGATCCTGTATGCTAACTAACCCTAGGATTCAGCAGAACCTTCTGTGTGCCAGTGGAGGTCACTCAGTTAAAAGAAATTCTCCCTACCCATCTCATGGTCTCTCAGGTATTTTTTTCTTTGCAAGGTTGATGAGCTCAGTGGTATCAGTTACGGCAGAGGCTGTTGTTTGGGGCTTGCTGAAGGGGAGCGGGTTGGGCTCTTCCAGCTGCAATCCCGCCTCGTGTAGCCGCACCCTTTGCTGACTTGCCAGAGTGCGGAATAGTTTTGGTGCCGCACCTCCCTTCCAGCCACCCTGGTAATGAACTGAAACAATTTTCACATGTCTAAATGTCCTTTCAAGAGCACTTGCATTAATAACAGCAACCAACGTGCATACCAAATGTGATAAAGCCGTGTGGTATGGACATGAGCACGATGGTGGAGAAGATGGTGAGAGCACATGTGTGAAAGATGAAAACAAAAAGGAAATCCTCTTGAATGAGTTGCCTGAACTTGTCTCACGTGACTGTTCTAGTGCAGTTACGCTTTCTCAGTACAGAGAAATCAGAGTGCCTGAGAGACTGCAGTCTCTATTCTTGGAGGTTATCAAGACCCAATTGGAAAAATATCTGAGCAGCTGAATCTGACCTCCTAATTTTTCTGCTTTTAGCAGGAGGTGGGACCTCTTAAGATCCCTTCCAGACTGCATTACTCTGTGATCCTATGCTAATTTTTCAGTAGTACTAGAAAGAGCAGGAGAGGAACTGTTTCAGGAAGGTTCTACTTGAGAGATAGAGAAGAAAGGCTTAGGAGGTTTACAAGGAACAGTCCACAGCTTAGAGAGACCATTCAGTTAATGCTTTGGAATGAATTAGGATGCATTGGGTAACACTGGCATCTAGCAGACAACAGATGAGCATATCCTGAAACAGGATAAGGTGTATGTGAACACAGAAGACTTGAAAAGCTTGTTTGTACAGACCAAGTAGTGAACGATAGTACCATGAGGGTACTACTGCTGTTATGGAGTTAGTGATGTGATTGTAAGAAACTAGGAAGATGAAAAGTCACTTTGAGTGATTTAAAAAGTGATTTGGGGCTTTAAAGATAGAATTACAAATAGTTCTATTTCCTGAATAGCATCATTTTTAGTAGACTTCCCAGGTTTGGCCTGATTATAGACACTTCATTTTTCTCAAAGAATTGGCACATGAATACTTAATTTTTAGATTACAGTGAAAGTAATAAGGGTAAGTAGATTAATGGCTTGATAAGTAGATTTAGAGACAACATTGCCAAGTGTATGGTCACAGGATTGAAGGATGGAGGGCAGAATTGGTATCTTGTATTCGTGGAAGCAGCAGTTCCGAAGAAGAAGTAGTGGTGGACAGCCGGTTGGCACTAACTCTCTGTGAAATCCTTTGGCATATAGCAGTGATTCTGAGAAATAGACGAATTAAGTTAAGGAACTGGGCTGGTGCATTCTGCGTTGCCTGTGTTTATCTAGGAGGCTGGGTGGTGCTTACATAGTAAACAAAGGTGATGAAGCCTCTGCGGAGGCTTCATAATATTACCAGAACACATTTTCTGCCAATAGAGGGTTCGAAATCAGGGTGAGATGTATTTGTGAAGATGCCGTTGTTCAAGAATGACTGTTGAATTTAGAGTTGAAACGCAGTGCAATTTCAAGGTCTTTGGGAGAGTATCTCTAGATTCAGACTGGCGGATGAGAGGCTGGAGCGCAGCCCCGTGGGAAGGGATGTGGGGGTTCTGGTTGATGGCAAGTTGGATCTGAGCCAGCAGTGTGCCCTGGAGCCTGAACAGCCAACTGTATGTACCCTGGGGTGCCCCAGGCCCAGCACTGCCGGGCAAGGGCAGGGATTGTCCCACTCTGCTTTGTGCTGGTGCAGCCTCACCTCGAGCACTGGGTGTGGGTTTGTGTGCCACAGCATAAGGACATAAAGCTGTTAGAGTTTCCAAAGGAGTACTTCAAAGATGGGGAAGGGTCTGGAGGGCAAAGTGTGTGAGGAGTGGCTGAGGCCCCTTGGTTTGTTTGGCCCAGAGCAGAGGAGGCTGAGGAGAGGCCTCGTGGCGGCCCTGCAGCTCCCTCATGGCGGCCCTGCAGCTCTCTCATGGCGTCCTGCAGCTCCCTCATGGCAGCCCTGCAGCCCCTCACAGAGAGCAGAGGGCAGCGCTGAGCTCTGCTCTCTGGGGACAGCGACAGAGCCTGAGGGAACAGCACGGAGCTGTCAGGGGAGGCTCAGGTGGGGGTGAGGAAAGGCTCTGCCCAGAGGGGTGGGCATGGCACTGCTGCCCAGGGCAGCGTCATGGCCCCAACTGCGGGAGATCAGGGAGCTGGGACACCGCTCTCAGCCGTCAGGTTTGGTTGTGGGGGTGCTGTGTGGGACCAGGGGCTGGGCTCGGTGACCCCTGTGGGTCCCCTCCAGCTCGGGATGTTCTGTGGTTCTGTAACTCTGCTGTACAGTGTTGACCCACACTGAGAACCTAGCTGCGGGCCTGAGTACCAGCAATGGGCACTTACGTACCTGGTTCTGCTGGGGGGTGCAGAGGAGGTCTTGAAAGCTTGGGAATGTGCTTTTCCGAAGACCGAATCCCTCACTTTTTTGTACCCCTTATTAAACTCAAGCTCAATATAAATTGGTTTTGTTAATCTTTAAAGTAGTGAGGTGTAAAACCAGATCACCAGTCATAATTCTAGTACAGAACAATGCTGTCTTTTTGTGAGTTTGTAACTGGAGTAGCAAATAAAAGATTGCAATGAAATATAATTTTTGATAACTGTTTTTTTCCTACTTTCCTAGGTTAGTCTTTTACCTGCAATTCACAGTTGCAGCAAGTGAAGGCTGAGTCTCAACTGCTGATTTGAGCAAATGTGTAAATGTAACGATGTAGTTTTCTAGTAAATTTGAATCAGGAGCCAAGTGAAGTTTTATTCTAAGCTTTTTTCAGTTTTTGAAGATTCAGTTTGCCATATAAAGGGATGTTGGGGTGTACGATCAATTTGACAACAGATATATTTTTGAAATGTTAAGTAGGTTTAATAAATGCAGCAGTGTTATGTTTCTCCTCCCTAATGAGAGGTAACTGTTTAGGAAAGGGAATTTATTGCTGCACGGGTGCCCATAGATTCCCTTCTACAAGATCATGTTGAACCTCTCTTACCTCACTGTTATACTGGCAGCTGAGGGTAGCTTGCTGCAAAGGATTGTATCTTAATCTCATTGCAGCCCTTAGCTATCAATATTGCTCTTCATGGGAAATTTTGGGAACGGGTTTTTTGTTTTGTTGGTGCAGTTGTTTCACTTTTTCACTGTAACACACTTTGTTCTCCTTTAGCATCCAACTAAAAAAAAATTCTTGCATTCAATACTTAATGCAATAAAAAGATACATTTTACATCTTGTGTTTTAGAAAATGTTACTTCAAAATTTTTGTTAGTACTCACAGTTACTGAATTTGAATGTACGTATTGCGTGTTCTTGTGTAAGGTAAACCATGACAGGTAAACCATGTGTAAGAGTGACCAAGATAAGCCTTTGCACACCGTGGCCTTGCCCTTTCCCTGTCCCTGCTTCAGGGAAGTGCTTCACATTGGCTGGCCATCCCTCGATTCTTAACTTGAGCTACGTACTTGGTAAGTAGCGTTACAAGTAGAAGCGAGTTCAGCCATTGCAGGGACCCATGTTGGGGCTTCCCAAGCTTTTAAACTCTGCAGAGTTCTGCTGGTGGTGGGGATTAAGTAACTTGAGTTTTATATGGTCTAGGGTTGCCGCCTGTGTGACTTTGGTTCCTATGGTTTGAGTGCATTCTGTGCATTTTAAACAGTGTAAACTTTCTGATGACGTTTTGAAAGGTACTCATGGTCTGATTCATGTGTTGGCTCTTCCCATAGTCATGGATTTCTGAAGCAGAAACTGCTTCAGTCTTTGCAGCGATCAGTTGGGACGTACCAAAGGATGAATATGAGCTGTTTGCAGCTAGTAAATAAGAAATGCTCAGCTGCTTGTAAAGGTTATACAACTGGTGGGGTAGCTCCTTGGGTATTTGTGGGGAGGCAAATAGATCAATGTCACTGATATCCAGAAAGCATAAAAATGAATCTTCGTACAAGATGTAGAATTTTAATATACTGAAATGTCTCCATCTTGCTCATTAATCACTGTAGCTTATGTAATGAGAATGTGGAGGATGAGAAAGAGGTAAAAATGTCTTCTTGGATCAGAAAGGGAGTTATAGCAACTTCACAACTTCAAACAGCATTACATGGTGCATGAATCCAGTTTTATTTTTACACGGAGAATTCTCCAAGGCAAGGGATGACTTCAGGATTTAGACGTTTATTACCAAGTTAAATTTGAGTTTTGTTTTGCATTCTGTTGTCTTAACTGAAAAAATCCAATCTAAATAATTTTCTTACCTATTCCCTTGCAATGCCACTGTATTTTCATGCAAAAAGTGCTACAGAAAATGTTTTTCTTTGTGCTCTCTTAGTTTGTTTCTGTATTTGGATCTTTAGGAGGAGTTTTCAGAGAGTCTTTTTGTGACACTTTACATACAGAGTTCAGTCTGAGACTGCTCTTGTGCGTTATGGCAGTAGAAATGCTCAGTGTGTGATGGGCAGAGAAGGGTGTTTGTACCTAGCAGCGAAGCGTTTCCCCTGCCACTCCCTGCTACATCGTGTTTTACATTAAAATCAGTTGGTTCAGACAATTATTTCTGGCCTAATGCACTGTAATGCTTGGATGCTATGTGCCAGGCGTAATGATTCTACTTTCAGATGGTATCCCTGGTGCATGGAGGAAGTTCTAAACAAAATGTCTGAACATTTTAATCTCTGCAGTACGCTGAGATTTTTTATTATGCTGAAATATCACTTTCTTAATTGTTTTTAAAGGGTAGACGTGGTATACAATGCCCTTTTAAACACATTTCGCATTTGTATTTTACCAAAGTAATTTTCAGCGGTACCAGCAAATATTTTTAGCTCAGATTTTAAAATACGCCTTTTGTTGGTCTGCCTGACCAATCCTAATCCGTTTTTTCAGCTTCTTTTTTTGGCTTTTGTGGAAAGCAGGCAGTCCAGTCTGGTGTGCCAGCTGATCTTCACCACTTCCACTGGTGCATGCAGCTCCCTCAGCTTTTTGAAGGAGACAGCAATGCTCAGGATTTATGTCATAATGCCAGAGGAAGGCTGGATCTGATTTCAGAAATTGTATTTATAACCCCTGGGTGAAGATTTTAATCAACATCACAAAACACACCAGCTGAGTGACTCAGGAAGTTCTTGTGCTTAAAATTGCTTGATGACATTGCAGGGGTTGCGATGGTTTGGAAATGCATTATATCATCGACGTACTGCAAAATGGTTCATTTCCTCTGGTGCAGTAGTGGATCAGAGCATGTTTCATTGAAGGGCAGCGTCTCAACTTATTTAAAGCAGGACTAGTTTTTTAATAGTTACAAGGGCCGGAGCCTGTGTCAGGCTGGTATACCTACAGGGACGTATTTGTAGCTGCCATCTGTCAGTCACTTTCTGTGTTCTGGAGAGCCCCAATGGGATGGAAGTGAAGTGGCAGAGTTGGAGCCTTTCCTGTCTCCTTGTGGAGGGAGCCAAAGGATTTGCTGGAGCCGTATGAGAACAATTCATTACACAGGCTAGCTGAGCCTGGAGCCTTGCCAGGTTGCTTTTGTGATCCCGTTATTCAGCTGCCTTCTTCCCTGTGAAATGCCCACTCCTGGCAGAGGAAGTAGGTAATGACTTAAAGCCAGGCTACTCAGTATTCCATAGGGAACAGCTCTCTGGGTTTTTTTGTTCTGTGTGTCCGACTTGCAAGTGTGAATTTGTGCTGAGTGGAATAAGCTGGAACGCTCACACTTTTCTCCTCCTTTCTCCGGTGTGTACTCCACCTTATCTTTTTTCCTCGTTTGTGAAATGTACGTAAGCTGCTCTGTCTGGCAACTGGTTTGAAACTTTGAGGTTTGAAGAGGTGATAGATGAATGTGTCAGGATGGAGTTTTCAAATGCGTTTAGCATTGCTTTGTCATTAGCAAAAACTGCAAATGGTATGATCAGACCAAGTTTAGGCTGAGGTAGGGTGCACTTAATGTATTCATGGTATTGTAAATTAGGTAGTTCCACTGTGTAATTGTGCACAAAGTGGAAAACTTAGTCTTCTGCTAGTAACGTACAGGTAAGATTACTTACCTTTCTTTCATGGACACATGAACTTAACAAGCCAAGATTTGTCTAGATTCTAGAACTTTGTTTCAGAAGTTTCATTGTGTTCAGAGATTGAAATCATGGTTTAAATAGCTGTGTATCTCCATGTTACAGCCTTTACATTCAGAAATGTTTTTACTTCAGGTTAAATTTAATGAGAGGGATTAAATTTTTGCTGCAAATTAGGAATTAATGATGACATTTTCAGTAAAGATGTGCTAATCTGCTAAAGCTGCTGAAAAGGCGTCTTGGTGCTCTCAGAATGTTTAAAATAGGATCTTAACAGGTTAGTCAGAATCACCATATGGAAGGATCAGATGTCACTTAGTTTCATTTTTGACAGATTTGCCTATTATGAAAGATTATAGTCGAGTTTTCACACCGTTTAGCTCATCCTATGCAAACTAAGTTGAAGCATCTATAGCCTTTACTTTACAAAATACTGTTTCAAGATAAAGTATTCATGCCAGGATGTCTAGCCCATTTTTAGATCTGGTTCTCATGAAGATAAAGCTTCATCTGCTTCTTGGGCAGCTACAGTTTGCAATGCTTTTCAAAGAAAATATGAATGGAAGCTTAGCTGGCACTGTGGCTGAAATGGTGTGCTACAGAATGAGTTCTGGAATTAAGGCATATTGAATAGAGGAGAAAAAATATTGTGACTCTTCACTGACAACGGCTTGCCAGAATGGACTTCAGATTACTTGGTGTGTTAGAAGTGATTCCTTGTAGCAGTGATTGCAATGCATGAGCTTTGTAGGAGAGCAAACAAGTGGAAAAAGATTCACTTACCACTCTTAAGTAAAACAAAACAAGTCCAACAAACAAAAAAATCCATAGCAATGAGTCTGTGTATGCAGTAGTTTTTTTGAGAAAAAGGTCACTTGTTACTCACTGTAAGTCAGGCTTTGGAAATACTCTTATAGTGTTTGATTTTGAGACTTAAATTTCAATTGAGCTGGGTATTTGGAGGATGTTTTCGTGATTCAGTCTTTGTTTTGTTGTTAGATGTTAACAGGATTTCTACTGGTAAGATGCTGACCTTGCCTCTTTGCCAGCACTGCCGTGCCACAGCACAAGGTGCTCCGGGCTCCGCTGTCCTGCCCAGAGGGGGAGTCTGGAGCCCGGGAGAGTGCTTCTCCTTCCTCCTCCTCATGCAGTATGTGTTTGTGCCTACTAGTGGTAGCATGAATTACACCCACCCAGCTGTATATCAGTGCTGCACCTCATTTTTGCACAGGGTCTTGACAGTCTGTTGGCTATTGGTGTGCTGTAATCAATGAGACGCTTAGGAGGTGTGAAGTTGGGGGACAAGGATACTTGACATTGCACGAAATGTACTAAAAATACCGTTCTGACTTACCATGATGGCTCGTTTTTTGTTTCAGGAATTACAGATGGCTACTGAGGAGCACGTAGCCCTGGATGAACGAATAGCTATGTCATGATCTAGCTGTTGTGCTCTCCTTTCACATACTGATGCCTCAGCAAAGAATTTCTGAAGTCTGGTGATCTACTGTGAATGTGTCTTGCTGAAAAGACAAGAAATGTTATTCTAGGAGGGTACATGTTTTTTTTCGATCTGCACTTACTGCAGCTGCCAGAGCTATGTTTGAGAGAACATCATCCTGAAGATTTTGTAACAATTTCAAGGGAACCATCTCAGTAATATCCCTGTTACAAGTTTGCTGCATCAGTTATGAGGTAGTACTTGCGTGGGTTGGGTTCAAGCTTTTGAACAGCAAGCTTCCTTAAGAAACTTCCTCCTTGTTGATGCTGTGGATGATTTCTTGTTGGCTTTCAGGCTGCATCAAGAATGCCTAAGTGTGCAATGCACACATTTGATACGACAGAGGAGCTGGTGGGCTGTGCTGTTGGTTGCTCAGCTAGCTGTAGTTTCACAGCTTGGCCATTGGCACAGATGAATCATCTGTTGGTTGTGTTGTGAGCAGCCTTTTGACTTCCCAGCTGTTTAACACTGCGTGGTACTAGCTTTCTTGATCACTGATTCTCATTCTCATCATAGTTCTTAGAAATGCCTTAATCCCAGAGTAATTCTTTGTCTCACTTTTTTTTTTCTGTTTGACTGTGAATTAAGTCAAAATCATGTAGCAGTGCGGCATTCCTTCTGTAATACTCTGAGTGGTATAAAATAAAACTGCAAGTTCTTTCATTTTACAGATACTTGCTGAGCATGTCTGAAAGGTGAAATGTGGTGACAGCTGAATGGGTTCCTTCACCTCCACCAACACGCTGAGCACGGTGACAGGCTGTCCCCAGAAACACTGGGTAGCTACTGCAAATTTTTCTGCAGGTGACTTCAAGATTACAGATTCTTTTTGCACAGATTAAGAAAATAACAGTTATAGATCACTTTAAGAAGTTCCAGCACTTTCATCTTTATGTACATGACTTTTCTGACATACTTTGAAGTATGTCAGGTATTCCAGGCAGAGAACTGACAGCTCAACCCACTCGGACCGTTGTCTGGCTTTGCACTGTTCCCAGCTGGTTTGTTGAGGCTGGGAAACCTCAAATTGTTCTGTGTTGCCTAATAACTAGGGAGAAAGTGAGGCTAAATGACGGCAGCTGTGGCCCTGGTGTACCAGATGTGGCTCAGCGACCGTTTTTGGAAGAGGCGAGGGATTACAAAGAAACCAAAACGCTGGGTTAATCCCGCTGCCGGCGCGGGGGTGGGAGCGATTGTTGGGGAGGATTCACCCGGAGAGGAACAAAGAAATGCTCCATACGCTTCTCTGACCGGCTGCCGGGGCTGCAGCCGTCTGCAGAGACTGAAGCTTTCGGCTTCAGACTCTTCCTAACCCAATTCAAGCAAAATGCTTGGATTCAGCATTCCTTTTTATTCCCTAACAATTTGTAGAATTTTGAGATTCTAGATTAAAAGAGACTTTCTTTTCAACCCTTTCTTTGGAGCTGCTGCTTCTACGACATGCCTCTTCTGCTGGAAGGTGCCTGGTGAGGCCGCTGATCTGCAGAGGTTTGATTTAAAGACTGAATCTTTACGAAACGATGGAAATTACTGTCCTTCCTAAAGTTACGGTATGGCAAATTTGTATTGTGCGCAGCATTTGTCACTTAGAGAATTTGCTGAGATTGCTCTAGTTGTCCAAATTGCAGCTGTTCTCAGATAAGCTGTTCTTTCTGCTTTTGCTGCCTGTCCATTTTCCCCCCAACACTGAAAACAAGGCATCTTTTTCGGTATTCTCTTTATCTGCAGAAATTATTTATTTAAAGAGCATGCTTTGCCGTTCTGATCAGCTCAACCCAGTCACATCTGTGTGTTTTGTTTAGGTTTAGTTGGTGTGCCACAGTTTCATATAATTGTATAATGTGCTACAATGTTAAATACACATAGTTATGTTTCTACTTATTTCTTCTGTTAAAATCTTTTCTGCTTAGCAGGAATGATAGCCACAGCATTTCTGTCTTGTATACAAAGTTTGATATGAAACATATTTGTTGGTTGTAATTTGAAATGCCTGCAGAGATGGACGCGTTCAGGGGCGTACCTCTGTTCTTATTTTTCTGAGCAATAACTTCAGTCTCTCATGGGCTGCTTTTTGCATAGTGTCACATGAGGGAGGTTCACAGAACAGCTGGGATTAGGTACAACGCAGTGACTTTGTTTCTGGTATCATCGTGTGCTGATGCAGGAGGGAGGTGGATGCTTGAGGATGTGTGTTCGGCACACATACTGCTGGGGACAATGTTGAGAACCAGAGGAGTTTTTCTGCATAATATCCAAAGAATGAAGAAATGAGTTCTTAGTTCTGTGTGCCCTTGAGAAAGTATGAATTGTGAGGATTGAGGGTTCAAGCTTGTTTGTGATCACTTCTCACGTCTGTGCTGAGATCTAGAAAATGGGCGAAGCTCATTAGCTTAAAGAAATGAAATGATCATGTTAAGCTTGCTGCTGGTTTTACGTGAAGGCTTTTTGTTCTGCTGGTAGAATTACAGGGGCACTGGGTGTTGAAAGGTGTCAAACTTACTGTGGGTTTATGTAGAACTCTTCCTTTGTTCTAGTCTATACTGTATCACGTTTTAACTGTGCGGCTCACAAAACAACAGTTAGATACCAGACTGCAGCTGTGAATGAAAACTGATGCTGGTAGCGATTTTCTGCCTCCTAGAATTTGAAGACAGAGTGGAAAGAAATCGGGGGTTTCCAAAGGCCCTACCGGGGGATGCCAGGGCCCGTTCTCCCAGGGTTACCAGACCTTGGTGTGGTGAGGGTTTCTGATGCAGCGGAAGCATGCAGGGTCAAATTTGTCATCTTTGCTGGCTTCCATTATGCTGCAAATCTCTTGAGCTGCATTTTGTGTCCTGGCAGATACCTCCAGAGCCAGGTTCAGCGCAGGTGAAGCAGACAGGATTCCTTTGTTACATAGCTGTAAGGTGGAAGACACTTGTGTTCATTCGTGGGCGGGTAGCACCGCATGGGTAGGTATGTGGCCACAGAGTGTTCCTCTGGCGTGGAGATCTTTGTTCCTAATCTGACTTATTCAAAGCTAATGAGTTTATTCACAGCTATTAGGAAAATGAGAATTCATTTTGAAATGCTGTTTCAAACAATACGAATGTATTTTTTTGTTTCTTTAGGAGACATCACTCAGAAAGGCTATGAAAAGAAAAGAGCAAAGCTGTTAGCAAGGTACATACCACTAATTCAAGGTAAGAGACTGCTAAGTTACACTTTCTACACTAAATCTATGAAAATACCTAATGGAAAAGCTGTCTTTAAATAGAGGAGATGAATTTGGTAATATTTAATTGGCATGGCATCTAACTGGTAGTGAAAAATAGCTGTTTGTGAAACAAGAAAGAAATGTAAAATATTTTTGAACACTTTCTATGGAATGTTAATTGGAAATCTTTTTTTTATAGCTCATTTCCTTTAATTTGAGAGCTGCATCTAAGACATAAGATAACTTTATTAATGAGTAAAGTTATTCCTGAGTGCGTGTTGGCCCGTTCCATCAAATGAAAACACTCGCTAATCATCACTCCTGCTCTTCCATATGCTTTTGCTTCCTCTTTCTTCGTCCTCCCCCAGTTTCTTCAAAATACTGACTTTCTTTATTGCAAGCTGTTACGTTTCCTCTGATTATTACCGGACTTTAACTTTGTTGGCCAAAAAGCCAAATGGGCTTTGGTGTTATATGGTGATCCTAGGCCAAATCTTCCATAGCTTCAGAGATTGCTGTTATTGTGAGAGGAAATGAGAAGGCAAACAAGTCAAGATAAGTGGAACTGATCAATGAGATGCTGTAGGCAGATGTGAGAGAGGTTGCTAGGTGTTGTTTTACAGTGTTAATGTTGTGCTCTCAGATGAGAGAACAAAGGCAGTAATCGTGTGACTTGGGTCATGGTTTGGTTCTGATTTATGGGAGTTAGTGATTTGAAGAAGAAATGGACATCCCTGGACAGTTTTGTACCAGTTGTTGACCTAGATGATAGTTTCTCTTGCTCTTAAAATCTTGAGACGGTGACCCCTGTGGTTCTTAATAGCAACACAGACAAAAGTTTCATTTCCTTTTTCTGCTCAGGCAAAAGTGAGTCCACTAGCCACTCGGGGTTTTTATGTTCTCTAGTAGTCTTTCTGTAATTTTCCTAGTTCTTTTATGTTATTGATTTCCACAAGTTAGCAGTGGACAGTCTCTTCCCATGTAGTCTTTATTTTAAGAAACAAACAAAAAAAGTCCCACAGAAACTTCAGATCTTGCAGTGCTGTTTACCCCTGGAGGCTTTTTCACGCAGTTTCAACTTTGAGGGAACTGTAGTGCCCTGGGCATTTGAAACCAGGCTTTCAGCTTCTCCCTGTGTGTGTGAATGTGGTGTTGAGGGTTTTGGTTTTTTTAGGCTTCTTGAAGATTTTAGGGTATTGCTGCCATGGCAAAGATTTCTGCAGTCTGACTTTAAAGATGTGTTTTCTATGCTGTCTGATAGATATTGGTCTCTCTTTAGAAGAGAAAGTGGGATTGAATACAAAAAATGCTTCCTTTAGGTTGATGTGCTGATTCTGGTAGCTGTTTGTTTATTCACTGCAGGTTGCGATGCATTTCTCCTGACTGCCGTGTTGTGTTCCAGAAAAATCTTTATGGTGTGTATTTAGCATTGAGTAGTTAGAACATGATCTGGGTGTCTTAGGAAAAGGTTTTTGTTGTTGTTGTTGTTTTAAGACCAGAATCACAGCGTCACAGAATTGTGGGGTTTGGGAGGGGGACCTCTAGAGATCATTGAGTCCAACCCCCTGCCAAAGCAGGCTCCCTAGTGCAGATCCCACAGGTGGATGTCCAGACGGGTCTGGAATATCTCCAGGGAAGGAGACTCCACACCTCCCTGGGCAGCTTGTGCCAGGGCTCCGTCACCCGCACCGTGAAGAAGTTCTTTCACATACTGGTGTGGAACTTCCTGTGCTCCAGTTTGTGGCCATTTCCCCTTGTCCTGTCCCCACAGACCACCGAACCAGCTGTAGCTTTTCCCTTAGAGAGCAAATTTGTAATCCTCTGTAGACAATGCAGAACCCAATTTACTTCTATAAAATAGCTTGTTCCTTGAATAGAAAGGGTCTGGATTTTTTTCATTTTTTGAGAAATACTGCGGACAGCAGCAAGCTCTGTCTTTACCTGCCACACTTGCTTCTCCTACCGTTTTTCTCTGATGAAAAGTTTCAACTTTCTGTTCAAAATATCCTGTATGCAGAATCAGCTTAGTTCAAGATTGTGGGACCAGGCTAAATATGGATTTTGACTGAGGATTAACTAACGCAAAAAGTGTTCTGAAAGCTGACTCCGTCTACTAGAAAGTCTTCAGATTTCTGCCTCATATTTTGACCTCTCATAGCAGTACGACTGTTTTACTCTGACTTCTCTCCTTTCCGTTGATAGTGTTTTGTTTTTTTTTTCCCCAAACTTTAAACTGAAAGGCTGTTTGCACAAATTGTTAAAAGTTCCAAGCTCTTGCATATAGCTTAAGACAGTACAGTGTTTTCTCTTCCAAACATTTTTTGAAGTAACTTTTAAAGCTAGAATGCAGGATAAAGTGCCTTTATTCCCCTTCTCTGTGTGAATGTTCCAGCCAGCGACTTCACTGTAACGTCAGAGGCAACACTGACTCCTGTGCATGGGTGTTGGACCGGTTCCATTCAGGTGTCTGCTCTAGAAGCCTGCTGTGATACCTGCATGACTTTTGAAGGTGTTTTGTAATATCCTGTCTAGGTAACCTGCTTATTCAAGAGTTCACTCAGCTTAAGCAGTGTATGAGACAGCATAACTAACTTGTTTAAATTGCTTTGGAGGAAAAAAAGGAGCAGAAAAATACACTAATGATGTGTCTTCAGGATGATTTTCATTGAAGTGTCTCTTTCAAACTGGAGGTGCTCAGGAGTGTGTCAGTCAGGAGAAGTGACTGCATATAATGTAAGTTACCATCTTGGACAATAATTTTAAGAAAGCATGTCCCATTAGATTATGTTAGAATCCAGCTGTCTCCTGAATGACAGTTTTTCTGTCATCTGATATTAGACTTTAGGCTTTTTCTCAACTAAAAATGCAATAATGTAATTTGAATCTTAAAATGTAGGTCAGTATAGAGAATATTGCTTCTCAATCCCCTTAGACTTGCTGCTTACAATTTTTTCCTTGTTCAGATGGGTTTTCCCTAGCTGTCTTAAGGAGAGGTTCAAAATTAGCTGGTCACATCTTCTGTCCTACTTGCTTGATTACATGTTTTCCAGGATATTTGGTTACCTGATTTATCTGCCACTTCCATCTAGCTTTGCGTTAAGGTGTCAGAAATCAGACTTCAATGTACTGAAAACATGGCAGGTGGCTGGCTGCACAAAGAGCAATACTTTGGCAAGCAGTTTGCTGAAAACCCTGTTTCAGTTACGACTTATTTCAGTTTCCTGACATACATTCTATTAACCCAGTTCTACCTCAGGATTTTGTTAATTGACACAGCTTCAGCATGGCTCAAATTAATGTGTGGAAGTCTCAGTGGCTTTAAGCCTGGAGTAATTTTTTTTATCATTAACGAGTTGGTCACATTTTTTTTTTCTGGTGATGTTCGTTGCTCGTTAGTTTTCCTAGTCAAGTTTTTTTTAAGTTTCCTGTTATCCGTTAAGTTTTTGCCCGTTGGCAGATAGCAGTGTTTTAGATTTGAAGAGCTCTTTGTCTGTGATTTGACCACCCCCAGACAAACAATTCATGTCTTCCTAAAGTTGATTTGGTCATGATTTCTTTTCCAATTACATGTGCTGTCTTCTTTTCTCTGTTGATCTGTGTAGCAGACACTGTTGATGACTGGATAATTTTATACGATGTTCTTTGTACAGCCGTACTTGCTCCTTCATGACTTCCTAAAACTTCATGTCTTCCTTGCACTGCATCAGTACCTAATTCTGCTTGCTTTCTAACAAAGCTTTTGCTGATAGTACAGGTCTGCTGAACTGTGAAGTTTGTAACAAAATGTAGGTTGGACAGTGAAATTATTCAGGAAATGTAAGAAACAGTTTTCCTGGTGAGTGTCAGGAAAGTAGAAAAAGGAGTTAAAAAAAAAATGCGTAAGAAACGTGAAATGTTTTGAGATCTTGAGATGGGACTGCATGCTGGTGTGTTACTTGTAAAGAAGGAAAAGGTGGTGGGATGGGTTTGGAAACAGCACTGGGAAGAGATGGTTTAAAATTGAGAGGATTAGTGTGACTGTTCTGTGAAATGCTGTAGATTCTCCAAATTACACTTCAGTACAGGCTGGATTTTTTTCTAATATTGGGTTAAGTGATACTTCTGCCTTGTTAGAGATTGGAAAGAGGTAATCGCAGGGTTCACATTTACATGGGTGGCTGAAGCAATCTTCTCTTAGCAAATATTTATGAGCCAACAAGTAATACAATTTCTTAGACTCAAAGCACAGTCACATCTTTGTAAGACTGGAGGTCTGGAGGTTCAATTTGTCATGTTGTATACCTCACCAACTTACATGTAAAAGTTAGCCTTATGAGAACTCTTAACTTTCAGTGCCAAATAAAATCAATTGGATCAATTGCCTAATGCAGTGTGTGGCTGAATCTGTGGGGTGCCAAATCGTTCTACGGGCAGTGTTAAGTAACTCCCCCGTGAGCTTCGTAAACAGAAAAATGGGGAAATGGCTGCAAAGCATGATTTCGATTAGCGGCAGAATTAAATAGAACATGTTAGCACTCAGGAATTAAGGTTCAGAAGGTTATGTTGTGCATTCTGAGCTTAAGCCTACAGTTACAAAGAGTGAATAGAAATGTTGGATTTCACTTGGAAAGCATAAAGCTGTCTAATTTTGGAGAAATACTAATTATAATGTGTTATCTTTCACTGTTCCAACCAACTATTTTCATTATGAATTTTTGTACACTGCAAGTGTTGAGTAATGGCAAACTTTGACAGCAATCTGACTCAGTCAATCTCTGCCACTCCAAATTCAGATAAAACTGAGGAAATGCTTAAATTCCATCATCTGTAAGCAACTTCACATGCTGCTGGGCAGAGCTTCACAAGGATAAATAACACCAGACACCTTGCAGAAATTCATTTTGTAGGGGCAGAGAGCTAGGGAGTAAAAACATCAAGAAATTAGGTCATGAAATGAGCAGTGTTTCCAAGTGAGATCTGCTCACCTTGTGCCCTGGAATGCCTTGTCCTGACAGGGAGCAAGTTCTGTGCTTCCTTCACCTAGGTATTTTTGTGTAGCCAACATTCAGTGACATTTTTCTATTGCATTTCAGGAAACTTCTGGTTGTTGCAGTGTTCCCTTTTAGGCTCACTTCATATTCCAGTGTGTAGGTTGTATCTCAGTGAGAAACATGAGTTTCTGAAGGGAAAGTTCTGTTTTAGTACTTTGATCTCCTTCTGTGATAAGGCTGCCAGCCGTGCAGGGTATGAAGGGAGGGGGTGGACTGAATCTTTCTGGATTTTAGTAAGGCCTCTGTTACCATCCCTCGCAGCATCCTTCCAGACACGTTGCCCAGCTGTGAGCTGAACAGATTTGCACTGCTCTGGGTGATGAACTGCCTGGAACTGGCTTCTTGGGGTAGTTGGAGCCCCATGCCTCTCAGTCAGGAATAATGCCCTTAATAATATTCTTTTGCTAGCCCTGAAGTGGTTGGGGAGTTGGGCTCAATCTTTTGTAGGCCCCCTCCATCTGAGCTGCCCTGTCCTAACACCAGGGACAGCGCAGCTCCAGGAACCTGGCTGTGAGCTCTCCCAGTGCTGGGCTGTGGGCAGCAGGCAGCCTCTGCCGGTGAAGCTGTAATTATTTCTGTGGAGTGTTAAAAACTTATTTTCAGGAAATGGGCTGTCATGAGTGATTGTTCAATGTGAAATAAATATTTCACTGCACTCGCTACGTGCTATCTTGGTAACTAGATTTATTTCAGTGGTTACCGTGCCACTACCTGAACTCTGCTGATGTTCCAGCACTGGTAACCATTTCAAACCTGGTTTAACATAAGGGGAGATGAAACATGACCCTCAGAGGTTCTGACAGTCCAGTCGATCGCTTGAAGATAGGCTGTGTTCCCTTTCATTAAATATGAATTACTGCGGAACCATCCCTTGCTGCTGTACTAACTTCTTACTTGCCAACCAGACATTAAGACCACTTCTTAAAATAAAGAAAATAAAGAAAAAGAGTATTTTCTGTAGTTTTAAAATCTTGGCTGGTTGTCACTTTTCCAAGCATTGTCTGTCTCTCTGACCTCCTCGTCCTGCTGTGCCCTTGCCTTTCCTCTTCTATTGCCAAGGTCGGAGCTTTTTAGCTGTGACCTTGGATGAAATGTCTCCTCCAAGCTTCTGGTGGGAAAGTGATCTTCAGGTAAACAGTCTGCTAGATTCATATTTAAAGACAAGTTCAGTAGCATGGCAGTCCTATTAAGACTGAAAAGGCTATGTCCTATATCTTACCACTTTACTCATTCTGCCTGTCACTTTTCTGGGGCCCAATACAAAAGCTGGAGAAATATTTGTATGCCTGGAAAGACTGTTCTCCTGTCCCAAGCTTCTCCAAACATACAGGCTGATCTAATGAAGATATAAGCTCTTTATTAACCTTGACTTATGAATATTCCTAAGTCGTTACAGTCTCAGTGTTAACTGTGATGCGTTTTGCTCTACTGATCAGAAGTTCAGCAGAAGTCATTTTCTCTACTGAGTCTGAAGGTAGGAGGCTACCTGGCTATTTTACACAGGTAAAATTTGGAATAAAGGTCAACTCCATCAGGAAGCATTGCTGGCAAACCATCCTTTGCCTTTTTAGGCAAATCTCTCTGAAGTATCTTCTTTTGGAGGTTTTGGTGGCACTTGTGAAATAAGCCCTGTCTTTCTCATTTGATAAACATCGCTGTCCAGGGGCAAACAAAAATGCATGAATTCTTTCAAACCTGCAGTATTTGGTAGCAGTTAGAATTGCAGCGTGAGCAGCCACAGAGGTGTGTTTTTCTTTACCTTCCCTAGTCAGGAGATTATGCAGTGTTGCTCCATCTGCGCATTTCTCATTCTTCTAGCCATTTTGTCATAGTCGTGTCAGCACCGTGTCTTCAGCTTCTGCTCAAATTTTGGCAATACATGCTGCATGCTGCTGATTTTCTCAAGCCACATATCAGCGTGGTCCCCAGTTTGCATTATTATTGTTACTTAAGAGTAGAGGAAGCATGCTTACACCATCTGAGAGCCTGCCTTCTGCTGGTGGTGGGTAAGAGGCATGTTCAAAGGTCAGCAGTAAAACCGAAGGCAATGAAGAGTCCATGTGGTGGGATCCTGTAAATGAATCAGCCTCAGTAGTACTGTGAATTATTTGGTCTTCTAAGTCTCCGAAGCACTGTCCACTTAAAAAATATGTTAAAAAGGTTAGAAGCCAGAGACCTGTTTTTTAGCCATTGCAAATTCACTGCTGTTGTTACAGATGGGTCAGCTGAAGTTCAGATGCACTCTGCCATGCTTCTTAAGATATCTGATTTCTATAATATAAATACAGTAATTTAGACCTTTTCTTGAAGAGCGCTAAAGATTTTTGTTCCCCCTAGTACGTGTTTTATTAATCTTTTAGCCAGTCGTACGTCTCTAATTGTCCAAACAATGAACATGAGTATCCTGCCGGGAATGGGTGCTGAAACCTTTTCTAAAGTGCACAGAACTTCTAATGAAAATACTGCTCTTTAAGTGAAGTTACCTCAGTTCCGTGCAAGAGTTTTGCTGTTGTTTGAAAAATGAGAAGATTTCCAGGATGGTGGGTGGAGGTCCGTGCACTTCAGGAGCACAACCTGAACAACTTGAGGTTGTTGGAGCGAGAGCTGCGTGGCTGCTCGTGCGCTGAGAGGCAGGCATGTTTCCGCTTTGTGAACCTGGAGCATCACCCCCTGAGAGCCGTCACTGGGAGCCCACGGGCTGTGAGTCTACCAAAGTACTAATCCAGATTAACGACATCTTTGGGAAAGCTTACGTTAGTGACATCAGGCGTGTGTGCATGTGATCTCTTCTTACCCTGTAAAGGGCAAACAAGCTTTTTCATGGAGTAATAGCTTTACCAATGGGAGCAACAGCCCATGAATTGGTTGTCATTAACAAAATATTGCTTGTTCCTAATAGTTGGGATCAAAAATAGAGTTCTTTCAAAAATGGATGGGGAAAAAAACCCCAAACCCTGCATGACAGTAAATTGTAGGTTATTCCACTGAGTTAAAAGTGATACTAGATGTTACATTCTATAAATACCAAGTTACCTGAACATTCCTTTTGAATACAGCTAAATGTTACCTGGAAATAAAAGGGAGATCTGACTTTCCTGTGTTGTTACGGTCAGTGGTATCAGTTAAGCCAGTTTTTTGTGCTCTGATCTGAGACAAAGTGCACTGAGGCACCTTTCACTTCTGTTATTTGTGCTGTTTTATGTTTAAGTTGGAGAAGCGGTTTCTTTACTGAAGTGCATGGTTAAGGTGAGATAGTCTTAAAGGAAACAAGCTGATCATCTTTTATTACACTACGTGATTCTTTTTTTTTTTTAAACAAGGACAAGTGATTTCAGCTCATTCTTTCGTGAATGTCTAAGGAGCTCTTCAAGGCCTAAGAAAGGAGGGAGTGCTGTTCAGTGTTCTTTACTCATGAGTATGCTTCCAGGAGGTAATTTCCACAGCAACAACATCTTTATATATGAGGGATTTGTAGAGGCAGTTTGAAAATGTAAAGCACCACAAGTATCATTAGTGGCAGTGTAGCTTGTTAGCCATACAGTACAGCAAAATTTTATTTGTTTGATTTTAAAGGAGAGAACGTGAAATACCAATGAATGTACAATGATTGTATAACAAAGGAATTATATACCTGAAATATATATTTCTTCCATTTTCTACTTGTCTTCTTCTTCCCAGCTATTACAGATTGGAATAAAAGATACTGTTTTTCTGCACAAATTCTGATATAATTTGCTTTGCAGTTCTCCTCTGCTCCAGATTTACCACTTAGGACTTTCCTTGTTTTGATCATTTTAAACCTCAAAACGTTAACACGTGTCTTAAGCGTTACTCCTTTTTTCTCGTGTAGTTATTCTTGAAAGCAAATGAATTATTTTGGCACCAATACCCAGACAAAAAAAAAACGGGATTTATGTGCAGGGAGGTTAGGGCGAGAGTTTATTCCTTAATGTAAAACAGGTTATGTAAGTTGGATGGCTGCCCCAAAGAGTCATATTGCAAAACTCCTTAAAATGTTTGCAGAAGGGTGTGGTAATGGCAGATCTGAATTGGTTGTGTGTTAGTTTAGCAGGTTTAGAGAGGTTTGACAAAGGGCTTTTCGTAAGCAAGCCTCTAGATAGGAGCACCAGCCAACTTCTCTGGCTGTTTAGAATCTTCCTAATTGCTTAAACCTGTGTTAGTAACAATGTCCTGACCAATTCTTTGGTTGCTTTCCCTGCTCAGTGCCCATAAAGTCCTGGGTCCTCTCTGTTTGATGTTTTGTGCTAACAGGAGATTGGTGTTAGGGATTGGCTGAAGGACTTCCAGCCGCTGCTTCATGCTTTCTCTGTTAGCGTTTCTGCTGAAATTCGCTCTGCAGGAGCTGAGATGCAAGCTCGGAGTGGGAACAGCCCTGTGGGTGTTGCTGGCTCTCACCTGTAGTACAAGTCCCTCTTCTCCTTCATCTTCTGGGCATACTGTAGGAGCATTAGTTTTGGTGCAGCGACATCATGAGACAGTGCCTAACTCTGCTGGTGGATGTGTGCAGTCACTGTATGTCATGAGGAAGGTGGAAGATGGAGCTCCCTTGTGGAGGCTCCAAGGTTTCTCTGTTACTGTGGGCTGGTAAATGGCCACTATGGCACACCTTTATGCACAGGCTTCCACTTCCACTGCTTTCCACCACTCTTAGTTAGACACCTTTCATGTAGCCCACTTGACTTTATATGCTAGCAGCCTGGCTCCACCTTGATTTAGATAGAATCTAAGTTTAAAAAATCTAAATTATAAATTTGATCCTGTCCTTTCTCTACATATTTATTCTTCCAAAAGCTCCCCAGTTTCAATTAGCTGGAATTTTTTTTGTTGTTCCACAGTTTTCTCTGGCACGTGTAGTCTCCATCTCCTAATGTAATTCTTTGTCTTTCAACGGAAGTGATTTGGTCAGCTTCCTTTGTAAACAACTCAAGCTCTGTCTCCATGACCTCTGTCCTATCTTATTTGTGTCTACATGGACTACTGCTGCTGGTTCGTCCCCAAGGTTTTACGAGACTGTGTTCAGATATGTGGTGAGAACTTCTACCTTGACACCCATCTGGCAGGTCAAACTGATGATCAAACTTCCTTATATGTTGTGTTGGGAGTTTGAATATGGAAATTGGGCTATTAGTTGACTTTTTTGTACTAAATTTTCATGAAAAAATTTATCTCACCATCAGCGTAGCTGTATCTGTCCAGGTACAGCAAATATTTTTGAGCTTGCTGCTAGCAGAAGAGATGAAATGTTGGTGATTTCACTCAGTGAAAGCAAGTGATTTTCAAGTAGTCTGAACTTCAGTAGTCAGGTCCAAGCAGCTCATCTTTCCCCGTGGTACATTTGGTAATTAATGGATGTTTACCATCTAGGTCCTTGACGGCTAAGACCACCTAGATAGTATGGAGCTTAGTAGTCATGTTATTTTAAGAGTGATGTGTTCTCTACAGATCTTTATGCTGCTGAAGCAGGGCTGAGAGGTTGGCCTAGAGCCATTTCCCACCCTTGTTTTCTGCCTTGTCATACACCTTTTCCTTTCTTTCCGTGCTTTGAACCTGTTTGTCATCTTTTGTTCCTTTCTTATTTGTAGAGCCAGTTCAACAGCTGCAGAAAGGCTTAGTAGCATTCAAAAAACCTAAAGTTTCCTTTTCAGCTTCCCCTTCGCTGCCCTCTCTGCAGAACTCTTTAATGGGATCCACCGTGTTCTGCAGACAGAGACACGTTGTACAATGGGGCAGCAATGCAAGGAAAACTGAGATGAGTGATTTGTTGCCATGCTATTTTAACTGCTTTGGCTTTACTTTTCAATTTATCGTTAAAACTTGAAAAAGAATACATCTGAAAAGTTCAACTATCTCATAAGTTAACCAAGTTTAGAACTGAAATTACTTTATGGAAATTTCTGTTTTGGGAGATGAATTTCAGTGTCAGTCTTTCTACAAAGTTAATTAGATTTGAATGTTTAATATCTGTTTCAAATAAGATTTTGTTGAGATGTTGGTGAAAAGTCTTCAAAAATGCCAAGTTTGGTGTTGAGACATCGTATCTTACACACATGAAATCAAGGAGGCAATGGGGCAGCTGCTCTGCCATGTGGATTGTCCATGAAAGTCCTCCAGCAATAAAGTGTATGCTTTTGCTAGATGTCAAGAATAAAGGTTTTTGAATCAGACGTGGGCAGCTTTTCAAGGTGTACTATTAAAAAAGGAATATTCTGTTTGATATACTTTCTTTACTCAAATGTCACTCTGCACAGCATGAAGCTAGAGTAGGTTATGCTTGTTAAACTTTTGCTTTGCTTGAATTTTTTCTCCTTTCCAGTTTATGGTTGAGTAGCACATGCTTTCACATGATACGTGGTCACAAATTTATTGCAGTAAAACATGCAGCTCATTTTTCTTAAGGCAAAATCTGTATGCACTTACCCACAAATGTTCTTACTTTCAAACCTGAGTCTCCTCTCTTCAATGCTGCATACTGTGATTAAATGTCTATTTTTTTTGATGTGTGCAGGCACAGTTACGGGGCTGAGGAGGGAAGACTTGTTTGTAGCTATACTTGTATACATGCAAAATCATTTATAAAACATTTAGCATTAGTAACATACCAGTCTAACAAAATCAGTATGACTGCTGGAGTTCAACAATTGCTTGGACATACAGTTTAATTTTTAGGTGGTGCTGTGTGGAGCTAGGAGTTGGGCTCAGATCCATGTGGATCCCTTCCAGCTTGGGACGCTACGATTCCATGAACGTGAAGCACAGAAGCTGTACCTGCTCCAAGAAAGCCGTCTGTGAGCTGATATTTATGGCTGCTCTAGGTAGCCTGTCCTGAGCAGGTGGCTGGGCCTGAGCAGAGGTTTGGACAAGATGACCTCCAGAGACCCCTTCCAATGCCAGCTGTTCTATGGCTCTGTGAAGGCGAGCATACTTTTTAGACAGTGTTTATGTCTAAACCATTTGATTTATTCAGAAATGTATATATTTGAGAATATGACTTTCCTACTGGTAAGAACCTCAGAGAAAGTAGAAACTTGAGTGCATTTTTCCATTTGTTATTTTGTAACACTGCAGATTCAGGTGAGGTAATTTCTGCATTGCCCTGAGAATCTATTCAAACATGAAAAACAGCACTTGACCCTGGAGAGCTGGCAAACTCAAACTGTGTACCCTGAATGAGAGCTAGTTATCGTTTATTGGCTTTGAAATTTCTGTCTCTGCATATCTGATTCCAAATGTGCTTAGCGAGGCATCTTCCCCAGCAGTGCTAGCAAAGTGTCCTTGTGCTGTAAATTGTTCAGGGCTGTTAAGTAAGTTAGTTTTTACTTGCAAAAGGTTATTAGAAGTGTTGTCATTAGCTGTGATTCTTCAGTTTTAGTGGATGGAAAAATACAAAGCTGATTCAAATATTAACTTTAATCTAGTCCTGTGGAATCAAATTTTCCAGTGAATTGGACCAATTGCTGTTTGTAGATCGACAAATCTTGCCGGATTCTTGACTGGTGGTTATGCAAAACTTCTATTTGCATGAAATGTAAATTGCAGTTCTCAAGTGTTTTAACTGCTCGTCAAGTATCAGATGTGTTGAATCAATTCAGTTTGTAGATTATATTAGCTTTTCTTTTAGAAACTAAATTTTGTGAAAGTGTGTTGGGGAACGTGAGCTCTTTATATTGAGTGTTACTGAAACACCGTGTCCTTACTCAGCTCTGCGTTCTGCTTTTCTCCTTTGGGAACGCTTCAGTTTCTGTACTGGCCTGTGGAGTAGGAAGACTCCACTAGGTGAATCTATTTGTTTTCTGTAGCAAGTTGTAAAAGATGAGCATTTCTCTGGAGCTGGATTAACTCCTCAAAACTTAGATTAGTGTAATTTATTACAGTGCTTTCTTTCCCACTGCTAAGGCTTCTGCATTTCTTATTATTTTTCCCACTGAGAAACCCTGGCTAACCAGGATTGCCATTCTGCACACGTGGAGGTGTTACCTGTAGCTGCAAGTTGGGGTGGTCCGAGCAGGTGCCTAAAGAAACTGGTATATGGCAGCTGCTTTGGTTTACACCTTAAATGTAAAGACCAAGTCCAGAGGGGGGGCACGAAGATGCTGAGAGGGCTGGAGCATCTCTTTTATGGAGAAAGGCTGAGGGAGCTGGGGGTGTTTAGCTTGTGTTGTTGTGCTCTTTGTATTTGTTGTCATTTCCATGGAAATAAATAGGAAGCATTACTTTTGCAGTGACCTACGTATCTGCATTTTGGAAATACTGTTCCTGGTTGCAGCAAGACTGAGAGGAGGTTGGAGGGCAGAAGCTCTGTAAGGGAAGCAGAGATTGAAATGGCAGATAGTACTCAGCCCTGTATGGTACCAAGAGCTAGAAACATAGTAAACTTGGTGGAACAGGTCTTACCTGGTTTAAGGAAAAAGTTTAATAGTAAACACAGCACTAATTCAAACAGTCTCATAGGGTCATAAATTGAGGATAGGTTAGTATATAAAGAGACGCCAGTCTTTCCTGCTGCTTTCTGATGCTCTGTGTTCCATATTGTGCAGTGGCTGTTGGCTTCTGAAGGCAGTCATTCACCACTCTGCTACAAGTTCGTAGTTCTCATTCATGCTTGTGTATTCCCTGCAGATGCATCAAGAGCCAGCAGGACTTCTCATTTGGTTGCAGGGGGGGGAATAGGAGATATTTAATAGATAGATTTCTGATTTTTTCCTATGCTAGAATATAAGGTGAGATTCATCTTTCTGAACTTCAGCCAGTCTTAAAGGTCTGCGCTGGGTTATCCAGCTAGAGTCGTATGCTGGACTGGTACAGGGGAGACATCTAGAGAGCAGTTCAGGTTCAGTTCCTCTGAACTGGGTACCTTTTGGGTACCTTCCTGGAGATGGAAAGACCTGTGTGCTTTTACTGAGTAGGCAACCTAGATTAGAGTTGTTGCTTTGAGACAGCTGAATCTGACAGAGTCGTTCTGCCCTTAGTATTAGTAAGGATTTTATTAGAGAATTGTAGAGTTCTTGTGAAGTGTGATTCTTTTGAGTATTATGCTATTAAATGGGTATAGATTAAAGAGCCATGCACATTCCTAAATTCTACTTAGCTGTCTTGTTTTTAGAGTTGAAAGGAATTTTACAGAATGGTTCAAGTGTTATTTAAAAGGTCGAGCGGTGCAACTGTATTTTCAGCATCTCCCAAGTCTGACTTATAATTGTACCTGTGTCTGTAGCATTTCTCTTGGTGTCTCCTGGTAAGTTGGGGGAGAATAGGTTCCCTTTCGCTCTTCTCCCCAACCTTCTCCTCCACCACCCAAATGGACCTGGGGTGCAGAACACCTAATGACAAATTTGTATTAAAGTAAAACTCTATTTCAGGTGTGGATCCATCCCTGCAAGCAGAAAACAGAGTCCCAGGCACCTCACAAGCTACTGCTGCTGTGTCTAAGCAGCAAAAATCGCGTTCTGCCAACTCAAGGGATGAGCGCTTCCGATCTGGTAGGTAAAAGATAAGTAGCTAAAACATCAGGTCTCGTAACAGGAAGCAATTACCAGTACAGTAGTACATATATCTAAAAGAGGAAGTTGGAAGTATTTTCGTAGAGTCACAGAATATCCTGAGTTGGAAGGGACCCGTATGGATCATCAAGTCTAACTCCTGAAGAGGGGTAGAGCTAATGAATGTTTTTCAAGTATTTCTACACACGCGTTTTTGTTCAAATCCAGAATGGAGGAAACAGTAGGAGAGGAAGGAATTGTAGCCATGCTTTGTGATTTTTTTTTTTATTATTGTGAATTTACCCCATGCCTAACAATTTTCTCGTTTGCTGATTTGATTTCCGGTCCCTAGAACAGTTATTTAAACATTTAGAAGATTTTGTAGCATGTGAATTGTGTGGGGTTTTTTTGTTTTTTGTTTTTGTTTGTTTTGCTCAATTGGCTGGGCTTGTTTTTAAAGGCAGGTTATAGGATTTTTGTATGTACTGCAACTCACTTTCAAATGTTTCCTGGTTTAAAACAAGTGCACAAAAAAGGGAAATGTTACAATGGATATCCTACATTAATTTTAAATGGACACCACTGTGGCAAACCTGTTTTGGAAACTTCTGTGAAAATATTGTTGTCATCATCACATCCTGTATCCATTGTTGCTTTTCAGGTGGTTAAAAAGCACTGTTTCCCTGTGAAGTTTCTTGTCACAATGGTGAGAATAAGCAGGTGTTTGGAAGCTTTTCTCTATTAAACACACTTGGGCTCATAACTTTAAATTTTCCTTTTGTTTGCCATGTCACTAAGATGTCTTGGATTTGGGGATGGGGGATGAGAAGTGCCAGTAATGACATGTACCGTGTATCCCTAATACCTTTTTGGTTTGGGTCACCTTGCTTTGTAACTGTGTGGTCATAGTAGCTCACTGTATCACATTTACACTGCTGGCATTTAAAACCTTGCTTCAGAAATAGAATTGATATATCTGCATGGATTCTTTGTGGGTGATTGAAGGATGGATGAGACACCTTAAGTATTCTGAGAACTTATATGGATTCCTGGGAAAGATGTGTGAAGTATGTCTATCAAGACAGGCTGAGGGAGCTGGGGGTGTTCAGCCTGGAGAAGCCTGGTCTCTGGGGAGACCACATTGCAGCCTTCCAGTACTTGAAGGGAGCTTAAAAATGATGGAGACTGACTTCTTACACGGTCTGACAGTGATTGGACAAGGGGGAATGGTTTTAAACTAGGAGAGGGGAGATTAGATATTAGGAGGAAATTCTTTACGCGGGGTGGTGAGGCACTGTCCCAGGCTGCCCGGAGAGCTGTGGGTGCCCATCCCTGGAGGTGCCCAAGGCCGTGGGTGAGCCCTGGGCAGCCTGAGCTGGGGGCACCCAGCCCACAGCAGGACGCTGGAGCAGGGTGATCCTTGAGGTCCCTTCCAACCCAAACCGTTCTATGATTCTGTATATATAGTCAGCTATACTAGGAAACTTCTCAACTTCAGCTAAGATTGCGTAGTATCAAAGTTAGCTAAAGGAGGTATTTGACTAATGTAAGCATTAGTCATTTAAATTTACGTTTGCATTTCAAGTGTACATTAATTGTGATTTTACTGCTGAATATATACTGAGAAAGTAGATTTAATGGTTGAATTACAGACATGATTCCCAAGTTACTTTGTGAAGAAGTAGTTTCTGAGTAAAATACAAACTGAGTCATGAATCTGATAGAAAGTAATTCATTAAGGCTGCACTTGATAATGTTAAACTAACGTGAAATTTGCAAGAGCACAATTAGAACAGGGAATACTTGGGAACCATTAGCCAAGAGAGCTAAAAGGATCCAGAGTGATATATTGTGTATGTTGCTACTTTTCCTGACTTACAGCTTCAGGTGTCTTACTTAATTTGCACCAAGGATGCTTTAAAGCCAACAAAAAGCAAGCAAGCAACCCTGCCGTATTACTGGTATCGTTTGGGAGAAATTTAGCATAGGGCTCTTTAGCCTTAGAATGCAAGACATGTAGTAGTAGGTGGTTATTAAACAAGTTCAGCTAGATAATTGCATATGAATAGATGTGGCTTTTAAGTATTAGTCTATCAGTGCTAGTTATCAGTGCTTCCTCTTTTCCTAGAGTTAATATTTCTATGGTCTTGTTGATTTAAATTTCTTTAAGTCAACTTTCAGTAACTCTGAAATACTGCTCTCAGTCTCAGTGGTCTAGAATGAAGCCAGTAGTTCTGCATTCCATTTGCAGTTTTTTCTGAATGATCTGAAGTGTTCAGGCAGCCCTGTCAGCGGGCAACTATCTGAGATAAAGCCTGATGGGTGTACTTATGGCCTATGTCAAACCCTGTGGTTACCCATCACTGCTCCGCTAACTCATTCCTCTTTAAAAATTCTTGCCTAGAATGAAGTCTTTGCTTTGAAATTTCAGCTCTTGTGGAAAAATGTTCTTAGTTGCAAAATACGTGATTGGATTTCTTTTTCCCGTTAGTGATATATGACAAGGCTTACTGCACTCATGTGATACCAAAACCAAAAAGTGAAGTATTTGCTTGATTTCCAAACCGTTTAGCTTATGTCTGTCCAAGGTAATGTAAATATAGCTGCCAGCAGACAGTGTTCTTTTCACTTTTCCCTCTAACTTTTAGCAAAAAAAAACCTAAGGTTTACCAAGTTAGTGGTTATCTTCTCTATTTAAATGAAGAGATAAACTAAAAGAAATATTGAAGTGTTTTGAAAGTATTAGTGCTCTGAATTTAATGGATGTTGAATCATCTAGTTGATTCTAATCTGCAGATGCTTTATATCATGGTTGATGCTGTTTCCCGTAGCTATCCCTGCTGTGAGATTTATACGTATGTAGAGTATGAATAGAAATGTCAACAGCGTGTCTCAGAAAACGTTGGTTACTGCTTAAATAGATTCACTTTGTTCCCTCAAATACTTTGGCGTAAATAGAGTCACTGTTGTGTTTCACAAAGCAGTCTCAGTTATCACAGAGGTGCGAGCTCTGCTGAAAGCATTTTCTATGAAAAGAAAAGATGTCGTCCGCCACCAGCAACAGCTTGAAATGTTACCTTTTAAATTTCACTTTGTTGGCACGTGTTAAATGTTGTGAAGGATAAACAGCTTTAGTCAATAGTTTTGGACACTACTGCTTCTTCTCTCACTTGCATGCCTTATTTGTTCTTTAGACTTGTGAGGGGAGAATCTTGTTTCTTTTTTTCCTTGCAGCCCTCTCTTTATATCTTTTTTCCTTTCTTTGCATCTTATCAGCTCTGCTGTGCTCTTTGCAGGAGTAGCTGGTGAGGGTGGAATGCAATTTATTTTTTTCTGGAGCAATTGCATTTATTTTAGAACCATCAACATAAATTATTCAAAATAAGCAAGACAGTCACGCATTTTTATGCGCTTAATCTGGCGGTTATTAGCTGCAAGCAGAGCTTTTTATAGCTTTCCAGAGTTGCCTTCTATTTAAATTAACGATAATCTTTATCATTCACAGATTTTATCTTCAAGCGGTAAATATTAACTGAAAATTTCCAACAGTGAAATACCATCAATAAGTACTGTAAGCCAATAAATTACCAAAGCGTTCCCTGAACAGCAGTTAACATTACAGTGTTTAATGATGACCGTGTGATAGAGAAGGTGAGAAACGCAGAGGCTTTGCAGGCATGTCTGCAGGCTGGTGAGCGCCGTGTTCCTTGTACCCCGCCGTGCAGAGGACACTGTAACCCATCCAGCGTATTGCTGTTGCTGCTGGCTTTCCTCCTGTGAGGATGTGGAGTTTCTAGGGAAGACTGCTGATCGTTCTCTCGTCTTCAGGCCCCGCTGCTGCCTGGTTTTAGCTGTGAACGCAGATGAGTTCGCTGCCTTTAGGGCAGGCGTGTCCAAGCCACAGCCCGTGGGCCGCATATGGCCTCAGCCCCACGCCATCGTGGTGGCAGCTCTGCCCTGCTGAGCAGCCCGGCCCCGGGTGTGCACCCATCGCTCAGCAGCACCCAAACACTGCTGTGCAGTGGGCTGAAGCCAGGACGTAGGGAGGGCGCAGTGCAGTGCTCACTCAAGTTGTGGCAAATAATTTCATGCATTTTGATACATTGGCTAAACGCAGTCCGGTGAGCAGTGAAAAATATGCATCCTTGCTTTCTGTTTTGATAAAGGGATTTGAGTATAGGTTTCAAGACTGCCAAAAAATTGATGATTTTTTTGGGAATTTGTGGCGTTTTCAGTTGACATAAATACATTACCTACAAATATCCAAATGGAATGTAATCGATTTCAGGTGCAATCAGGCATTCAGCTCAAAGAAGTATTTGATCATATCTCTTTACTAGACTTTTATAGGACCTATCTTACCAGAGAGAAATATCCCTCCCTTCACCGCTGTGCCTTATGCGTGTCATCACTTTTTGGCAGTACGTGCATTGTTGAACGACTGTTCTCAAGGATGAAGCACAGGAAGAGTAAAATTTCATGAAAAATCTGTGACGAAGCCCTTGAGAACTCACTGAGAATTGCAACTGCTTCCGTCAAACCAGACTGATGTTTAGTTTCACAAAAACAAGGTCAAATATCCCACTAGTTGTATGCTTTTGTTGCTCTTTTTTGTTTTAGTAAAAAATATACATAAAAAATAAGTTTAGTTATATACGTTAACTATATGATGTATTTTATATGCAGCCCAAGACAATTCCTTTTCGCTCAGTGTGGCCCAGGCAAGCCAAAAAGCTGGACAGCCATGCTTCAGAGCATCTGAAGATGTTTTCCCAGCATCTGTACTTTCTCTTTCCACTCTCCTGCTTTTTCCCATTAACTTCTTCCCAGTAACAGGTGCGGCACCTGTATAGTCTGCCTAGTATTGTCTGCCTAGTACTGTATTTCCATGCCGTGTAAGAGAGCTTGATCCCACGCCAGTCAGCCCTCTGTGCTCTGTTAGCCTTGCCACAGTCGTACTTGCTTTCTTCACTTGGGAAGCAACATTCCAGTAGGGAATGCAAAATTCCAGTAGCAAAATGCAACAAAATAAACATAAAGAACTTCCAATGGAAGTTTATAATGAAGGAGAAAACCAATTCCAGCAGCAAGTGTCAAGGGTGCAGTGGTGAATTTGAGGCCGCTTGCAGAAATGTCAATGATCAATCAAAGCAGTAATGAGCATGCAAAGCTTCCCACTGTCCAGGATCCATTAGCAGGTATAACTTGTCCAGTCTATACATATATTGCAGTTCAAAAATTAATCTCAGTGCTCTTTGAATGTCATAGCACACTTAAGATGCTTCCTCAAAATTACTTTTTCTTTTTATTTTTGGCAGCCCTTATCACAGGGATGCAGCCATATGGAACACTAGTTTGCAGCAGCCATTTCTGGAGGCAGACAGTGCAGATTGCTTTAGCATTTTTCTTCATTTTAGACATTTTTCTTCCCAACTGTAGAAATTCTTCCTCTGTGCCTAGGTCAAGAGCAGAAATCAAAAGCTGATAGAGAAGCAGAGGTGACAAAACGGAAAGAAAAATACTCTCCTAACAGCCAGAGGGTTCAGAGCGTGGGGATTTGGTGGATGAACAGGCCACAGACTGTTTCCTCAGCTTTTCTCCTCCATCTTTTTTTTTTAAAGGAGATATAGAAGGAAAGTAATTGAGAACATGTACGTAAAATCAAAGAGAAGATTAGCTGGTTTAGTACAAGAAAGCTGCAACAAAGGAATAATAAAAAAAAAAAAAATGCTTTGAATCAATGATTCCTCACTTTGGCATGTGTAATCTCCGTGAATAAGATGCTGGGCTTCCTGTTCATATTTTTCAGTGTGCACGCTGAATATTTGTGCTCCCTGTTCTCAGAAACACTATGTAATAAAGATAGCATTTTGTCTGATTTTGATGGTTATTTAATCTGCTAGAAAAAACTTGAAATGAAATTTTCTAATAGGCCATTATAGAGAGCTGCTTTTTGCAATTCCAGTATCCAGGATAACTTTATAGTAATTTTTGAATTTCTGTTCCTTAAAAGTTCTGGTCATTTAAAATTATTTCATTTCTTTTACTTTTTTAAGTGAAGTCAGTTTCATCACTTGTTTGGCTGGTAGAGGATGGCCCAACCCTGTTGTTATCCAAGGACAAGACATTACAACAGAAATTTCAGTTTGAAAACAATCTTTCTTAATAAAGAGGGAACAGATGAGTTAGATCAGCACTATGAAAATAACAGACAGAGTAGGATGAAAGTTAATTAATCCTGACTGTTGTCTGGTTACATTTCATCATGTAATCTAGTGTTTTCCAGGCTTGGGGCAGGAGGGTAGGAGAGCTAAAGGGGGAGGTGGTGCTTTCTCAAGAGATGTGGAGATGTGACACTGAGGGACATGGCTCAGTGGGCACGGCTGAAGTGGGTGATGGTTGGACTTGATGATCTTAGAGATCTTTTCCTTAGAGTTCTTTTCCAATGTTAATGATTCTGTGATTTTGTTCTCTGGAAATAAAAGTTGTTTCTGTGCTTGCTAGCAAATGTGTGTGGTGTGACCTGTCCCAGTCCACTTTGTTTGCATGCCTCAGCACACCCTTGCCTCAGCTAGTCCTTTCTGTTCTCTAAATGCACAGCTAGTTAAGAAAAGCTTTTTTTTTTTTAATCTAAAAAGTTATTTAAAGATTTAAAGAATTTATATGTCTATAAACAGTACATTATTTTTTCAATTTTGAAAGATTTTTTCTGGAGGAAAAACCTTTATATTCCCTTTCTTCCTACCAAGTACCAATGTATCATAAAAATAGCTTCTCAGATATGTATAGACATATGCATGGTTCAAGTGAATGTGCTTAGTTACAAACTTTTTCAAAAAGATGCAGCTTGATTCTTTCTGAAAGTTCTGCTATGGAAATGTGTCCTACAGCATTGACATTTTGTCCTTAACTTCTGAGGTTGCAAAAATAACTTGTAAGTGCTATTGTCAAGTCCACAGATAACAGCAGTGTCCTTGGTGCGTCTAAGCAACACAGTGAAACAAGAGGTGCTTAAACCTCTTGGATTTTTGTGAAATTGACTTGTTTCTGAGACTATACTTAAATGAGTGACACTAACAGGTTTTATTTCAGACATGCCAGCTACCTCATGGATTCCTGTGTCTTCTAAGAGCACATGGGTGACACGGTGTGTTTGCATGCACATATATATGTGCTTATATTGAATACACATATATGTTAAATGCAACGCTGGACAGTTTGTGTGAGGAGGCTGCAGACTTGAAAAGTGACATCGTTACTCAGAAGAGTGAGGGGGTGTCTGGGGCCATATGCACAGGGCTTGCTTTGGTTTTTCTGATCCGCTTGGCCAGGCTGAAGGAAATGGTTTGTTTCTTGTTTGGAACTGTGACAGCTGCTATACTGAACTCAGGCGGTCGTCTCTAGTAATTGTAAATTTAAGGAATATGTCATTTACTCATTTAGGAGTGTGTTTTAAAACATCTGAGGCTTTTCTCAAAGGTCTTGTTTGTCGCAGAGCCCAGTAAGTGTGACTGGATATATGTGTGCAGCAGGTGCCTGTGTTTGGTAATGCTGCTAAGGAGCAAGGAGGGGAAGGTTGCTCCTCTGCATCTTTCTGTGCTACTTGGAAACAAAAGCAGCATGGACTTCGGTAACTTTGTTCTGTTACTGTTCTGTGCTAGAACTTCAATTACATGAAGAACTGCAGCCCAAAGAATAGAAGTTGTTTTGAAAACAGACCCTAAAGTGTGGAGCTGTGGCTGACAACTTGTAGTTGGCGTCAAGCTTAATCCCTGTAGGTATAGGACAGAGGAAGGACTTTTTTAATGTATGTTGTGTAAGTGTATGCATGTCACGTTCTTCTGAATTTCACATCTTATATGTTTATCAACTTACTGTTATTTATTTGCAGCCTTAGATGCTTTAGTTTAGATGCTAAACTAAAAAAAAATCTGAGGTTTTTTTTTTGTTTTCAAATCATACACTTCCAGTCTGTAATTCTGGTACAGCAGCTTCCATTTAAAACAAATGTGACTGTGCTTCGTCTTACCACAGCACCTGCTTGTTGGCCCTTCATAGGTAACAGTATATGCATTTTAGTTATTCTTCATGAGTTTAAATCTTAAGTCTAAAGTTAAAGTGTATATTTTTTGTCTCTCTCTCTCCTTGACATCTACTCACTTCTCATGAATTTTCTTCTTCCCTAAGCTTTATGTGTTTAAGTGATGTCAAAAGCTGTGTTGAAGAGAAGAATCTGTTGAAGACAACTTAGAATTACTTGAATACATTAAACTTTATCTGCAATGAGGTCTGGATTGAACACTAAATTCCTCTCTACTAAACTCAATTTGTGTGCTTGTGGCTTAAAAATAAGAAAAGTTGAAGTATACCCATGGGGAAGATTGGGATAATTTCACACATGTGCACGCACACATGCTTTCCCCCCCCACCTTGTTTGTTTTTTCCTTAATTCCATTCTTTTGTGAGAGCTTCAAGTGCAGATTTTTCATAGTATGTCTTCCATTGTGAATATTTCAAAACATGAGGAGTCCGATGCTGTTGCCAATTTACAGTATCTACGTTGAAATTTGCCAAAAAAATAAAAATAAATCATTGCTGAGAATTAATGTGCTAGGTATTCTGTTGCTTCAGTGTTGGTTTGCAGGGTGTTCTTCCTAATGATACTAGCAAAGCATTTTTCAACTGATTTCATGAGGAAAATATGTTGACTTGACCTTTCTTATATCCTCCCTTAACCTGCAAGTCCATTGCTTCTGAAGTGCCTTTGAGTGGGAGGCAGCGTATTTACTTAGTCCTACTGAACTCCCTCGAAGGAGAGAAAACTGATACACTTGTCACAGCTTCAGAATTCAAAACCACGTTACTGGAATTTAACTCTGGACCTTTCTGCTCTCCAGTAAACCCTTTGAGACTGAGAACCCATTCCTTTCTATGAGCTAAGCGATTGGACTATGTACAGGACAAAAGCTACAAGGGCCCTCATGTGCAATTCACATTTTGTATTTGAGCTGTTAAAGATGGCATTCACGATTTCTGTGTTTTTAGGAAGAAATTGAGATTTAATTTAATTTTCTAACCTTTTTTTTTTTTTTTTTGGTTTGTCATCTATGTAGATGTCCACACGGAAGCAGTACAGGCAGCTCTTGCGAAATACAAAGAGAGAAAGATGCCCATGCCTTCGAAGAGACGGTCTGTTCTTGTGCACTCTTCAGTAGAAACGTACACACCTCCAGGTATCTATTGAGTTAACATTTGTAGATTTTGCCAGGTAAACTTGTTAGCAAAACATAAAGAGCAAGTGCTTTGTTCTGCCAGGCTGTGAGTAGGTTGCAGTGAACTTCTTCCATATTCATAGCTGTATTTCCTGATGTTGGTGTTGCTTGGATTTGTTCTTTTATGTCTTTCCGCAGGATTTTTAGTGTCTCCTCTAGAGATACTGTACTAAAAGTACACTGGAACGCCACAATAGAGCAGTTGCCCTTTATGCGTTAAGTACATTCTTTTACATTAAGTCTCCCTTGGAAAGAGAGAATTTTGACAACTATGTCAGAGTTCTAGGTATGTTATTTTGTGTTGCATAAGATTATTTTTCTTAGGAGTTAAAAAACACGCCTGTGTTACTGCATTAGCTTGCAGAACACTCATCAGATGGTTTCAACTGTGAGCAGTTTGAAACATTCAAATGCTGTGATTGTTCAGATTGTTTAAGTCAATGTTTTCTTAATTTTTTTTTTTAGGAAATAATCTTTCTATTGTCTCACAGTGAATTCTCTAGAGATGAAGAAAATCTTTCTCCAGCTATGTGTCTTGCTAGCAAGCCAAGTGTTTTGGGGCTAGTATTGTATACAAAGAAGAGGAATTTCCCTTAGCTCTTGAGCTGTGGATGATGTGCTCTTTCCCTTTCTAATGTGGCAGTAGAGTAGAAGCACACTGACCTCTAGTGCCCTGCTCCATCAATTCTCTTACTCCTGCAAAAGAGCAAGTCTGCTGTGCTGCTTTCTTGCTTCCTGGGCTATATTTCTTCTTTTTGTTTTTACATTTTAAAAGAGATTCCACTTTTCTTTGCTACTTGCACAGTTTGGTATTTTGTGGGGGGTTCTTTGATTATTTCATTAGTTAAAAAGTATTTCTCTTCTGTAGTCTTAAATCTGTTCTTTCTTCATCTTTTATGTTTTTCCTTTAATGTCATATTAAGGTATCATGCTTTTTTATTAGATCATTTTTCTACTGTGCATTTACTTGGACGCCCATATGAGCAGCCCATAATGCAGCAGGATGGCTATCATGCTTTTGAGTTTTCTTGCGTACAGGTTGTGTATAAATATGAAGGTTGTCATGAATTGCTTAAAGTGAAACCTCGGAGAAAGTTCACTTACAGTGACCATCTGTATATTGAAGCTTCAAGAGAGAGGCTCTGAAGTTTCTGTTAATAGCATTTCAAAGCACTATTTCTTCTCGCTGTCCAAAATAAATTCTGATGTAACAATCAATGGTGCATTTTATATAGTATCACTGTCCTTGCCTCATTCCTGTAGTTTGCCAAATCACCATGTGTTTGGGATGAGGTGTATCACAACAAGAAAAGAACACACTGCTTTTCTGCATAAGATTCAGTATGCAAAAACAGCTGGCATCCAGAAGCCCTGCTGGGAGGGATAAAGGAGTGGGAGGACAGCTAGATTTTCCTGTCTCCCTTGGCATTCGAAGCTAGAAAGAATTGGCTGGCATACTTTTGAGAGAGCCAAGGCACCTTTCTCTTTTGGATACCTTCAGGACAGGTTCGGAGCAACTCTGACAGTGTCCTTGCAGCCACTGCTGTACCCACTCCATCTGAGGTCTGCATGCTGTATCAAAGGAGGAAAGCCTTGGGGGCTTGCGAGGCTCTAGGAAGAAATTGTGGTAACTTCCCTGTGTATAGTGTGGAGAATCTGTGAGTTTTTGATCATTGCTCATCCACATGCTTTCAAAGGAGCACAGAAAGACAGTAGTAGATGTGGGAGCCCCCGAAATGCCCTGCTCCTGCACTCTCAGGCCCGTTCCAGAAGCCATCACCAGCCCAGAGGAGCATGGAGAACAGCATCAGTGAGAACCCAGATTAAGAACTCAGAGGAAGGGGTTACCCTCTCCAGGCCCTTCCAGGACTGTTCCTGGAGAGCCTGAGTCCTGCTGTCCAGACATGAAACCCATCAAGATTGGTCAGCAATAAAGCACCTTCTGGGCTGGGGGAGGCAGATGCTCCCGGGGGGCATGGAACATGTTATGGGATGCAGGGGAAAGGCATTTTAGGATTGCGCAAGACTTACTGTGCAATGTTTAGATGATGAACCAAAGATAGAGAAAGGGATGGTTTTTGGTGATTTTTGGAGAAACAAGTATGGGGAAAATAGAGGGATAAGGGACCTCCCCTATGAGGACAGGCATAGACAGTTGGGACTGTTCAGCCTGGAGAAGAGAAGGCTGCGGGGGGACCTGATAGCAGCCTTTCAGGACCTGAAGGGGCCTACAGGAAAGCTGGGGAGGGACTTTTTACAAGGGCAGATAGTGACAAGACAAGGGGTAATGGCTACAGACTGAAAGAGGGTGGATTTAGACTAGATATGAGGAGGAAATTCTTCCCTGTGAGGGTGGTGAGACACTGGAACAGGTTGCCCAGAGAATCTGTGGATGCCCCCTCCCTGGAAGCGTTCAAAGCCAGGCTGGATGGGGCTTTGGGCAACCTGGGCTGGTGGGAGGTGTCCTTGCCCATGGCAGGGGGGTTGGAACAAGATGATCTCTAAGGTCCCTTCCAACCTGAACCATTCTATATGATCTATGGATACAAAAGGCCAGCTGTATAAATGGTATGCTTGCCTGGCCGTACCTGCACACTGTGTTGTCTGTCCGGCCTTCTTGTTACAGGCCGTTTCTAACACTTTTCCTGGATGAAGGACTCCCCGTTCGGTGTGTGGGGAGAGGCAGAGGCCCACCAGCTGGAGTCATGGGCTAGGGGCCCGTGTGTGTGGAGAGACAGGTGTGAGTGGGCTGCAGTGCCAGCAATGAGGGGGACTGCAGATCCCTGGGGCCCGTGTGTCCATAGTGCCAGCAGCAGGATCAACTGAGAGCCTGAGTGCCAGAAAGGGAAGCAGAATTAAGCCACTTGTGCTGCCTGTGTGTCTGTGTGGGTTATCTGTGTGCTCGGCAGTGTTTGTACACATGGGTTATACACGTGCTCTGTGCACATGTGCCATGCATGAGCCTTAGCTCTACTTGGACATGGGGCATGGAGCTGTGGCAGCCTCGCCTCTCTTGGGCTGACAGATTCAGGACTGTGTATTGTCCCATAACAGAAAACATTTATATAGCTGTGGTCATGTCAAATAAATTCCAGTTTCCTTTGTTGTCAAGGGTGATTTACAGAATTCAGATAAGCTAACCTGTGAAGTACCCTACTTAGGAATGCAGCTGAATTTCATCAGTTACAAGAGAACAGGCTTTTGACCAGTTCTTTTTGGAGGGAGGAGTAAAAATGCTATCAAACAGAAACTGCGAGAGTGTCATCTTCTAACATGCCTTCCCAAATGATTAGCACAAAAATCAAAAATACTCAGACTGGGCTTCAGGAGGATACAAAAGAACCGTAACTAAATGATCATGAAAAGAAGAGTTAAGTGTTCTCTCTGGGATCTGTTGTGCAGTTCTTATGGGATCTCTTTAGAAGAAATTGGAGCACTAGGTGAATTTCTAGATCATGAGAGATCAGGCCATTCACAATATTCAACTACATCAATTCATCAAATGAGGCCCATAAAAAGACAAAAATAATTGTTGTGTTTTAGAAGACATTGTATTTTAGAATCATTGAATCACTTAAGTTGGAAAAGACCTTCAAGGTCATCAACCTGACCTACCAAGTCCTGTTGCTAACCCATGTCCCTCTGTGCCATGTGCACACATCTCTTAAATACCTCCAGGGATGGGGACTCCACCATTTCCCTGGGCAGCTTGTCCAATGCTTGTCCACTCTTTCTGTGAAGAAATTCTTCTGGATGTCCAATCTAAACCTCCTCTGGTACAACTTGAGACCATTTCCTCGCATCCTATCACTTTTCTCTTGAGAAAAGAGACTGACACCCTCCTCCGTGACCTCCTTTCAGGGAGTTGTAGAGAGTGATACAGTCTGCCTTCAGCCTCCTCTTCTCCAGACTGAACAATCCCAGCTCCCTCAGCTGCTCCTCGTAAGACTTGTTTTCTAGTCTCTCCACCTGCTTGGTTGCTCATCTCTGCACACACTCGATCAATTCAGTATCCCTCCAGCAGTGAGGGCTCACAACTGAACACAGCACTCAAGGTGCCACATACAAGGGGGCAGTCACCTCCCTTGTCCTGGCTGCACTATTCTTGATGCAAACCAAGGTGCTGTTGGCCTTCTTGGCCACCTGGGTGCTCTGCTGGCTCATTTCCAGCCAACTGTCAGTCAGCACCTCCAGGTCCTTTTCTTCTGGCCAGCTTTCCAGCCACCCTTCCTCATGCAGCAGTGTAGACTTGGGGTTGTTATGACCCTAGAGCAGCACCCAGCGCTTACCCTGGCTGAATGTCTTGCAGCTGGACTCAGCCCACCGATCCCACCTAACCAGGTCCCTCTGCAAAGCCTTCCTGCTCTCAAGCAGATCAGCTGTCCCACCCAGCCTGACACTGTCCACAAACTTACTGAGGGTATGCTCGATCCCTTCATCCAGATTGCTGGTTAAAATGTAAGCAAAGCTGGCCCCAGTACTGAGACCTGGGAAACATCACAGGTGACCAGCCACTGACTGGATTGAGCTCCATTCACTGGGGCTACTTGAGCCTGGCCGTCAAGCCTGGTCTTACCCAGCAAACTCTACACCTGTCCAAGCCACGAGCAGCCAGCTGCTGCAGGAGAGTGCTGTGGGAAATAGTGTCCAACAGCTTATTTGCAAAGTTAACTCAGCAAGAAAATTCTGCGATTGCAAAGAACCCGAGTAGCTTTGAAGCATGCATTTTTGCTGTCAGGCAGTAGTAATAAAGATTGCTACTTTGGCAAGATTTGAGAGACTTGCTGGATCTGAAATTGATCTTTAAAAAATAATTAAAAAAATGTCAGCCTGTATTTGTTGATGAAGGTTTCTGAAGAGATATTGTGCTCTAAGCAGTCATTTCACTAGAGTGCATAGAACTCTGTCTAATGTGGGAGCTCACAGCCTGCCATCTGCACCTGCATGGGAGGCTTTGCGCTACTCCCCTGGACTGTCCTTTCTTGTAGTGTGATAACCACAAAGTCATGATGGCTCAGAAGAGGAGCTTCACATGCCTTTTCTGGTATTTCTTTGATGAGTTCAGACCTCCTTCAAAGTAATTTTGCTAGCTAATTTATTTTTTTTTTCCATTTCATGTTACTAGGAATGCATTGAGCCAAACGAGTAAACTACTACCTTAAAATCCGTGTATTTGCAGAAGTTAATGCAACTGAAATCAGATGTTCTTAATAGCTGAAGTGTTGTTAAAAATAGTTACCACCCATCACCTGGAAGGAAGCTTGCATTCTAGTGACAGCGTTAAGTTCAAAAGCAAGTCCCCTGACTGGTAGTAGTGCAACTGCTGTTATTGGCCATCTCCAAAAATTTTGTTGCACTTTTGTTTTCACCTCACTGAGCCTCTCCTTCCCATCCATGTTTCATGCGATGAGACCTTGAGCTGCAGTTCTGGTGCGTGTTTGGTGCAGAGGGCGGTGACTGCGGCTCTCTTGGGCCGGCTCCCGGCCATGAAGAGTTGCAGCCAAGTACACAGCACTCTGCGTGCAGCACGCAGTGCTCCGCTCCTGCACAGCCGTGGCACCTGGCTGCTTCTCTCTTCCTGCTGTAATTTTTTCAATATTAGCAAGTTTTTACTATGAGTATTTCCATTTCATATGCAGTTATTATTTTACATTTAAAGGTTTTTTTTTTTCTGTTTGTGTATCTAAAACTTAGAGAGACTTCGCTGAACTTTTAACTGGGTAACAGATACTTTCTGTGCTTCTGTTTCTCACTCTGAAGTGATAATAGATCACAAGTGTGTTGTTTGTTTCTTCTTCCTAAACTTGACTGTCATCCTGTTTTGTTATATATTCCTGGAATTGTTTGTTTCTGCCTAAAAGAAAGGGAAGGTTGGAAGCACTGAGGCTGGTTTGGCTCCTCTCCAGGGGTAGATGGAGTCAGCAGCCAAAAGCTACAGCTGTGGGAGTAGACCAGAAATATCCTGTAAGGCACAGCCCAGCCGTGGTGATCCCCAGCTGTATCTTCTCAAAATCAGTTGTTTGTGTGTGTTTTTGTTCAGAACCTGTCCTCTTTGACTAGGGATGGTCAAGTAGAGAGATTAGTGGTTTTAACTGTGAAAAGGCTACTGAGTTAAACTGGACTTCTTAAACTGTGTAAAAACACAAAATTGGAGCAATTTTACTGGAGCTGCTGGAAATGCACATATTCTTGAAAACAGGAAATTGAACACCTGGTATTTGAAAATTGTTGCCAAAGATGAAGGGATGGTTTTTAATACAGCTTCAAAAAAATTTTGTTGTGGAGTTATATATTACTGTACAGTTATGTGTTGTGAGGTTTTTAAAAAAAAGTGCTGAGACAAAGGTTGCAGCTTGCTGAGGTAGCCACCCCATGTCACCCAGGAGCTCCATGTCTGGAATGAACTCTGGGATCCAGCAGTGGACACCCTATCTTTTTCATCAACCGTTTTTCAGCTTGAGCCAGCTCCTGCCTGCAGCATCTTTTCTGGGATATTCTCACCATGATGTGTGACTTAAAACCACTTTGCACAATCTGGCTCGATGTGAACTCTATCAGTATATTGGCAATGCATTGTTTTAGGAGCTTGCTGGTGATTGCCATGGGTGGAGGGGTGAGGGTCGAGTTCTTAAATGCAACAGTTTCTTTAGTAAGAGACTGAACATTGGGTCTATTTAGTAACCTTTTTTTTTTTTTTTATTGGCAAGCCTCAGCTTCTTCGCATCCCAACAGTTTTTACAGGACATCTCAAAATTCAGACAAAAATAGAAACTTCTGTTAAAGAAGAAACATCCTGACTCAAAGTCAACAGAGATTATTTTTATATATTTAAAAAAATCTTTTTATTTTATTTTATTTATCCAGCAGATAATACAAGAAGATTGAATGTAAAAAGGAAACTTCTGAAAAGCTATGAATAGCTGGATGGTAATTAAAATGGGAGCTTTCTGTCAACCTTCTAACAGGAGCGAATACGCATATATAATGAAAAGATGCTTTACCAAGCATTTATATATCATGCACATTACTATCAGTTTGTGGTTAAAGTTCATGGATCTAATTCCTTTTGATTATTCTTAGATTAACAAAATGACTCTTTCATTGGCACTGTGCTTTTTTTTTTTTTAAGTAATTCATTAAAAAAAAGGATCAAATAAAGAAAGAAAAAAGAAAATACCTAGTGAAAAAATGTGATGGAAGTTGTTCAGTTTGAATGAGTTCCCATTTGTCTGTTCAGAATAGAACAGAAATATTCCCTAAGCGTGGTGTGCTTCTTTAGCATGGTTGTAGTATAGTAGGTATCTTAGGTAGAAGCTTTTTTCCAGTGTTCTCTTTCCAAATACAGCAGGTAAATTTAACTTCACTTCAAGGTGTTCTAGTTACAACGTGTAGAATTTGTTGCATTACCCTAAAAATGGCAGTGAGCAGAATTAGTGCATGTGAATATACCATTTGCTTAATACATGCATCTCATGTGTAGCACATGAGAACGCTGCGCAAAGAACATGGAAAGACTTCATGTTCCTGTCTGTTGGGTCATTCCCACATTACATGCCTGTCATCATTATTTTAATCACAGACACATCGTCAGCATCAGAAGATGAGGGCTCGTTGCGTCGGCAAGGGCGGATCACCTCCACTCCGTTCCAGAGCCATTCCAACGTAGAGCCCTGGCTTAACCGAGTTATTCAGGGCTCCTCCACCTCATCCTCTGCATCCTCCACCTCATCTCATCCAGGAGGGAAACCTGCTGCTGCTTCCAATACTGCTACTGCCGCCGCTGCTGCCACTGTGCTTGCAGATCTCATGGCACACACCCAGCTAGGTCAGTAAAGAATCGCCTGTGTGATTGGAATAAAATGGAATTAAAAATCCCAAAGCTGAGCTAAACGCAAAAGTCGGGTATGTGCTGTGCTTCACCGGGAGGTATCCATAAATAACCTTAAAATGTACAGTCCACAGACCAGGTATGTATGATATATATGTACTTCATTTAAATCAAACCAGTTGTTCATGACATCTGAACATGTATTCTCTTGATAAAATGTTTGATTTATCAAGAACCTGAAGGTAAATTTTTAGTGTTCTAAGTTAGAAGTGGAATTTCAAAGGGATCATGGTTTTGGTGCATGCTTTCCAGTCTGTGTGTATTTACACTAGACAACATGACACTGTGGATTTCAAAGGTGACTCAGTTGGTAAACACCCAAAAGATTTAAAAAAAAACATCCAGAACCTTTTGGAAGTTTGAAATTAGAGGTACTGACAAAGCTAGATTTCAAGCTGAAGTTTGATTTTCCTTTACTTAAAATTTATCACGATAAAATTTGTCCTTTATTGTGGAATTAAAATGAAAACACAAAAGTACTCATAAGCCAAAATGTAAATCACAGAATTGTATAGGCTGGAAGGGATCTCTGGAAATCATCCAGACCAACCCCCCTTCTGAAAGCAGTTCCGTGCAGTAGGTTACACAGGAAAACATCCAAGTGAGTTTTGAATAGCTCTAGAGAAGGAGACTCCACAACATCTCTGGGCAGCCTATTCCAGTGCTCTGTCACCCTCACAGTAAAGAACTGCCTCCTCATGTTTGCATTGAACTTTCTGTGCTCCAATTTGTGCCCATTGCCCCTTGTTCTGTCACTGGGCACCACCGAAAAGAGCCTAGTCCCATTCACTTGACACCAACCCTTTAGGTAATTACAAGCATTGATAAGATCCACTCTCAGCCTTCTCTTCTCCAGGCNAGGTTCCTCTCTGTCCAACTCTCACCCTGTCCACATCTCGCTGAATGGCAGTGCAGCCTTATGGGGTGTCAGCCACTCCTTCCAGCTTTGTACCCTCAGTGAACCTGCTGAGTGTGCACTCTATCCCTTCATAGGGGTTGTTAATGAAGATGTATCTGTAAAAACTTGCAACATAAGAATAGTGTGTGCAAAATGTAACACAGCAACCTCTTATGTCTAATATCTCAGGCTGTATAAATGTATATATATCACGCTTCTCAACCAGCTTCTTAAGATCTATCCATCTGTTCTAGTTTGGAATTCGGGGAAGCTCAAAATGCATGCACACTCACACAAAGTAGTAGTAATATAGTAATTTATTGACTCTAGTTAGGACTTTGGGGAAGCATAAGGCACACACAGACACAGACAAACAAAGTAGCGATATAGTAAGTTATTGGAATGCAGCTAGCATACTGTTACCCTGACACCGCAGATACCAAGGTAGATGGTAGATGTTAGCCAGGTCATATCAGCGTGAGTGTTGGGTTGGTAGGCATCAAAGTCTTGTGGGCGTCCCCGTGGAGGCAACGGTGGCCTCGGCTGATGTTCCTGCCTCTCCGACAGGGAGCAAACCGCTCCTTTTTGTTGTCCACCGTACTGCGTCGTGCGGTTGGTGATAGGACGCTGCGATCATGCCCAGCCACGTGGCCAGTGCATGCTATGCTGATGGCAGCAACTTTCCAATGCTGAGACCCTCGGCCTGGAGCCCCATCTACCAGAGGAACATGTCGTGCTTTCCCAAGACTCAAACAATAGTCTTATGGTTTCTCAGCCCCTGTTGATATTGTAACGTTATCCCTGTTTCCCATGGGTACATCAGCTGATATTGTAACATCGGTCCTGTTTCACGTCAGACCAAACTCCTGTGTACTTTCCCTTTGTCACATAGCCCTAATACATGCCACTGCGTGGTCCGATAGTGGAACAGGATGATATTCCACAACGCATGCAGCGTGATAGCAGAATAAAGCTTCCATTGATTTTCGCAAGGAAGACAGCAGGCATGGGATACAGCAAGCTATACAACCAAAAACAGTAAGCAGCAACAATGCCTATAACAGTAATTTCTGTAACGAACGCCAACCCCAACACCAGTTTCTGAATGGGTTCTGGAAGGTGCCGGTGCTATCGCAGTTTGCTGCAAAGTGGTGGTTCGCATGGTGCTCACACAGCCCACGCTTGTGGTGAATCATTGTTTTGTTGGGAGTCAACAGAGTCAATTCTCCCTGAGTACATGGGCCACCTTCAATCCCATGTGGGATCCCTGGCCATGCTTGGTTTCCACAAATCAGGAACAGTCCGGGTGGCAGAGTAAAATCACTAGAATATGGTCTAATGGGATTAGATAATTTACTATTACACCACGCAGTATAGTTAGCATATATGCGAGTTCCGTTACCCCACCAATGCAGGGTGTTACCTTTTCTGTTGTAGTGAAAGGTGGCACACCGATGTGCCTCCAGGGATCCTAAAAGCTGGAGTTCCTGCGGAGGTAACAAAGGGGTACGACATATATAGGGCAACCAGTTGTTCCATGTCTTACTTATAAGACTGGTGCAACCTTTACGTGCAGGAGTTCCTTTACACAAATTCTGTATTTCATTCTCGTCCAGTGGTACTCCTACCAAGCATGTAGAAAATGGGTTTTGCAGGGTTGCAGCACTGAGGCATATGGTACCTAGTCGAGGCACTTTAGCCAGGGTCACCCTTACATTGTGCTGTGGCTGAGGCACCAACCAGGATACCTGTAGGGAAGAAAAAGAGAGATATCATTTATCTCTCCCCCCCCGCTTCTTACACTGCGAGAGTCATCTGCGGTAATAACTTCTGCTGGAGCCAGTGTATCCACCCCTGGCAGCATGTTCCACACTGGGGCCCCAGGGAACCATGAGGTCTCCTGGAATGATGCCGAAGGGTGCAAACTGTGGACATAACACACATATACCAATACCTGGGGTTTTAATTCTATATGCTGGGTAGTAGTCTTCTGGATACCAAGGAGTATAGGGAGGGCTGGGTTCTCTTGCATGGTTGTTAGTGGCGTAAATCCCTGTTGCAATAGTCTTGGGGTTAGTTGTAACATTCTAATTGCTGAGACTGTTTTACTATGTGATACTATTTTTTGTCCCTCTGTGTGTATCCAACGCAATTGTTTAGCTTCCCAAGAGAGGGGATCCTTGCTAGCTAGAAGATATCCACCTGGTGTGCTGATGGCCTTGAACTGACCTCTTTCCCTTATGGATAAGTCTGAGCGGGCTACTTTTACTTCCCGTTGTAATCCTAGAATTAACATTATCAGGGTTTCCTGGTCAGTCATTATCCTGTTATTTAATGCACGCACTGCCTCAGCCAAGTGATCTACACTGGCACTGCTACCGTCCGTGAACCACGCATTGGTTCGCTGGACTTGTGTTAGCTGATCGAATAGTACTCCCCATCGACCAATCTGATAGTTTATCATGTTATGTTTAGGGTTCTCTGCTTCTGTAATGTTTTCATTTACTGCCTCGTGAAGTGTATGTACACTGGATGGACCCGGCTTGGCCCTTTCCTGAATGTACCAGCGCATTTTTACAATAGTGGCCTCTTGAGCATGTCCTATTTTATTATTGGCTGCTGGTCCTACCTGTATGGCTCGGACATGTAACCACCGCGTGGTGCTGAACACCCATAAGGCTCCATCAATGTCAAGTGTTTGGCCCTTGAGGATATCCATTCCTACTGTGTATTCCCGTACCTTTGCTAAAACAACTGAATAACTATGGGGCAACCAATCCCCAATTTGTAACTGAATTTGACTCTGTTTCCCCTTCCCTGGGTTGCCATGGATTATTGTGACCTCCACCCCAGTGTTCACTAGTGCTTGAATTTGTTGCGGATTTGAATTACTCCACCAATTTATGCAATTTACAAACTGTCGGGAATCTTGTCGAGCTACATGGCATCGCACTGGGGTTTGGTCTGTTCCCTAATCTGTTTTGGAATATCTTTGGCTGTCCAGCGAATAGACAGCCTCAGCACAATCTAAATCCTTCCAAGGATACTTTGGACCTATCGCTGATAGAGAAGGGGCAGTTATCTGGGGACTCCCCTGAGAGTCAAACCCAGGAAAAATGTTACTGGAGGCACTACTGTCCCTGTTTCCCATGGGTACATCAGCTGATATTGTGACATCGGTCCTGTTTCACATCGGACCAAACTCCTGTGTACTTTCTCAATGTCACATAGCCCTAATACACCATCCAGAGCATTTAATCATGAAAATTGTAGGCAATATCAAGGCCTTAATAACAGTTCAAAGTCCAGCATTCAGGTAGCTAGATGTTGAACTGCATGCAGGGCAATGGTTTGAAATGTCAACAGGAGGATATAAATCTTTAATTATAGTTTCTATCAGGAAGGAGATTCAGGAATTGTTAAAAGCTCATCGAATCATAGAATATCCTGGATTAGAAGAGACCCACAGGGATTGCCGAGCCCAACCCCTGGCCCCACACAGCACCCTCACAGCCAAACGCGATGGCTGAGAGCGGTGTCCCAGCTCCCTGAGCTCCGGCAGTTGGGGCCGTGACACTGCCCTGGGCAGCAGTGCCATGCCCACCCCTCTGGGCAGAGCCTTTCCTCACCCCCACCTGAGCCTCCCCTGACAGCTCCGTGCCGTTCCCTCAGGCTCTGTCGCTGTCCCCAGAGAGCAGAGCTCAGCGCTGCCCTCTGCTCCCTGTGAGGGGCTGCAGGGCTGCCATGAGGGAGCTGCAGGACGCCATGAGAGAGCTGCAGGGCCGCCATGAGGGAGCTGCAGGGCCGCCATGAGGGAGCTGCAGGGCCGCCATGAGGGAGCTGCAGGGCCACCATGAGGGAGCTGCAGGCCGCCATGAGGCCTTCCCTCAGCCTCCACTGGGCCAAGGGACCTCGGCCACTCCTCATACACTTTGCCCTCCAGACCCTTCCCCATCGTCATAGCCCTCCTTTGGATACTCTCTAATAGCTTGATGTCCTTATGCTGTGGCACCCATACCTGCACCCAGTGCTCGAGTGCAGAGCAGAGCAGGACAGTCCCTGCCCTCGCCCAGCAGTGCTGGGCCTGGGGCACCCCATGGCACGGGTGGCCCTTTTGGCTCCAGGACACTGTGCTGCCCATGTTCACCTCACAGTCAGCCATAACCCCCAAGTCCCTTTCTATTTGGCTGCTCTCTAGCCTCTCATCCCATCATCTGTCTGTAGAGTCGGGGCTGCTGATTTACTCCCAGCTGATAGACTAACAATATTTAGAAAGGTAAAATTTCCAGTGCCTTTGACTTAAAATGTAATACCTTCTTGAATAAGAATATTTTAATTTGAATAAAATTTATTTTCCTCATTTCTGAAATACTTGCCATATCCCATCAACTTTTGTTTTCATTTCTATCTTCGTAACATTCATGCCTGTCCAGTAACAATTCAGTAGTGACATTTTTCATGTTAACGTAATTTGTCTGCGTATTTGTAGACTTCCTTGCGCACAGGAATATGAAAGCTTACTCTGTTTTTATGTTGCAGCTTTTTTGGTTATCAATAAATACTAGAATACTTTCACAAAGGAGCCCTTTGTTGTGTCCTAGAGCATAAAATGAGGACTTTTTACATTTCTCAGTGACTGTGCTGACTCTTGCAATATGTAAATCATCTTACATATTTCAAATACTATGCTTGATTAAAATATACTTTGTGTGCTCAGTAACTATTCACAATTTTCATATGTTGGAGAATTTATTTTTAGCATCCCTTACATCATCTCCTCCAGCCTGCATTTTTAATAAATTTGTGCTAAATTCCCAAGCAATAGGCTGCAGTGTTGGAAGTGCAAGGTTATGGTATAGCATAAAGTCAATTTAGAAATTATACATCTTGTTTAAGCTGTTTGTCTTTCATCCCTAAAAGCAAGGACAACACCTACATGTTGTTTTGGACCTTTTATTCTTTCAGTGTAATACTTTAAAATGAACAAAGGTAACAGTGTGTCAAGGTATTCTTAAAGGTCACTATTTCATCTGTGGATTATTTCTCACGTTAGTTCTTGTGAAGTACCAGGGAAAATGGATTATCATGATCTTTGACCCATAACCTGTTTATTGAAAGACTTAAAAGTGCAATTCCTTTCCGTAATTGGAAGCAGGGCTATGAGGTAGGTGTTTGAACTGTGATTGCTCTGTTAGCGCTTTTACAGGAGGTTGTAAGAATGAAGAGTGTTGGAAACAAGATTTCAGAAATTTTCTTGAAGAGGAAAATGCAAGAAGGAAATAGTGGTTTATGGATCCTGTTTTATGTGGTGGCTGGGTTGGTGTGTTCTTTTTGTTTTATTGTTGTTTCAGTAGAATTTAATAAACTTAATTTAAATGTCCATTTTGATTGAGTAGTTTCCAAGAGATGAAGCGAGATACAGCAATCTGTGTCCAACCCAGCTTCCTGCTTAGGTCAGGGCTTTTCTGAAGTGTGTGAATCTTATTTATAAGGTTCTTCCTTAGAGATCACTGTCTGTCTGATGCCCAGCTTTTAATTTTCCATATTGTATCTGATGCATTTTTTTTCTTGGGTTTGCATTTATTCTTTGCATTTATTGTCTCTGTATCCTCTAATCAGTAATTGAAAGGTACTTCAGTCTAAATTCAATTAACTTTAGTCCCCAGGTCACAGGCTTGTTCATGGATGCCTTTTTGGCCACTCACCATTTCTCTTTCTGTGCTTTGTCGCAGTATCTCTAGATGATTCAGACTCATTTCATGGATTTTCATGGACATATATGAATAAAATGCCTATGTAATTAGAGGAACTAAGATGATTTTCATCCGAGCATAAATCCTGAAAATAGAAATTATTCCTTGTATATGCATAGAAGGAATTTTGTCTTCTCAGAACAGACGTGTGAGGGGAAGGATCAGTTTTCTGCATTGTATAGGACACAGTAGCTGTGGACAGCAGAGAATTTGTTCATGAGCACCCCTGACATTCTTCTTCTGTGGTCAGGGACATTGATTTGCGTGAAATGTGGTTGTGAGGTGCTTGTGAAATACTTGAATGCTGTGGAGCAGCACCTCCATATGTACCTATTTTATATGCTTGTTTTCAGTTGGAGATTATTGTTAATGTTCTATTGTTTTCCAAACATTCTCATTTTTGTGTGATTTCTTTGAACTGTTTCCAAGTAGACAGCTCGTCTGCAAGTGTTCCCAAGTGTCTTCTTCCTTATGTTACTTTGTTATGTGCATATAGTTGCAGAGCTTTTAAATTTCAAAAATCTACCTCATGCGTGGAAGATTGCTTTTTGTGAACAGGAATGTACACGGTAAAACCCACACAGAATTATAGAATGGCTTAGGTTGGAAGGGACCTTAAAGATCACCCAGCTCCAACCCCTTGCCGTGGGCTGGGTGCCCACCAGCTCAGGCTGCCCAGGGCCCATCCATGGTCTTGTGCACCTCCAGGGATGGGCACCCACAGCTCTCTGGGCAGCTGTGCCAGGGCCTCACTGCCCTTCCTAACATCTAACCTAAATTTCCCTTCTTTTAGTTTAAATCCATTCCCCCTTGCCTTATCACTATTAGACTGTGTAAAAAGTTGGTCCAACTTTTGCTGATAAGCTTCTTTCAGGAGCTCCCTTCAGGAGGTCTCCCTGCAGCCTTCTCTTCTCCAGGCTGAACACCCTCAGCTCCCTCAACCTTTCTCCAGCCCTCTGAGCATCTTCGTGGCCTCCTCTGGCCCCGCTCCCACAGCCCTGCATCCTTCTGGTGCTGGGGGCCCCAGGCCTGGATGCAGTGCTCCAGATGCGGCCTCATGATGGCAGAGCAGAGGGGGACAGTCCACTCCCTGCCCGCTGCCCCCCCTCTGTTGGTGCAGCCCAGGATACCATTGGCCTTCCAGGCTGCAAGCACATGCTACTGGCTCATGTGCAGCTTTTTGTCCACCAGCACCCCCAAGTCCCTCTCTACAGGGCTGCTCTCAAGGAGTTCTTCTCCCAGTCTGTATTCACATCTGGGATTGCCCCCAGCGCATCCTTTCAACATTTCGACTTCTGTGCTTTCAGTATGGCTTCTGACCCATATGTGCACCAGTCTTGCAGGGTGTGTGTGTCTTACTGTCTCCTGTGATTTTTGTATATGTACCTATATGCAGAGCATGTCGTACAGCTGTGTGACCTCATGCAGTTCTTCCGGCACAGTGTAGCATTGTGTTCATAAACTTTTTCCTGTTTTGCAATCCAATTTTTATTCATTAGGATTCTGAATACTTCGGGTCCCCAATTCTTGATATCAGTAATTCAAGTGTTCCTTGTTTGAACACTTCTTCCCAAATGCTTAAATTTCTTAATGTGTGATTGCATTCAAAACCATTCCATAAAGTAGGTCACAATTTTGGAATGACAGTATTCCTTAGTGTTCTTTTGTAGTGCAGAAACATGGTGCAGTTCCAAGCAATGTAAGTTTTGTTTCAAGGTTGTTACAAGGTGATTCTCAAGCCCTTTGAGTTTAGGATGATTTCAGAATTGCTCAGCTTTCCTTATGTAAATGTACATTATAAAACAGTTAAGTATTAATTGCTTGTATCACACACCATTGAAATTAAGCAGTTTGTCGTGTCAGGCTGCACATGGCCACATCATGCTTCAAGAAACCCTATGCTTTATCTGTTGTGAGCAGTGGTGCACAAAAGTGTGTTCAATGTTGACATCTACACCACAATATTTTTAAGTGCATGTTACAGGTATTCCAGCTGTTCTCACTGATATCCCTTGCGAAGAATGGACTGTGTGCCACAAAATAGGAAGCTTTTATACACAGATACATTGAGAGACTGTGAAAAGCAGGTGGTAAGAAAAGCTGCTAAGGAAAAAGGATGACGTAATGGGACTTAACGGTCATAGAAACGACAAGTGGCAAAGTTCAGGTCAGCAGTTACTTTCCCCTGAGAGAGTCTCTCATGTCTGTATGTCCATCTTCAAAATGTGTTCAGACCTGAGTGTGCTACCTTTGCACATTTAAGACATTTTAATCTGCTTTTCTTAATAAAACAGTCTGCCTCTTACTGCCTGCAGAACTTAGCTAAGTGCTTGGTGTTATCCTGCGGCAAAAGTTCTCTACTTTTAAACCTCATGCTTTTGTCCCTTCTCTTCCTATGGGACTTAGAGTAGTAATTCCATTTTTGTGGTTAGACTTTGGGTGCCCCTGTTTCTACCTCGAGGTGAGATAGCCTCTTGCTAGATATGAGCTGTGTACTCATAATGGATGTCCTTACTTTCACCTTGAAGTGATGGAGTGACCCTACTTACGTCAGAATTTCTTTGGATCACTTTGGAATTTGGAACAGCTTGTTTCCACTCTGGGAAGGCACAGCGGTTCATTTCAGAACTCAGTTTCCATTCCCCCCTTAAGATTTTGGTTATGGTTTGATTAAAGAAAACAGTTTTGTCTAAAACATAGAACAATGCTATAAGATGCAACTTTTTAAGATACGCTGAATCTTCATGTGACTGATGAACTGCTGTGTTTTTCTCACATTTGTACAGATAACCACTCGGCTCCTCCTGATGTAACCACTGGTCTGGTGGAACACTTGCAACATGAGCGTCCACAAGTAGCATCAGTACGAGGAGTTCCTAGAGGCTACAACAGTAGCATTTTGGAAACTGCAGACGGTGATTTTATTACAAACCTCCCACCTTTCTGTCTATGTCCCTTTTTCTGAGTGAGCAGATGGATAACAAAACTTGATTGTGCCCCCATCATGTGCCATGTCCCCTCCAAAGCCCTCTCCTCATATACAATAATATGGTACATATGTCAGTCTGCAAAAGGAGAGAAAGCTATTTTGTATTTCCCATGTTCTACCCCTGGGAAGCCAGTAGGACCCGTGTCAATGTTTCAGTATATTTCTATACTGCCCATAGGCAGCAGCTTCCCCAGACCTCCTGCTCCCCACGGGCTGCTCTCCACGGGATGCTCTCCACGGGCTGCGTCTCTGGCCTGGGGCCTGCTCCTGTGGGAGCTCTCCATGGGCTGCAGCCTCCTCTGGGCCACATCCGCTGCTGCACCGTGGGCTTCTTCACAGGCTGTGCATGGAGATCTGCCCATAGTGCCCATGGGCTGCAGGAGGACAGCCTGCTCCACCATGGGCCTCTGCTGGGCTACAGGGAACTTCTGTTCCACTCCTGGAGCTCCTCCTGCCCTCCTTTGGCACCAACCTTGGTGCCTGCAGGGCTGCTTCTCTCCCGTTTCTCACCCATCTCTCCCAGCTGCTGTTACACAGCAGTTTTTCCCTTTCCTAAATCTGCTCCCAGCGCACACCCATCATCTGTCAGGGCTCAGCTCTGGCAGCAGCATATACCTATTGAAACAGCTGGAGCTGGCTCTAACCTGACATGGGGCAATGCTGGGCTCTGCTCAGAGAGTAGCAGTCCCCCACTTTCGAAGCCTTGCTGTGTAAGCCATATTTGAAACTGTTAATGTTTTTTTTCCCCTAAACAAGCTACTCGTTTTGAATGACTCTCCCACCTGAAATCTATACTGAGCTTAGAGTGATGTTGTCAGCAATGTGGAAGCATGTGATTTAGTGTGTTTATTAATAATGCATATTTCTGTTTGGCAGGTGTCCCAGTGAACAGCAGAGTGTCCTCTAAAATCCAGCAGCTTCTAAATACATTGAAAAGACCAAAGCGCCCCCCTTTGAAAGAGTTTTTTGTTGATGATTTTGAAGAACTACTAGAAGGTAAATTTTTTCTAGTACAGTTTTCTCTCTTTGTGTAAGTAGTTCAAGAAGGAACTGATATGGCTTAGCAAGTATTGTTTTCTTTCTTCCCAAAGAGGATAAAATAATCACGATAGGATTATGATAGCATATGACCTTTCTGTCTTTAATATAGCAAGTGAAGCATAATCTTCAACTCGACCCTCCTGCTGAGTGCTTTTGTACTCTGCTATTCTCCCTTGCTTTGGAAAATCTTCTGATTCAGCCCAGTTTGGGTCAGCATGATGACCATTGTTTCCTTGCGTTCAGCTTGTTCTCTGTGAACACCTCCCACATCCTGTTCTAAAAGCGATCTTTTAGCTGATCAGTGTCCAAATAAATGAGAAAGGTTACTTCCTTGTAACTGGAATTTATTAGTTTAACATTGTTTGCATGTATGTTAATATCTTCTGTTTGGAATATGGAATATTTAATGATTTCAGAGGTTCAGAGGAATTAAGTACATAGGCTGCACCATGCAATGTCCTGTATGTACTTAATGAAAGTACAGTGCTTGTACATACTCTGCAGATGATGCTCAGCTAAAAAACACTGGTTCGTTTTCTATTCTGCATGTATGAGTCGAGGCAGAAAGACAAGCATTTCAAAAAACAAAAAGTCGCTTACCAATAAGTAGCCTTCTTTAAAACCAGCAGCATCAGTTAATCTTGGACAATACTCTTAAAGACTCAATGAAAATTTTGTCTTCAATACTGTGTTTTCAGCAGCTGCTGTTAGATTCCCTATACTGTTTATTTGCTGCTTTAAAATCTGCAGTTCTAGTCTCTCCCTAAAGGTTTTTCAGTCAAACTTCTGTTGAAGTATATGAAATCAACCAGAACACTCTGTAATACCAAGAGCATTTCACCTGACTTGGTTTTTGAGAATTTGTTGAAAACCTGTTGAAAACTCAGTGCAGTGAGAGCACATCCAGTTGGCACTGAAGCCATTCTTCCTGATAATGCTTCTTGATTTGGTGTAGGCTTTCATTTAAATAGATGTACAGAACAAACAGCAGAAAACAACATCTTCCCCCAGTAGAGAAAAAATTGAACTCAGGATTCAAGTTCCGTTCCTGTGGCCAGCTTCTTTGAATAATATGAAATCAGAACAACAAAATGATGGTAATTATTTTTTGTTAAACCAACAGATGATTAATATTATCATCATAAATCAGGAGAGAAGCAGTGATAGCTGTGTGGAAGGATGAGAATGATTCGTGGAATAGTCTAAAGTGTAATTTGCACATTTGGTAAAAATTGACATTCACCTACTTTACCGTTCTCTGATTTTAGTGCAACAACCTGACCCAAATCAACCAAAGCCTGAAGGAAATCAGATGAATGTACTTAAAGGTGAACCCTTAGGTGTGGTAACCAACTGGCCACCTTCTTTACTGGCTGCCCTGCAGCGCTGGGGAGCCACCCAGCCAAAAGCCCCTTGTCTGACTGCGTTGGATACAACAGGGAAAGCTATTTATACACTTACCTACGGTAAGTATTCCTGGTAGCTGTAAAAAGTAAGTAGGTGTGCATGATGGAATGAAAAGTTGGCTTTGCTTAGGAGGATCAGACTGCTCAGGACAGATCCTTTGAGATTGCTATTCAAATGCAAGTTAGAAGTTCATTTTATATGAAAAAAATTAAAGATGATGAAGGGAAAATATGTAACATCAATTCTTCACAAGTGACTGTTTATAAATTTCAAACAATTGTGTCCTTTCGCTTAAGAGAACCTATCAAGGAAAGCTGAAAATAGACTGCTGTACAGTGGGAGGGAGTAACATATAAGTAATAATGCACTTTTAAAAAGTTTTATTGTGCATACATGTTCTTGCATATCCTTATAGAGAAATCTTGTACTTCAGGATCATATGAAGGTTATTATGAAGCAAAACTTGCCTGTATCAGTGAACTAGAAGTACTGCGGTAATTGTGGCGGGGTTTTTTGAAGATAATCATGTCCCCCAGGGCAGCTAACTGTAGCATGTTGCTTGCATTTAATTGTACAGTCTGTTGAAACATGAAAATTTTTGTTTGCATCCTTACATGTGAGGTATGCTTGGGGGAAATGTAATTGAGCAGATGCATTAGTTTCATTGCCTTGCTTTGGAGTTTAAGAATTTGAAAATTTTTTAGAAGGTTGTATTTAGCTGTATGTTTAAAAAAAGAAAAAGTAAAAAGAAGCCAAGCTGTATTTGCACTCTGCCAACTGCAGTGTTTGGTAATATCCATAAAAATGTAGTATTTGTTTTGATACAGTTGAGTTCTATGTATCCTTTTTTTTAAATATATAACTTAATGTTACACAGATACAAAGGAAATGATAGTTGCTACATGGCCTGAAGGGATCTAGCATGGGTGCAAGTCCAAAGATATGCTACTAGGAAACCATTCCAAATGCATGCTGCATGCCACAGCATGACTCTCTGGGTTCTTCATGCTTTGATTTAGCATTTGCAGTGGAAGAGTTTTCCCGTTGCTTAGTTTCTTATGAACAGTTGCATCTTTCTTCCTTCCTTCCTTCCTTCCTTCCTTCCTTCCTTGCTTCCTTCCTTCCTTCCTTCCTTCCTTCCTTCCTTCCTTCCTTCCTTCC
>WBMW01003838.1:33438-86743 GCA_013396635.1 Penelope pileata | reverse complement strand
TCCGTCCTTCCTTCCGTCCTTCCGTCCTTCCGTCCTTCCTTCCGTCCTTCCGTCCTTTCTTCCTTTTTCTTTCTCTCTCTCTCTCTCTGTCTCTGTCTCTCTGTCTCTCTTTCTTTCTCTTTCTTTCTTTCTCTCTTTCTCTCTTTCTCTCTTTCTCTCTTTCTTTCTCTCCTTTCTCTCTTTCTTTCTCTCTTTCTTGATCAATACACATCTTTTTGGAGGCTACGTATTAAAGATTGTTTTTAAAACTGTATCAAGTAGTTCGATTTCTGCCTTTGTATTCAATAGCTTGGATAATTTTTTTGTTTAGGCTGTAGAAGAGAAGGCTCTGGGGAGACCTCACTGTCGCCTTCCAGTGCTTGAAGGGAGCTTACAAACAGGACGGGGACCGACTTTTTACACAGGCAGATAGTGGTAGAACAAGGGGGAGTGACTATAAACTGAAAGAGGGGAAATTTAGGTTAGATGTTGGGGAACTTCTTTACAGGTGGTGAGGCCCTGGCACAAGCTGCTCAGACAAGTAGATGCGCCATCCCTGAAGGAGTTCAAGGCCAGGTTGCATGGGCCCTCGGCAGCCTGAGCTGGTGACTGGCAGCTCTGCCCATGGCAGGGGTTGGAACTGAATGATCTTTGAGGTCCCTTCCAATCCAAGCCGTTCTGTGATACTGTGAAAGCTGTGTAGGTGACTACTAAGCACTGAGCTCACATTTCACAGAGCTGGATATTAAGGCATTTGTTCCTACCCTCTGTCTCTTAAATTTCAGATAATTTTTTCTCCAGATCAGGATTTTTCTTTTTTTCCCAATCAGTTTGATTTTTCCCCAGTACTTGCTCATGCAACTGCTAATCCTGTTGTAATACAACCAATTAGTTTGTATATAAAGAATTGACAATTGTCCACTAGATGTTGCAATTTTAGCCTCTACTTTTTGATTTCTGTGTTATCTTCAGGCAAGCTGTGGAGTCGGAGCTTGAAGTTAGCATATACCCTGCTAAACAAGCTAACCACTAGGAATGAACCACTGCTGAAGCCTGGAGACCGGGTAGGTTTGTTTGAGGTGGTCTGTATGGATAAAATAAACAGTGAGGAACAGCTTTAGCTAAAGAAAACTTTGAAATACTGTGATTTGTAATGCTGTTAATCACAACTCTTAGTATTTCTGTTCCTAGTTTGTGAGCTTGAACAGTGTTGTGACCATTTTTACCCACAAATTTAAAAAACATCCCCCTCAAATCACAACAAAAATAATTTGATGTTATTTTAATGTATTTTTGTAGGTAGCTCTTGTATTTCCTAATAGTGATCCAGTTATGTTCATGGTGGCATTTTATGGATGTCTCCTGGCAGAACTTATCCCTGTCCCCATAGAAGTTCCACTAACAAGAAAGGTAGGCAAATATTTTCAAAAATCTTATGGCTTCATAAAGGAAGAGTGTATATGGGGAGGGTGTCTGAATCTTACAGTCCTTACAAAGGATCCCTCTGAGCCTGCACTTCTGAAAGCAGTACAGTGCATCAGCTGAATTATGATACTTCTCAGTGGCTGGTAGACTGTAGTGCATATTACATGTTTGGAAAGTGTTCAATATTTAGAGAAGGGACAAAATTATATGAACCTGATAAGTTAACTATTTTAGGATGCATACTTGTAGAAATTATTATGTTATTTTGGAAAAGATTTGTGAAATTGTTTCTGAAAGCATAACACAGAGATGCGGTATTTTCAGCTCTCGGACTGAATAATGGGAGGTTGGAGAATGACGCACAACTTTTGCTTTTGCCACTGCTTTGCTTCCATTGCTTGCCAGACCTACCAGATCTAAAATAGTTGGCACAAAGCAAAACTATGTATTTTGAACATAGATTTCAGTGCTATCGTAAAATATCTTTTGACTTCTTTTTTCCTGTGATATAAATCAGCTTAATATTTTCAGAATGTAGAAAAGTTGCAGTAAACTGTACTGACACTTGGTTATTTGTGAGTTTGCTATAACATGTTTTCTCTTCAGGATGCAGGTAGCCAACAAATCGGCTTTCTTTTGGGCAGTTGTGGAGTGACACTAGCATTAACCACTGATGCCTGTCAGAAGGGCCTTCCTAAAGCTCAGACGGGTGAGGTGGTCACATTCAAAGGTATGTTTTCAAGGTACTCAAATTTCATTATGGTATAAAGAATGGGTGTATTGATTGTTACTGTTAAGTCACCTCTTTGGGTTTACTTGCAAGCTTCTAGTTTACGTGTAAAGAACTGCTGTTATTATCAAGGGAGTACTTAGTGCTCCTTCTTCCCATCAGGAATGTGGTGCTGCAGCCTTTATTTGGTTCTTGCTGTTATCCCAGAATACTGAGGGAGAGAAAAAAACAAATAAACAAACAAAAAAAGGTATTGGGATTGTAATGACAGTAACTGGTGTTTTTTTGTTTTTTTAATTTGAAGGTTGGCCACGTCTCATTTGGTTCGTAATTGATGGGAAGCATCTGGCAAAACCATCCAAGGACTGGCATCCACAAGTGCGGGATGCCAGTGCTGAGATTGCTTATATTGAGGTGATCCAGTATAATATGCCTACTTATTGTTACACTATTCCTATTTATGTCACAGCGTATTTTCGTTCTTCAGTCTTCTGATGCTTCAAAAGAGATGACTGGAATATGTATAGTTGTGGAACAAGAGTGTTTCTCTCACGCTTACCAGGAAAACTGTCATCTGAGTGTTTGTACTGAGTATGACCAAAGACTGGATAATTGACATTTTGGGATCCCTGTGGCAATTTGTTTCATTAGGGTAGAGAAATGATCAGATTTTCTATGGTATTAGTGTATTCCCTGAACATAAGTGCATCTCTTACAATAACTATTTGGTTTTTTTTAAAAAAGTAAAATGTCCTTTCAGTTCACTACTGTAAATTTTCTTTATTTTGTTCTTGAACTAATGTGTGTGTAAACTTTCTTTTTTCAGTACAAAACAAGTAAAGAGGGCAGCACCGTAGGCATTACTGTATCTCATGCTTCCATGCTGGCACACTGTCATGCATTGACTCAGGCATGTGGCTATTCAGAAGGTAAGTTGGGTACAACTTTAAAATGATGCTTATTGCTTTGATTATTCTGGAAAATTATGATTATGTTGTAAAATCATGTTTACTGTCTTAAAAGAACTTTAAGCTTTCATACTCTCATGCGTTAGACCCTCTCTTTGAGTATCAATACAGAATCTGTCATAGGATGCTGTGAAACTGCTGACTGCTTTCTTCAGCCAACACAGCTATATGCTGTCCACTTTTCTTCAAGGTTGGAAATATTTGAGGATATAAAAGATGTACATTTCCTTATATATAGGCTTGTGGCTGGGACTGCCATGACTATCTCAGACCTCTTGGAGTTCGAAGTCACACAGGGACTGAATGGATGTGTGGCTGGCTTACTGAAGTGTTTTGTTTATTAGGAAATAGCTGTGTATGCTTTTGTATTTTCTGAAAACTAAACTAGAAGAGTAAGAACTTTGAAGAACCATTTCTTTTACGTGCAACTGTCCTACATCAGTGGCAAGCAAGTTTCTGATCAGTAAAAGATATCCTTAGATCAGGTTAGATCTTCTGCCAAACTTCAATTCTGTGTTTTGAATCACATAAGTTGTTTGCATTTCTCAGAGAAAGCACTGAAGAAAATTTAGTACAGCTATGGTAATATTTCCCACTAATATAATTATTTCAAATATAGTTGAACCACTTTAGTTGAAAATTTCATCAGTTGGCATCAAAAGCAAAGTTTCAGTCTGCATGGTTCTTTGGCAAAGATAGCAAACACATGGAAGTAGTATGAAACTGAAAATCATGCCTTAAATTCTTTGTAATAATCTGTTTTATAATTGTACTTTTAAGATGATTGCATTAAATAACATAGGCACTTTATGGTAAAGCATCCTTTGTTATAAAGGGCAAGACGTGGCAACATAGTTTTGATTTGTTAGATGTGTTAAAAGTTTCACAGTTGCTTTAACAAATATCCTGAATTCATAAATGTTCTCATAAAACTCTTCTTAAAACTGCTTATTTTGCTTTGCTTTTAGCTGAAACGCTAACAAATGTGTTGGATTTCAAAAGAGATGCTGGCCTTTGGCATGGAGTATTAACAGTAAGTATTTGAATGAATGTAAAAAACTGTACCCAGAAGCTTCTCTTTGGGATAGTGCATTGGCTTCAAAATGGGATCATCTCAACCTATGTTTCACTATTTATATTTTTAAGAATAGAATATTACTTTTTCACTAACCAACTAAGCAGACAGAGCGTACATGCTGTTGATTGTACACACAGCTTTTCACTAATAGTTAAATGTAAGAGTTATGCTGTAGCTCTGATTTTTTTAAAAGATGTTGGTACATTCTGTCTTTGAGTCCCTTGAAACTTCATTTTTGAATATTTTTCTCAGAGCGTTATGAACAGAATGCATGTCATCAGTATTCCCTATGCATTAATGAAGGTTAATCCACTTTCCTGGATACAGAAAGTCTGCTCATACAAAGGTAACCTTAAAATATTTTTACTCTAAATAGTCAGAGGAAGATCTGTTTGTATAAGATGCCTGCTGTATGAGGGGCCACTGATGTTCTATGCAGCTGACTTCCTTTGCAATTGTTACGCCTGAGCTTCAGCAACCAAGTGCTGCATTACAGTGGTAAAAGTACTGATAGAATGACTGAGTGGCTTTGATTGCTTCTTCTGATAGATCTTTCAAGATGATTTTATTTCTCATCTTAGTATTTGAATTTATAGTAAACATTTAAATTCTATAATCAACTCCATCTGGAGTGTGCACATCACAGTGGTAAGATAGTAGTAGTTTGTTACATAAATTTATGTAAGTATTTTTGTGCATTTATGTAATTTTATAACTTTTGTCTTTATTTCGTTCTGCACACATGCTGTAATTATTTCCTTTTTTTATTTTCAGCCCGTGTTGCAGTAGTAAAATCACGTGATATGCACTGGTCACTTCTGGCTCAGAGAGATCAGAGAGATGTCAGTCTAAGCTCTTTACGAATGTTAATAGTGGCAGATGGAGCTAATCCATGTGAGTACGGGTGTATTTTCTGAGCTGTCAGCCCAAGGTGAACTGAAATGTTCTGTAAGTGACAGAACTCTGGACCTGTGCTGTAGGAGCTCAGCAGTTCACCTTCAGCAAAACAGACAGCAACAGCATTTCTTTGCTAAGGACGGTGGTGGAGAGAAACTTTCACAGGAAACATTTTATTATTCATTAAAGAATAGTTGGCAATACATATTTTAAGAAACAGGCTTTTTTAAGTAAATCATAATGCCAATTTTGAAGTAGTTGCTCATGTAGTGCAGGCAGATAAAATCTATGAGTTGGAAAGTGTGTCTGACTTCTGTACGTTCATCTAGAGTTTGCCTCAGTCATGTGCAAGGACAAAAATTGGAGCAGTCACAGCCTTAACTCAAGTGAATGCTGTGTGTTAACTAGAGCAATTGGTAGTCATGCCTTTTTCTGTCAATGATACAGTAATGGCATACGGTAAATTGAGAAAGTAGCTGAGAAGATTGTTTTGTTTTGTTTTGTTTTGTTTCCTGCAACAGACAAGGATATAACTTTGGTGCTTAGTTTTGCTTGTACATCGGAACATTGAGAGTATTTCAGATTTACTGGAGATTACAGTTACATGGTGGGAGGTCAGCAGGTGTGCTGGCAGAATATGGAAGTTTGAAGTGGTCTTGCTAGGATAATATTTCTTGTAAGCAGTTCCTCATAGCTGATGCTTAGAAGATATTTGGCAGTTTATTCCATAGTAAAATACATACTATTTGTATGATAGTGATGTCACTGCTTTTCCATTGCTATTTGCACATCTTAACCATGTGTATCTCTGTAAATGACTTTTTCGCTTAATCTTTTCATCAGTGTTGTACTGTGTGATATGAATTTATATGGAATTATCCTGTACCCAGGTTATAGTACGATCAGTGTTGCAGGTTTGCATTGTTTTATGTACTACAATTCCAGATCTGCAAAATACAAAGCTTTCAGTCATGCAATATCCCTTTATATTTTGAGCTGCGTGCTAGTGGTAGAGTTCTGAGTGGAAGTAGAGTTCTGAATGGAAGTGAAGATGTGTCAGAAGCATTTTATTTTAATTTCTAAATGCTGTGATTCTGTGGCCTTAATGAGAAGCACTCAAATAATAACTGTAGGAACTGTCAGGTACAGTTACCCTTAGTGATGAAATATTCACTACATCACTGGAGGACTTTCAGTGATGTTATGTGTTATGGAGCACTGCCAGAGAAAGAGTATGCAGTAGTGAATTTCATTCTGTGAATTAGTTGTTAACCACTATTTTGTTCTTCAAATCTAGAGTCTAACAGTAGGCTTGGATATCCTTTAGACAGTTCAAAAGTATGTAGTTTTTGTGCAAGGATGCAATCCTATCTGTACAGCTGAGCTTAGAGTAAGCTTAGACTTTGAAATTCTGAAACTCGAGCTTTCCTGCACTTGGCAAAATGTTTCCAATGTGTGACTGTTCTTTTTAGGGTCGATATCTTCATGTGACGCATTCCTGAATGTATTTCAATCCAGAGGTTTGAGACCCGAAGTAATCTGCCCCTGTGCGAGTTCCTCAGAGGCACTAACTGTTGCTATTCGCAGGTAATTCTTTTTTTTTTTCCTGAGAAGTGGACTGGAAAAATTTCTTGACTGTTAAAGTTTACCTGATCTTAAGATGATAGTCAGAAAAGGCAGCTGTTCTCAAAGATGATGCTCAAAGACTTATACAGAAGAAGTCTGAGGCTTGCAGGTATCTCATGCACTAAAGGAACTGGGGATTTGTTTATTTATTTATTTAAAAATTCATATTTTCCAGAAGAAGTCAGCTGTACTATATTTTTTGCTGTTTGGGAAAGTGACATTCTCATCAAGTTTGCTGGAGGACCTTAAGAAAACACTTCAAAAATGAAGGCTTTTGCTTACTCTGGGAGGAAGAAGATGCTGAAATTTCAATTATTCACTTAGGTGTATTGCCTTATAGTCAAGGGGCCAAAATGAAAGAAACCTTTGTAGTTGGCCTGGGAAGTACCATTCAATTTCTGGAGATGGCAAGTGATGCACTGGGGAAACCAAATATTTTGATTATGAATAGACACATTAATGTATCTGTTCACACATGCACACTGGCAGTGGCTTTGATCAAAATGTACCTTTTCAGGAAAATACATTACAAGAAAACTTGAAACAAAAAAGTCTAAAATATCAGGGAATGTTTTCTGTGGTGCAAGAAATTTACCTTTCCCTATTTAAAAAAATAAATAGGATAATAAACTGGATATTTTGTGTTTTTTTTTAACATTTGGATTTTTTTGTTCTGCATCATCACGAAAGTTGAGCAGTTGCACAAAATGGAGCTGTTGGTCCTCAGTCAATACTGCTCAGAGAACTGTCAAGCCCCAACACTTCCTAATTTTCTGTTGGTCAGAAAATTTAGTCCTTCAGTACTTATTTTTGACATCTCTTTGCTCATGTTAGGCATACATCCTCTCTGTAACATTTTAGGGTGGGAGGAAGCTATGCAGTGTTTTTATCTAGCTCTTATTTTAATTTAGTAAAATTGCCTGTCTTGAACTCCTGCTTGTTTAAGATGAAAAACCATTCTTTTGGTTAATCTTAATAGACCTGACAGAATTGCATGATGCTTTTGATTACCCTAATGCCGTTGGTCTGTTGATTCATGCCTAGTTTGACTTTCTGTTTTTCAGACCTCCAGAACTGGGTGGGCCTCCTCCAGGAAAAGCAGTATTGTCTATGAATTGTCTGAGTTATGGTGTGATAAGAGTAGATACAGAAGAGAAGTTGTCTGTTTTAACTGTACAGGATGTTGGTCAGATTATGCCTGGAGGTAGGAAAACATTTCACGTAGATTTAAGTGTAATCCATGTAACTGTACTATTATACTTGTGGTTTTGAAATAGATAAAACTGTCAAATGAGAAGCATCGTCAAGGTGATATGACTTATGTTTTGACACATTACCTAAACAATCTCATATCAAGTACTGTCTCAACTAGAGACATTCATAAGTGCTTGCACTGGAGGTTAACTGATGGTAAATTTGAACCACCATAGATTTTGGGGTGAGCGGATGCTTTTTGGCTGATTTTTAGAGTTGTGGTTTTGTTCATTTGTTAGCATTGGTGCCAAGTGACATACAGGTATGTAAAAGAAATGCAGCAGAAAAAAAACCCAAAACTTAAAGCTTAGTAGGAAATGTAGTGTTCTATCTAGCAAGTGTTTCTCTGACTGATAGTCCATGTGTTCATACAGAGCCACAATCTGGTCTGAGCTGTGGCAGTACATTTTCTTCAGCAGCATCTGCAGCAGATTTCTAAGCCTGTTTTCTGTAACATGGGAGCATGGTTAGCCCAAAGTAGCTGCTGTGTTCCCCCCAGCCTTCACAGTGTGACTCAGAGCAAACTCTAGCTGAGTTTGTTCCGTATCTGGGAAGACTTTACTGTTTTTGTAGCCTTTACTTTTATTGCTACTTCTTTTATTTTTATCATTAGCTTTCCAATATTTCAAGACCTGTCTTTGTCCTATGTGGTCTTACCCACCTTTTAGTGTTTGTTTATGGCCTAGGCACTTAGGTTAACGTTGAGATTTTTCATCTGTGAAATTGATGCTAAGTGTACATACTGTTGCAGCTCTCATTTTGAACTGCTGTAGAGTCATTGTGAAGAATGTGTTTTATCTGGTGCTGGGTATGCAAGAAATTCCCAATAATAACTTGAAAATTCAGGAAGCAGCAGTTTTGATGTCTCCTCTCAGTAAAGCTGTGACACTGAAACTTTGGGAAATTAACATGCTGGAGTGCCTGTCTGAAGTGTATTTACACCAATGCGCACAGCGTGGGGAGTAAATATGATGTGGTAGATGTGTGCAGTTGCAGGACTACAGTCATGTTGGAATCACAGAGACATGGTGGGATGGCTGGAAGGTTGCAGTGGAAGGATGCAGGCTTTTTAAGAAAGAAAGGCTCGGAACATGTTTCCCTTCATGTGAGAGAACAGTCGGAGTACACGGAGGTCTGACTGGGGATGGATGAGGAGCTGTCTGAGAGCTTGTGAGTAAGGATTAAAGAGCAGACTGGTACAGATGGCATTGTAGTGGGTGTCTGCCATAGGCCACGTGACCAGGGACAAAAAGTGACCGAGGCCTTCTACCAACAGCCAGAAGCATCGTCACATTCATGGGCCCTGCTCCTCATGTGGGACTTCAGACACCCCAGTGTCTGCTGGAGGGACAGAATAGCAGGGCATTAAGCAGTCCGGGAGGTTCTTCAAGTGGAGCAGTGACAGCTTCCTGACCCAAGTAATAGAGGAGCCACTGAGGAGAGGTGCTCTGCTGGACCTTATACTCAGAAAAAAGGAGGGGATCACTGGGGATGTGAAGGTGTGGCAAAATCACCACAGAGACTCAGGGATATGCTCAAAGATCACCAAAGGTACAAGAATCTTTATTTGAGAAATAAGCCAGCCTTCTTGTAGAGCCTTTCTGGCTGAAGCAACAGCCTGTAACACAGCTAGTTCTGCAAGCAGTACTCATCAATCCTAACCTAATTGGTTAACAATTCACTTAGTCACAGCAATGCTTCGCAACTTCCTTATCAGGGGGGACAAGGAACAAACAGGGCGTTCTGCAGCACCGACCATGTCTCAGTCCCTACTTCTCCCAGGGCTTCGTTGGAGACTTCATTGTCACAAGCATAATGGTATCCTTGTTCCAGGGTCGTTCCGTCCATGGCTCACTGAGTTCACTGGTTCCGATCTTGATGTTCCCACGTGAAGGTTGAAGGCTACAGGGATCATGAGATAGTAAAATTCAGGATGATGAGAGGAAGGAGCAGGGCAAAAGAAAGATCGCAATGCAGGGATTTGGGAGAGCAGACTTTGGCCCCTTCATGGATTGGCTTGAAAGAGCCCCATGGGATAACGCTCTGGAGAGAAGAGAGGCCCAAGAAAGCTGGTTAATATTCAAAGATCTCCTCCTTGAACCTCGTATGTTTTAAGATGTCATTGACGATTGACAACATTATCATGACTTTATACAGTAGAAAGAAACATGGAGTGACTGGGCTAATGTGAGAGGAAGATAGTTGTGTGTGTATCCGTCTCGTGCCTTAAGTTATGTGCCTTGTAGCTGATGGCTATTGCTATTTTGAAACATAGCACTCAGTGGCAAAACTACTTGGAGGCTAAGCCAAAGTTGGGCATCTTAATTCATTAATTGTTTTAAAACTCTTATCAGAATCAAGCCATTAGTATCTGGGGCAGATTAGCTTCAATTTGACAAAATGATAAAAATTTCATGTCTGGAATTACATTTTAGCAGAAATGTCTCTGTACATTCCTACAGTCAGAACGTACACAACAGAGTGCTTTCTAGGTGATGATCCAAGAATTTTGTTCCCTGCGACTATTGAAAAAGAAAAGCTTCAAGAGCAGAAAGAATTAAAAAACATTTGTGCCACATGAAAAGAAATTGTTGATTTAAGGAGCTTAAATGACATTTTCAAATGAATCTGTGTGTACATTCTAGTATTGGATATACTTGTGCCTTGCCTTGTAAGGTTTATACTTTTTCCTGTGTAGTACTCATGGAGGGTGGAGGTGCTCTGTCTCTTCTTACTTGGTGTTTGGCATACAGAAGAGAACATACCACCATTTTTTTCCTGTCCATTGCCCTCTTGAATTACTCTGCTGACTGATGAGTCTTCATCTTTCCTTATTCTTTTCCCTTTTACCAAAGGCCTAGTTGAAGTCACATGCCATCCCTGAAGGTAGTGTTCCCTATTCTGATCCCTACTGAATACTTCGGTACGGTCTTAGAAGTTGCTACGTGCCCTAGTCATTCGAGCATCTTCCGACGTGGGAGCTCACATTCCTGAATTTCATTTGGTCAAATGAAGATTGGAAGAGATGATCTCTGAGGTCCTTTCCAACCTGGGCTTTTCTATGATTTCTGTGAAAGGAGCCTCCTAGCCAAGAACTAGTCATGCTGAGTCTTGTTCAGTGAAGCTAAATGATTTTGTTCTCTGTACCCTTGAAGATCCCCAGTGGACTTTATTCAGAAGCCAACTGCTTAAAAGGTCATAAGGTGTCCACTTTTGCCCTCCTTTTCTTCAGACCTTGCTCTTTGTTCTGAAACATTGGAGGTCCGTCTGCTTACAGGATCTTAATCAGCAAATAAGGCAGAGTGCTTAGCACAAGCATAATGCCTTATGTCACTTCTTTTTAACCCATAGGTCATTCCTGATGCCATGTTGCCTTGGCTGTTCTCTCTCATTGTCTGCTATGAATGTCAGTCCCATGAGCCACCAGAGTAGCAAGCATCCACAAAGAAATGTTCCCATAAAATATATTGTGGGAATTTGTAAGAGAGAACATAGTATGCGTTTCCCTGATAACTTCTGGAAGGATGATGTTTTGTCTCACCTATTGACGAGACTGGGCTATTTTGCATGCTTTCTGTCTGGGAGCCAACCTTGATAAGAAGCAGTATTTGTCTCATAATGATCTTTAGTTCATTTTTTTTTTTCAAATTGGATTGGTAAAGATGGTGAGAGTGCCAGACTTCTCTCTTCTTACGATCTGTTCTCAGCCTCCAACTTTCCCATCAGTTGACATGTCACCTGTCATCTTTTTTTTATATTTGCGCAGAGAAGTTGTGGATGCCCCCTCCCTGGCAGTGTTCAAGGCCAGGCTGGATGGGGCTTTGAGGTGTCCTTGCCCATGGCAGGAGGGTTGGAACAAGATGATCTCTAAGGTCCCTTCCAACCTGAACCATTCTATGATTCTATGATCTTGGAAGCTTATTATACCTTATGCTAGGATATGGATGTTTGAGGGGACTTTGTTAACTTTTGTCTCTCTGCTACTTCCTGACTTAACATTTCCATCCTTCTCATTCTGTCTTTGACAGTAGAGTAACCTGCTCTAATCCAGATCTATATCCTCATAGCTCCTAATCGTTCAAAATCTGATTCATAGAAAGAGTGCTGCAGCACTTTCTTACACTCAAGCAGAAAAGTTGAGGTTGGAGCTGGATCTTAAGCTTCTGCAAGATGAGCAGGATGGCAGAATGCTTACCTTGTCTTCAGTTTGTGGATATCTCTGTCTCTGCAAGCATTTGTCTAGATGCTGCTGGTTATCTTGATGCCTCTTCACTGCAGAGAAAGTTAGTTCCTTTATCTCACTGCCTGATTTGTGAAAGTTGTTGTTACAGGACAACTCTGTGATGCTTTCAGTCTTATTCCTTAGATTGTGAATGTGAAGAAGCATTATTTCATTCTGTCTTAGTCCTCAGAATTTATTGTAATCAGTTCCATGTTCCATTTGGCTTCAGACTGCCACATGATGGCACAAGAGTCTCCCACTGCAGAACTCCTTCAGGAATTCTGTGCCAATGCATACGCTTGTGACGAGATGTTCTCTTCCAATTTAGGTTTTGTGCTCTAGATGCTTGTGTGACCACCTTCTGAGTCTAGATTCTTGTTCATCTGGCCTGTGAATGCTCTTGCTTTATGCTGTATTCCCTTCTGAGATGAGTGGGAAGTCAGGTCATTCCTTTGAACAGCCTCATGTGCTGTTTTCTTTGAGGATTTGTCTGGAGCCCCTGCAAGTATCTTCTAACAATGGAGGTAGAGGTGTTTTATCCTAGCCTTTTGGTATTTTTCCTGAGGCTTCCTGCTTCTAGAAAAGAAGCTATGACTAACAGCTGCAGTGTTCTGAGGACCCTCTTTTTATTCTGGTCCTGTCATGGACCCAGGCCTTTCAAGAAGATGTGCTTCCCTACAAGAAGATCTCGGAATTCTACCGTTGGCACACAGTAACAATTGTATAAGGACCTGCTGTGAAACCATGAAAGTGGAACGAGAGCACTTTCTAACATGCATCAGGCACCTTTGTTAGCAGCAGGTTTCTGACCTATCCATCTGCTGTGCAGGCCTCTGACATTCTTCTCACATTTGTGTGGTACTGTTCTTGAAATAGCCAAAGTTGAATCCAATCTTCGGTAGGACATCAGTGCAGTCCTTAGTTTGCACCATAGGATTCTCGTCCTCTGCCAGAAATCTTGTGGCAGAGCTAACTGCTGAGAGTCACCATCTGCAAGAACGTACATGTGGACTCATTTGAAGAAAGCTTTCCTACTAGTTAACAGTGTTCTTCATGATGCGCAGTCCACATGTACATTCCTGTCCCATCTGCTTTTCCCTTCTCTCTAATTCTTTTTCAGATGCTGTTGAGAGACTGAAATGGTGGTAGATGCACTCTCTTGTATATCATACATGAAACAGGAAAAGAAGCAAGATTACAGGCTCTACAGATACTGCAAAAGGAAAACCTTGCAGTAACACATGGCAAGGCAGAACTATGCCTGCTGTTAGAATGTATGTGTAGACTACCTGTCTCATACATTGGTTACTGGTGAGTATTTTTTTTGGCTTGATCAGGATGGTAGGGATGTCCTTGGGCTTCATGGATGGAGCATCATTTCAGAACTGCAGGCTAGTCCACTGTTTTTTTCCATGTTTGTGAATGAGTTGAGGGCTGTAGCACTTGTGTGTGCCTACAGATTGTTGTGCCATCTCCAGTTAATAGTACTTCCATATGCGTTGTTATTTAAGCATTACATACAGGGTTCTAAGATTAACTCATACTATTTCCTGTAGTAATAAAAGTATCTGTTTAAATTTGTCAGTGAAGATTTAAACCGGCTTTTTTAATGTTTCTCCTCCTAAATTGCAAAATGAGTTTTTCTGCATGAGTAAGTCATGAACTGGTTGTTCGTAATGTATAACTTAGTTCCAGCCTTCTAGTTCACTCCTACTTTCAGCACTGAAACTGCTGTTCTGCTTTGGACTTGGGCTTGTGCCAGGCATGGAATGCAGTCTCCTTATTTGGTCAAAAAAGGTTAACATTTCAGGGTCCCAAACTCTATTAATAAATGTTTGTTGTTCTAATAGATAATCCAGGGGCTGATTTATTCGTAGTGTGAATTATTGTTTTTTCTGTTCAGATATAAGTTGTTGAGGACTGAAGACGAGCAGAGTTCTTGGTCCATGCCTGCAGCAAAACTGTATCATGTCTTAGTTTCAGATGTAATGTACCACGTTCCATTTATGATTTATCTTTGTGATAGTTGAACAGTGGTAAAAGTAAGGGCTATCTGTATTATCAGTTAAGACTGGCTAATTTGGAATACAGTAATACACTCCTTCACGCTCTGTGATCTAGGACAGGCCTTCAGTAACATGGGAATGCTGAGTGGGACAGGACAGAACTGACCAGGAGAGGCACACTTACTAGGCAGCAAGCTGGCTGGGCTTGTCACCAGGGCTTTAAACTGCATCTGGGAAGGGGATGTGCTGCTGAGTGACAGAGAAGACTCAGGGAATGCTGTTATTTCAGGAGGCAGCGGGCGAAAACCTCAGCTTTGTCTCGGAGGTCTGTGGAAGGGCTTCCCTAGGAAGGTGGTGTGCCTAAAAGCCCAGCTGAAGTGCCTTTATACCAATGCACACAGCATGGGAAATACATAGTAGTAGTTGGAAACTGTGGTGCAATTGGAAACCTTACTGCTATCACAGAAACATGGTGGGATGATTTGCGTAGCTGGAATACTACCTTTGAGGAATATCAGCTTTTTAGAAGGCTAGGAAGGGAAGGTAGTAAGGTGGGAAGGGCAGGGGAGTTGCCCTCTATGTTAAAAAGTGAATAGACTGTGAGGAGCTGCCTCTGAGAAACAGTCAGAAAGAGAGCCTGCGGGTTAGAATTAGGGATAGGACTAATAAAGGACAGCTGGTGGTCAGAGTCTACTGCAGGCCCCCTGATCAAGGGGAGCCTGCTGATGAGGCCTTCTTCCTTCAGCTGCAAGAAGTGTCCCACTTGCAGGCTCTCCCATCCCTGATGGGGGATTTCAACCACCCAGATACCTGCTGAGAAAACCACACAGTGAGCTGCAGGTGATCCAGGGGACTCATGGAGTCCATCCATGATAACTTTCTTATTCAGGTATTGGACAGACCGACCAGAAGTGACATGCTGCTGGACCTGGTGCTCACCAGTGCAGAGGAGATCGTTAAAAGCATTAAGATTGGAGGGAGTCTGGGCTGCAGCAGTCATGCTCTGGTTGAGTTTGTGATTTCAAGGAATGTGGGCCTGGCGAAGAGTGGAGTCAGGACCCTGAACTTCAGGAGAGTGAACTTTAGGCTGTTCAAGGAGTTGTTGGATGAAATGTCCTGGGAAATTGTCTTGAGGGACAAAGGAACAGAACAGAGCTGGCAGCACTTTAAGGACGTATTTCTGAGAGCACAAGAGCTTTCCATAGGAAATCAGGCAGAGGAGGCAGGAAACCAGCATGGCTGAGCAAGGACCTGCTGGTCAAACTGAGCGCTAAGAAGGAAAACCATAAGCAGTGGAAGCAGGAATGGGTCGCCTGGGAAGAATACAGGGATGTTGTCTGGATGTGCAGGGATGGGGTCAGGAAAGCCAAGGCACAGATGGAACTGAACTTCTCAAAAAATGTAAAAACGAAGGATTTCTTTTGATACATTGGTTGCAAGAGACAGGCAAAGGAGAGTGTCTCCCCTCTGATAAATGAGAAGGGAAAACTGGCCTCCTTAGATGTGGAGAAGAGTTCTTTGCCTCTGTCTTCACTGCCAGTCAGGCTTCCCATGCCTCTTCTATGCAGGGGTCAGAGAAGCAAAATCCCTCCTAGCGTAAGAGCAGAGCACATCTGAGAACACGTCATGAGGCTGAATGTGTACAAGGGGGTTGGAACTAGCTGATCTTTGAGGTCCCTTCCAACCCAAGCCATTCTATGATGGCTGTTGGCCAAAGCATTCAAATGGTCCTGGTAGAAATAAACCAACTAAATACATTTCTAACACATCTGAGCTCTCACAGTCCGTTTGTCCTTTCCCCTTTCCCTTTACATGTAGTGTGCACAACCACAAAATACTCTGATAATCTGGATTGTATACAGGTACAATGGTGAAGTGCAGCAAATTATAGCATAGTCAAAAGCTCTGTTTATTTCATATCAACTCAGTTTTTTGATGTCTTTTTAATCTTGTGAGTGCTAAGCTAAACTTCCTTGTTCTATTGTGCCTTCTCCTTTTTTATCCTCTTTCCTTTCCCTTTGGGAATGGGAAAAGATGAGTCCAGAATCTGTAAGCAAGGAGCCTTCTTAACCAGAGAAACCTCTGGCTTCAGAAGTCAAATATAACCAATGGCCAGGGCAAAGATCAGTGAAATATTTGATTTGAAAGTGTGTCTTTCTTTGATTAAAAATAGGAACGTTTCAGTGCTGTAAGACTTTTGAAATTTCAGAAGAAAATTAGTTCTTTTCTAAGTAACAGGAGGATAATAGTGGTAGGACCTTTATGGATTGGAGGACTTTTAATTGTTTGAAAAAGGCTGTCATACTGAAGTTAGGAAAGAAAGAATATGTATTCATGGGTTTAGGTTCAGCAGTGGACATCTCTGAGTTGTCTGTGGTCTCCTAATAACAGTTGGAAGACTGCACTGTTTTAAAAGAAGATGGGACATCACGCAGAAGAATGACCTGGCAGCGAGAGATTAACATGGCCTAATTGCTCGCGATTTCTAGTGTGTTTCTCAGATACCTTAAGGATGATATTATGAATACCAAAATGTGCAATAATAGCATAAAAAGAATGGTATATCTGTAATGTTAATCTTTTCATTTTTCATCTTAAAGCTCAGATGAGCATTAATTTGATCGTCAGCCTTCGTATTGAAAACTCATTGCTACAGTTCAACAGTCAGTTGCAGCTTAAATGTAGGCTGTGAAACACTGTGGAAAAAAAAAATTTGCAAACTTGAACCTTGCATCTTGGACAGCCCATTACTCTGGCTGTCAAAAAGATAGATAGAGCTCTCTTTCATGCTGTGTTTGCTATAGCTGATAGGTAATTGATATTAAAATCTTTATCTGGCTGCCAGTAGCCATGTCGCTTCTGTAGCAGCTGCTGAAACATACCAATGCTGTGATTCTGTTTTATTCTTCTCCCTTTAGCAAATGTTTGTGTTGTGAAGGTGGATGGGACTCCTTATCTATGTAAAGCTGATGAAGTTGGGGAAATATGTGTGAATTCAGGTGCAACCGGACTGGCGTATTTTGGCCTCCTCGGAATCACCAAAAATGTGTTTGAGGTTTGTTTTTCTCTGTGTAATACTGTACCTCTAGTAAGGCACGGTGAAATACACTGCCCTTCGTTCTTCATGTCAGAACACATCAGTTGTCTCTATATTCTGCAATCCAGTGTTATATCAGTGTTGGCATTTGAATTGATCTTAGTCTGTATTAACCCATCAGTCTTATGTAAAGTTACATGCCGACATTTTAGTGATGCATGGTATGGGGCACAGAGTTAGAAATTAGTTTAATATTTGTGATCTTCATATGATCAATGTGCATTTGTGCAGATAAAAAGAAGTTAGTTGAAAAAGCTTCCTTTTAAAGCTTTTTAAAGTAGATGATATGTCCTCTTCAAAGTGAGGGCGTTGTTTGTTTGCTATAGTGCTTAGAATGCTGAACATTTCAGATATGTGAAGTTCTGTGAAGTTACCTGTCAGTACTGTCGTTAGCTAGTCAGAACACCAGTCAGAAACCTGATGTAATGAAATGGTTGAGGAAAAACAGGCAAGGAAGCCAGCTGAGTTAGATGAACTGGCATGTTCTTCGTTATTTGGAAAGCTGTTGTTCATACTTATCATGATAGTGAATGTTGTCATCAAGTAGTTTTTCAGCTGAGCATAGAGCTGAAGTGAAACAGAGGCAAGAAAGTATTTTAACTTAGCTATGAGCGTCTAAATATTTGTTCTGTGTTCTTTCAGGCCATTCCAGTGACAGCCACCGGTGTGCCTGTTTCAGATCAGCCCTTTACAAGAACGGGACTGCTTGGCTTTGTGGGTCCTGTAAGTGTGCATGAGCAGTCTTGGCTTCACCTGGTCCTGAGTCCCAGCTCTGAGTGACACACCCTCACCCCAGTGAATTGGTACACAGTGAAAAGGAGACAGGATGTCTTGGAGAAACAGAACAGAAGAACTCCTGTGGCAGCTTGCGGATGAAATGAAGCCAAATTGAAACAAGCTAGCATTTACTCCTTAAGGGAGCAGTATTCTTCGTTTGTTTTCAGTAGTAGTTGGCCTGTATCTTCATCTGCCTCTTAACTGGTGGCAGCTGCAGTAATACTGTCTCAAGTCCACAGGGAGGGCAGTGTGTGTGTGTCCTGAGATGTGCAGCCCATGTTGGCAGTGAGCTGGCTCCTTTGTAATCATGGATGCACTGAGCACAGTTCTGTGTCAGGGCAGGGACCTCATTTTGAGTATCGCTGGCTTTAGTAAGGAGTCAGGAGGTTTTTCCTCCTCTGCTGCTAATATTGTCTTCTTTTCAGGACTATCTGGTGTTCGTGGTAGGAAAATTGGATGGCCTGATGACAGTTAGTGGTCGCAGACATAACGCAGATGATGTAGTAGCCACAGCGTTGGCAGTAGAACCCATGAAATTTGTCTACCGGGGAAGGTGAGTGTATTAAAAACTTCACCAGTGAGTGAATTTTGTTGAAACAACGACCAAACAATATAGTCTATGTAGGAGTTCTGCATGTGAATTTTTACACTTGTGCTTTGCAGGAAAGATGGCACTAGGTTGTAGTATGCCATATAGAAACTTGGCTGTCCCTGCTCATTTTAACTGTCTATTTAAAGCTTCTTTTAAAGCTTCTCTTAAGACAGTCAAATGAAGCTTGATAGAGAGCGTAAAGTACAGCTCCCCTTTGTCCGCCTCAGCACTCTTGTGCAGAGTGGCCTAGGTAAGAACTATGCAGCATGTTCTGAAGAGCAAAGTATAAATGTTGAGACTGCTGAAGGACTTTCAAAGAGTGGGTGTGCTGTATCACCAGCCTTACTGCTCTTCATTCAGTTCAGGTATTTCTCTGCTACTGCTGTGGTGGTGAGATAGTACTTTTACTGACTTACAAAGTCAAGCTTTCTTTATTTTTGCATCCCTTGTGTAATTAACATATCATAAAATTAATGATAGATGCCTACTTACGGCACGATTAATATTTTGTCCATGAAGTTGCAGGCACTAATTTGATTCACAAAGGGGAGAAAGTATTTGCCAGTGTAAATACCACTAGACATGCTAGCCAGTGATTTGATATAGTTGTTGTCTTTCATGAGAAAGAAAGTATGGAGGAGCAACAGTTCTAGTCTGCATGTTGGAGTTAAATAGGCAAGGTTTGCACAGCCCCTGCATGTATGGAACCTGCTTGTGTTAAACACAAATTACATTGGTGACTGCAAATTCACTTGACTCCCCAGTAGAAATACACTACAGAAATGAACCTGCATTTGTTCTGAATTTGTGATTTAGTGGTGATGTGGCATGAATAACGCTCGTATGTGTTGGAGCAGTACCTCTGAAGGTTGCAGTCATTTCCATGTTATAATAAGCCATGCTATGTTCATCATATGTTGCATCCTATCATTCTTCTGTCCTTTGCGTTTTAGGATAGCAGTTTTTTCTGTGACCGTTTTGCATGATGATCGAATAGTGCTTGTGGCAGAGCAGCGCCCTGATGCGTCAGAGGAGGATAGTTTTCAGTGGATGAGCAGGGTTCTACAGGTAGTCAGATCTGTCCTTTCTTTCTTTCCAGGTGAATAAGGCTAATGTATGAACTGAGACTCTTAGAGCATCTGTTTTCCATAAGAAAAAACTTTCAGTGTAACTCAAGTGGCAATAAGCTGACTTCTCAATGTATTTCAGAGCTGACAGTTAACAAAAATTTTGTAAAAAGTAAGAATTTCTTTCAGAATGTTTTTGAACTTAATAATATTAGGGTGATAGTTTCTGTTTGTTTTAATTCAGCATTTATCTACTGATTTCCTACTGGCTGGGAGTTAAGTCTGAAAATGTTTAAGGGTACTTAGTGTCAAGTATTAAAACAGACCTTAAAATCAAAGTCACTAACATCCTTGTTCTAGATCTCCTATGGTAAGCATTGAAAACGTTTTTCCCTTGCTTGCTGTTTTGGGCTTCCCTGGGGGGCCCAGAAGGGAGGACAACTCTGGTAGCTGCATTTAAGGATTTTGGGATGAATTGAGCAGTTTTAGGAAGTAAGAAGTGAGAGAGTATAGTTATGGAAGAAGACTAGTGAGGGAACAAATGAAGGGAGGGCCAGAGAGAACAGCTTAAGGGAAGATACATCTGAGACATAAGACAGTCGTGTAATTATAGTTTCTATCTGATGTCACTTTTTAAATTTTTTTGGAGGGAATATGTGGTAATAAGCTGTTTTTCTCAAGAGAAAATATTTTTGCTGGTTTTAGAAGTGTCATAGCTAAAATAGACACTCCAGTTTTAGACAACAGGATGTTTTCCTTCCTGTTTTTGTGGTTTTATGTTCTACTGCGCTTTTGTGATTGTGCCATATGTGCTAAATTTGCTGTGATATAGTTTTGGCTTTTTAAAATCTCTTCACTTTTTGCCTACTTTTAAGAGACTTTCCTAATCCCTGATGGCATCCCCTTGATAGAGTGCACAAGCCAAAGTCCTGGGTCTGCTCCTGCTCCCATTGAAGTCATGGCACAATTCTGTGAGTTCAGTGAGTGCAGAACTCGACCCTATACTTGCAAGTTGTGGTGCAAGTAAAAATTTTAATGTTATTAAATGACTTGAATTAAAATCCTTCCTTTAGTTACATCCCAGCTGATAATTTGGAATGTGTTTTTTTTTCCTTCTCTATCAAGGCAATTGATAGCATTCACCAAGTGGGTGTCTACTGCCTTGCCTTGGTGCCAGCCAACACTTTGCCAAAGGCACCACTCGGAGGAATTCATATTTCAGAAACCAAACAGCGCTTTTTAGAGGGTGCACTGCACCCTTGCAATGTCTTGATGTGTCCACATACTTGTGTTACTAACCTGCCTAAGCCTCGACAGAAACAACCAGGTGAGTAAACGTGAATGTGTTCTGTGTGTCTCTTTCTGTGGGTGTGTGTGGATAATGGCCGATGGCAGCAGGACAGCCCACGGCTGTGCGTATTGGATGGCTTTAAGATGCCTAACCTTGCAGAACTAGTGTCAGAGCAGCCCAGCGTTCAGTGAGGCCATTATGGTCTGCCTGTAACCCCAGGTAAATGCAAGGACAGCCAGAATGTACCAATTTCATTCTTCCATAGCTGTATTGTAGATTGTCCCTCTACTGGTCATCTTGCAAAGACAGTCCTCAGACGTGCTGTAACTATTGCAAAAAAACCAAAGTGCAAATAGACTGCAGTTTGCTGAGTCAGTACTATTGCTGAGTGTACCGTATTATCCTCCTCTGTTTTATTCTGTAGAATATTATCATTTTTAGCTTTTCATCTTTTCCTATCTGTATTCCATGTGGAATTTGTAGTAAGCTACAGGCTGAATTATTGGTTGTTATATGTTCCTTACATCTTGTTTTGCACTGTTTTTTTTTTTAAATGCAGATGTTGGTCCTGCTTCAATGATAGTGGGAAACCTTGTTGCTGGAAAGAGAATTGCACAAGCCTCAGGGAGAGATGTTACCCAGTTGGAGGATAATGATCAGGCAAGAAAGGTGACTCAAACATCCTACTAATATTAAACATTTGAATTAGATTCTTCAAAGTGAGTGAAGAACGGTCATGGTCCTGTCCATGACCGTAAATCTGAGTGTTTTCTATTCATCTTTTTCAGTTTCTGTATTTAGCAGATGTTCTTCAGTGGCGAGCTCAGACAACTCCAGATCATCCCCTCTTCCTGTTGTTGAATTCCAAGGTGAGATGCAGCTTAGATGTTGCTTTGAGATCAAAATCAGCCAGTGAGTGTTTGGGTTCTAAGAAAATAACTAGAAGTCTTTTTCCTAAAATACTTCAGGTTATTTTGATGTGGGATGTCACAGTGGACATACATCATTGCTAGTTAGCAAGCGGTATAATTTTTCTACATCTAGAATTTTATTCCATGTCTGGTATTCTACTCCATATCTGGAATTCTAGTATGCATTCTGCATTTCTGGCTTAAGAACATTGCAGTAGTTGCTTTTCTTGATGGAAAACAATTTATGTCATATTAATGGAAACCACAGTTCTGTCTTTGTTGCTGAGTGTAAGGGTAAGAGGAAATTAGAATTGAAAGGTTTTATTCATTAGAAGATACAGAGCCTAGGCAGAGAACCCTTGGGGGATAGCTTTAAAGTTTTGTTTTCCAGAAGCACTGTACACTCTTTTGGATACATTGATGCCCTGTCCTTTGCTAGCCTTGCCCTCTAAAAATGATGGCACTGAAGAGTCGCTCAAACATAAACAAGTAAATGCATCAGTTTTGGAGCACAGGCTGTTTATGTTTAGTTCATTCAGGGGCTTTCATAGCCCTTGTGACGTATGACAAGGCAACAGTCTTGTTTCTCACCGGATAGATCATAGTCACTTACAGCCGCTCTGTTCTGCACTTGACTGTTACAGGCCCTGGGCAGCCTGTTCTGGTGAGGGGCACCCAGCCTATGGCAGGGGACTGGAAGTGGATGATCTCTGAGATCCCTTCCAACCTAAGCCATTCTGTGATTCTATGATAATTGGTCTACATCTCTCAGAGTAAAGAGAGACGCTTTCTATTGTGGAGAAGCCCATTTCTAAGTCATTTTTTTCAGCAGCTTCTACCTTTCAGAAGGAGACTCTGCAAAAAAGCAATACAGAACTTAAGCACAAAGAAATTATCTCTTGATGAACACATGCCTTAAATAACTGGGACTAATAAGCTTGCAGTGCTAAACATAAGTGTGTTTACCACTCCCCATGAGCAACCCTTCTGTTTTATACCTTTTCATGCCAATATTTCTCTCCCAAGTCCTTGAGCCAATACTGTTCCCATCTCAGCAACGCACTTGTCTGATTTTAGTGTTCTTACTGTGGATGACTTCAGCTCACAGACTTGCACTTCAACAAGTTTTTGTAGTAAAACTGAGCAGGGTGCCAATGCCATTCTGCATCAGATGGCTTTGGGCTGAGGTGCCTTGTCTTGGACTTGAAACTGAATACTTATGTAACAGATATTTGCTGCGATAATCCTTATCTGTATAGTGGGAGGCTTGATTCAGTCTCTGACTGTTTCCTTCTGAGGTTGTTGCCCCACAGGTTTTTCTTGAATCAAAGTGCAATCTCAGAAACATCCTAGCCTCACAGCTTCAAGGGTAGGGCATCATTTCCTAGACTGGGTAGCAAAAGGATCTTTTCTGTCTTCATGTAAAAAGCTGGGTTTAGCCTTTAGTAATCTCCATGACTTCTGTGTGAGTGCCTAAGAAATCCAAAGATACAGCTGCTTCCATGTGAAGACTGTCCAGTTGCATACTTGTGGGAAATACTGTTGCTTAGTCATCCACTGTGTGAGTACCTGGATAAATCGTCACTGGAAGGAGGCAGGAGGGAAGAATTGAATTGCTTTTCAATAGCTGTTTTTAACTAAGTGCACACCTGCCTTCCTCTCTGTTCTGGAAGCTTTGTGGTTGACCGAGGTTTTGTGCTTGCTATTTATTATTTTGTTGTGAATGCGGAGAAACCACTGAGGTTTGTGGACTAGCTAGGATACAGCAGAGCAAAAGTCTCCAGGTTCTGCTGCTTGCACACTGTGTGAATTCTTCTTGTGAACGTAGGCTTGGACTCTGCCTCTAGGACTGCTTGTATGGGCCCCTTTCTTGGACCTCTTCTCCACATGGTGGAACAATGAGGATTACAGTCATTGCAGAGAAGTAATAGGAGATGTGAAAAGAGTCAAGAGTTGTTGAATGAGAGGAAAGCACTGCCGTCAGGGTAGCACTAAGAGATTGAAAAATGCTTGATTGATAGCTTCCTGTAATCCATCCTAACACACTCTGGAATGGGACAAAGCTAATGCAGTTCTTCACGTAGTGCTAAAACTATAGCACTGCTTTTTTCTTCCTTGGACTGTAAATTTCAAATATTTACAAGGCATTATTTTTGTGGTATCAAATACCTATAAAAGCTGCTTCACTGTCTGATGTCAAGATAATATGTGTAAAGTTCTCTAACATGGTAAAAGTTCATGTGACCAGCAGCATGGTTTCCAAAACACTAGCATATTTTGACAGAGTCTTCAAATCTGTTTGTGGTATTGTTAAAATAACTGCAGTGAAAAGGAAATGCTGCATCTGTAGCATGTACTTTATTCAGTGTCAGAAACGTTCTCTGCAGACTTTTCTGAAGTTGCCTGTGTTCTGTGCAGGGCACTGTAGCTAGCACTGCATCATGCATACAGTTGCACAAGAGAGCAGAGAGAGTGGCAGTTGCGCTGGTGGAGAAGGGACGACTGAGTGTTGGTGACCACGTAGCCCTGGTTTATCCTCCAGGTAAGGCAATACAAACAACAAAAAACGTTCAAACATCCTTTTAATATAGTGGTATGTGGCAGTGACTTAATGCTTGAAATTAGAGAATTCCTCCTTTATTAATTATCTTCGTCTCCAAATGGCAGCCTGAATTTACCAAACGTCATCTAACCATTCCAGATGTCTGGACAGTTAGGCAAAAGTAGTTTGGTCCAGGCCGCATGAAGAAATTCTGAATTTTCTGCCTCAGAGAATGGAATAAGACTGCAAATGTATCCATGGAAAGTTAGTTTGGGGGTGCCAATGTTGATCTTTTTCATGGATGCCTCTTCTTTTCTGAAGGGCTGTCTCCAGTAGTGAAATCTGGACTTGCATTACTAGTGTGTACTTACAGGTGTACGTCAAGAAAAAAAAAGTTCAGTAAAAGTAGAATGACTGCATATTCCGTAGTTATAATTGTGAAAAAAATACTTTTGAAAAGAATCCAAGTCATCTTCATAACCTTACAGTGCCTTGTTTTATTTTATTGTTTTGTTTATGCTACCCATCCATGAAAATAAATTTCTACAAATTCAAAGTTTGTAGATTTTTAATACCTTTTGCTAACTCTCAAATGCAAAATATTTTGACCTTATAGAATTGAGCAGGACCCAAACCAACCCGTTAACAGACCTTTGTGACAAATACTTACATCTTAATAAAATTTCTCCGTGCTTATTTTGATTTTGGTGAAAGGATTTGTCCTTCTGTTCTGATAAAATCACATTAATTTCACGAATTTCTACAGGAGTGGACTTGATAGCAACTTTCTATGGCTGCTTGTATGCTGGCTGTATACCTATCACCGTTCGTCCACCTCATCCTCAGAATCTTGCTACCACTCTGCCCACTGTCAAAATGATTGTAGAGGTATGTATAAGGCATCTCTCATGGTGGGTGTACGTCAGTTGATGCAGATAGTGACAGTGCCTGGTAAGTTACTTTGCCACTGTTGACGGTTAAGCTAGAAAAGAAAAACTAATGTGCTGTGGCTGAGTCAATAAATACTGTTTTTTAAAACTCATTTGAAATGTTTTTTCCATTGTTGTAATTTATGTTGCTTTGCTTCCACTGTTTTCCTTCGTGTATTCAGCGTACCAGTTATCTGGTTTGGGTGCATATGATATCACTGGAACGTTCATTCACTGCATTTATAAATACTGTTAATGTGTTTTTTTGCAGGTCAGTAAGTCTGCATGTATACTTACCACGCAAGCGATAATGAAACTGCTGAAGTCCAAGGAAGCTGCAGCAGCTGTAGATATTAAGACATGGCCCACTATTTTGGATACAGGTACAGAATGTTCGCCCACTAGTGAAAAGGAATTGTGAATAGGTGGGAGACTGATCTATTTCTTCAGTTGTACCATAGCTACCCGATTGGTTGGGTTTCTCTTGCATTGCATCATCGAAGCTGTCCAGAAACTGTAGAAAGCATCCAGTGTTAATGCTGTAAAGATACGTTTTTGTCCTGTGGTCTCTTTCCAAAATAATAATATGATTGCGTCTCTTTTTATATGTTTTAAATAGACGATATGCCTAAAAAGAAGCTGGCTAATATTTTCAGACCTACATCTCCAGATACGTTGGCATATTTGGACTTCAGCGTGTCTACTACTGGTATTTTAGCCGGAGTTAAGGTAGGGCACCTGGAGAGAGATTGCTGTACTGAATTGCCTTATATATTGGCACATTTCCCTTTCATTTTTCCTGCCAGAGAAGAAATACAAAAATGTGAGCAGACCACCTTAGTGTTCAAAAGGCTTATTTTAAAATTCGCACGACATCAAGATTTCTTGATGCACTTTCTGGAAACATTCAGTTTTGTCTGGTTGTATGTGAGGAATCGTTGAGGGGACTAAGGGGAAGGTGTTTGTGATGAAGTTCACAAATGTTTTCATTTGTGGTTTATCACGGAGATGTTAGACATTACTTGGAATCATTTGGCATCGTGACAGGTGTCACTTAGCAATAGCCCGAAAAGTATCTCTGAAAATTTGGACTTTTATCCGTTTTTTTGGTAGAAAAATGCATTAAAAAATCATTACCTGTTGTCATTTCTTCTACAATAAACATTTCTGTCAGTTATTAAACATGATTAAAGAAGTCCTCTTCTTAAAAAAGTCCTTAAAGAGAGCCTGCTTTCCTCTTCTAGATGTCACATGCAGCTACCAGTGCCTTATGTCGCTCTATAAAGCTACAGTGTGAGCTGTACCCTTCACGTCAGATTGCCATCTGCCTCGACCCTTACTGTGGTTTGGGATTTGCACTGTGGTGCTTGTGCAGGTATGTTACTGGAATCATAGGTTTTTGCTCTTGTCCTCAGCTTTCTCTTCAGTTCTGAAGAAGCCAAGATAGTTACAGTGGGCAAGACTGTTAGGAGTAACCCCAGTTAACTTTTTGTAGGTATGTCACAACGACGTTCCTTTTTTAGTAACAAGATTCATTCAGGTAAGTTGGTTACTTGAGTAACTTGCATTTTGCTAACAGAATTCATTAAATATCAACTCCAAGGGTAATTAAATATCAACAAAGGGAGTTCATTGTCTATTTCACTTTGATTAAATAAATGCTTTTAAATTCCCTGAGGTAAAACTATATCTTTTTACAAGAGTATTAAGGCATTGACTGCAGAATTGGTATTATGCATTAAAAAATACTGCTAAAGGAAGCAATAAGTATTTTTTAAAATGAATTTGAGCAGACTCAGTCAGATAACTACTCTAATGCAGTGCATCTTGCACAGAGGCAAAGTTCCCTTTTTCTTGTCTTTCAAAACATTCCATGTGCTTTAAGCAATCCTAAGATTTATGTATTAAAAATAGTTTTAGCTACCTCATTAAAAACGCAGAAACCAAATATGAAAGGCTATTTTATAAACAGAAAATTAAGTTCACTATAGTTAACTTGTTCCTTCCCTCTCTGATTCCCCAAACTGGGAAGGAAGTGGACTGAAGGAAAACAAAAATATAACTCTGGTAGCATTTGACAATTTGCCATCAATAAAATGAGTTGGGGTAGAGGGAGAAGAAACCTCAGTGATGGCGGAATTAAAATCTGTATATGGATTTTTAGAAATATTGTTAAGGAATGGAGCTTCGTGTGTGAGATGATTTCTCTACAAGAGTTAATGTAAGGTCTGCTTTGTTTAATCTGAGTTATTGCTCTGTTTTTATCACCAGTTTTGTGAGAAAGACTGTCCTATTGCAGAATGGTTTAATCTGTTTTAGAATGTTTAAATTAAAAAGGAAATTGTATAAAAATAAAAAAGGGTCATTTTCCTCGCTGCAAACATACACTGACTTTCCTCAGGAGAAATGGTCGTTGTGTCAAGCTGTTTGGTGAAAGCAATTAGAGATGCTGTTATATTTCAAAATGAATTGTTTTGTGTTACAGAGGGGTATGTTTCTGATTTTGTTGGTAGTAACTGATCTAAAAAACATTTGGTAATTGACTGTATGGTCATGCATTTGCTGTCTTGAAATGCCTAAATAATATTAAGAAAAAAAAAGATTAATAGGTGGGGTGATCCTGATTTTGACTTTCCATCCATACCTGTTAACTGATACCAAATTAAGTATTTCACAAAAACACTGTTTAAAAGTGACAGGCCTGTGTCAGAGGCTAGGAAATTCCAGTGAAAACTTGAATGTTGTATTATATGTGTTAAAGATGCATTTCAGTCAAAGGAAAAGGTGCTTTTTCCCTAGACTGACTCGCAATAGTAAGAGTAATTGTCAATTAAAATCTATAACTGTAATAATGTCTCAAAACACGTTAACTTTTGTTGTCAGATAGTTACTTTAACATTTTCTAACTTTGGTTCTTAACATACCACTCATGATCAAAGGTACCTTAGATTTCACTTGGCAGAAAAGTGAAAGATGATGCACGAATGGAAGAAAATGAAACTTGTTGCATGTAATTGGGAAGCAAGGTTAGTGGGGAAAATTAATCCCCTGAACACTTCAGAGCCGATCTACAGTATTTTAAAACCATCAGTAGAGCAATTGCTTTTTTAACAATTAAATTTGGTATGTTCTTTTTTTCTTTTTTCTGTAAATACTTCACCAGTATAGATTCCTTTGCTGGGGAGTCAGTGTGTGACGTGGCTGAGTTTCTTATGCTGCTCTTTTGTTGGGACGGGCTAGTTGAGTGCCTGCCTTGCTTTTGTGTGGCTTTCACACACTCCGACGTGAAGCCTTCTAAGGAAAGTGACGTTAACATTCTGGATTTTACTCTTACCCTCAATGCAAATTGCAGCAGCCCAGGGCTACTTTTCTCCCTCACGCGTTCATAGAATCATAGAATGGCTTTAGTTGGAAGGGACCTTCAAGATCATCCAGTTCCAACCATTGTGCTGGCGGTGGTGTGAGGATGGCAACGGCAGGCAGGGAGGGCTGGTAGGCAGCACTGCAGCTGTGACCTGCAGGGGAAGCAGCTCGTGGGAGGAGGCTGTGCACAAGAGGCAGGGCTTTGTGGCATGGCACATGTATCCTTCCCCTCTCTCTTACTACAGTTTACAAATGTGAAAATGAAAAGTTGCCTAAATCTCAAGGCATTAAGTATTTGTCTGTAGCTCAGTGCAACTTACTGCAAGACAGAGACGCCCACCTTAAAGTTTGTGGCTTAACTTCAACCTGTTGTTCCTAGGCAGCTGGTCAGCTGAAAACCCAGTGAGACACTTCCTTTCTGTGGAGATGAGCTGAAATTTAAATAGATACCAAGCTCTCAATTTTCCTTCAATTGTTTGCTTCTCTTTGGCTTTATGTAACTTTTTGCTTTTTGTGGCAGCTTGAAGTTCACAAGCATCTTCCTCTTCCTAGTGTGTATTCCGGTCATCAGTCTATTCTTGTCCCTCCTCTGGAGTTGGAGAGCAACGTGTCTCTGTGGCTGTCTGCTGTAAGTCAGTACAAAGTGCGTGTCACTTTCTGCTCGTACTCGGTGATGGAGATGTGCACCAAAGGGCTCGGGACACAGACCGATATGCTCCGGGTGAGTGGATTTCACTGTTGAGCATGCTGACATGCAAATATGTGCATCTTCCTGAAAAGTATTTCATTTCAGCATGTAGAACGTGAGCTTCTGTGTGTTTCTTGAAAGCTTTTAATTATCACTTGCTTTTCTGTGAATGTTGAAATTGCTGAAATCTCCTTCATTTGGAGGGGCGGGTTAGGAGAGGAATCTTATGTTTTCAACTTTATTGATTTGTACATCCTCTGTGCTGCTGGGTACTTCTGAAATTTTGGGCAAAATACTTAGGAAAAAAGCAACAAAACAAAAAACCAAAACAAATCCAACCAAACTTCATCCCTTGCCCAGCCTGCACCCCAGCCCCCCATCTGGCAAGTCTCACCTGTTTTCAGGTCTCTTCACATTGAAATTAATGAATTCTAAAGTTGATATAATCTTCCTAAAAGCTGTAATAACACACTACTACACCCATTTATTTTTGAGGAAGTTTCTTAACTGAAGTTTAATTTGTTTGAGAAAGCACTTCTGACTGCGGTAGGAGAGTTCCCATGGCTTTAGTAGCTGAGCTGCTCAGGGTTTCTGCTGGGAATGTTTGGCAGCTTGTTGTGTGCAATAAGGTGGCTGTGTTGTGCTGATTCTTAGTAGAGACAAAAAAAGTTTTGTCCCTGTGTCCTCCTGGACCTCATGGAAAGTAATTGTGGCCCACAACCAGTTGCTGTGAGTTCCTATTCATGCTGATGAGCACTCACAATGTCTCCAGTGCTCTACCTGTGTCTGAACTGTGTTGCACTTGAAGCAAGGAGGTCTCTTGTGAGCTTCGTGTAATTTGTGTCGTAAGACACAATAGTGTTTTGTGTTTTCTCAGCTAAAAATGATGAGTGGCTGTGTTGGAGCTACGTGGCATGAGTGGTTTGCATCATTTCCATCTGACTGTCTCAGAACTGCTTGGCACAGTTTTTGAAGGTTGTCCTGGTGGATAGAGCCAAACTGAATGCAGTCTATGTCCATGTTGTTTAACCAGTTAACATCAGTTATTCTGGTGTTTTTAAAGTCAACCAGATCCACAAATTTAAATGGCTTATTTGTAGAAATGCTGATTTCAGACTAAAATGTATTGTTTTCTGTACTCATCCTCTCAGATGAAAGGAGTTAACCTGTCCTGTGTGCGAACGTGCATGGTGGTTGCAGAGGAGAGACCGAGGATTGCATTAACACAGTCTTTCTCCAAGTTATTCAAAGACCTCGGCCTCTCTGCTCGTGCAGTGAGCACTACGTTTGGATGCAGGGTCAACGTAGCAATTTGCTTACAGGTGAGATTAAAATGCTTGTTCCTTGTACATGGTATCTCTGGGAGCTTTATGGGAAGTCATGTGCAGCTATGCATTACCTTTTTCTAATGAACTGTTAGCTGCAGCTCCACTGCTTGCTTGCTTCTTCACCAAGCTAATGAACCTTGAAGTTGTGGATTATGGTAACATCTCCTTTTTGTACTAGTTGACCAATTGATTTGCCTTTCTGTAGGGAGGATCAGCATTACAAAACTTCTCTCTTCCCTGCAGTGCAGGAGCAGTACTTAAAATACACAACTGCCTGTCCATAAACGTGGTAAATATTTCAAGGAATACAGTTTCAGCTTTCACGTGATTCTGATTTTTCCTGTTAAAAAGTAGCTTATGTATATGTAGACTTAAATGAAGATAGAGTTGCTCCAATAACTTTTATGTTAAAGACCCGGGAAAATTAACAAGGCTGGCAGGTTTTTTTTGTTTTTTGTACTCTGAAATACCTCAAGTGAGCATTAGCCGCATGCATATAAGTTTCTGTCACTTGATGTGAGATTTGGACTTTTTTTTCAATTAAAGGTATTAAATTGGAAGCTCTGAGAGGGAGAATAGGCTTGCATATTACACAGCCCTACTTCACAGACTGAAGACAGTGGCATGCAGTGGTCCAGACTTGTCTTGGATAGCTTAGTATTCAGCTGGCATTCAGTTATCATTTGTAATTGTTCATTTAGTTTCTCTAGGTTTTCACACACACTGCAGGAGAGAAGATTTTTAACAACCTCTAGATAACCAATTATAAAGAAATATGGCCAGAGGAATCCTAGGAATTAGTGGAAAAATAGGAGGATATAGATGAAATATCCTACCAGGATGTTACCAGCCTCTGAGCAACCTGATCTAGCTGTAGATGTCCTGTTCATTGCAGGGGAGTTGGACTAGGTGATCTTTAAAGGTCCCTTCCAGCTCAGAGGATTCTGTGATTCTGTGAAATTAAAATGACCGTGCAAAAAGACTCTAAATTCCTTGAAGAGAACATTTCAGATGCCAAGGGTCAAAGAGTAGATGTCTGAATGTTGGGTTTGCAAAAGGATTTAGAAATACAATTTTGGCTAATTGTTGCTCAAACTGTGAAAACTAAGTAGAAAAAGATTACGTTAGGGCCAGGGAAGAGCTTCCTCTGCAGTCTAACTTGGAGGAACATACCTGTGAAATTAATCTAAGAGCAGATTTCACAATCTGGAAGATAATCCTTAAAAACAGATCATGCTGGCAGGGTTGTGTCAAGAGCAGCTAATTCTCAAGCAGGGATAAGAGAAATGTTCAGTTTCTTTTTATGGTAAAATACTGTTTTATGCTAGCTTAAAAACAAACAAGCAAACTAAAAAAAAAGAAAAAGAAAAAGAGAAAGAAAAAACAATGGAACAAAACAAACCATCAGTTTTTTTCCAGCAGAGTATTCCAAGAAAATTGCGAGCAATGTACAGCTGCTAGGCATTTATGCTTTCTCCTTATTTTATCCCTTTTTATCTTTGTTTTTCATTCTTGGGCCTTTTTTTAGTTTGCTTTTCCCCTTTCCGTCACTATTCCAAAGAGATAAATGTATTGGATATTTTTATATTGTTGAATTTAAATGATTAGATTTATAGTGGGAGTTTGATACAAATCAGCTTGCAAACAGATAGATAACATCTTCCAGCTTTACTGGGGTGGCCTACTGGGAAGGTGTTTCTGAAGTTGCAAGTACTGTTTCGGTATGTGCAGATGGAGGAGGGATTTATGGTAAGACAGCAGCGTTATGTATGATCTGCCTTAACCTCTTGTTTATTTACTGGCACTTACATGTTTCCCAGTGAACCACTTTAAACTACCAAGCTCTTAAGTAACCTCAAAGGAAATTTTTCTTTTCACTCTAAAACAGTATGAGTTTTGTTTTCTGTGTTGTTGTGTATCTTATGTCTCCAGTGCCTCTTTGTTTGTATTTTCTTTTTTCCCCTTTCTCTCTGTTTCAAACGCTTTGATGGCCTCTGTTACTTCTGTTTATGGTCCCACTGTCAGCCAAACAGGCTGGGCAAGCTGGCTGAGCAGGTATAGTGATGCATGTATGTGCTTGTGATGTCCTAAAGTCAGTCTGGTTCAGTGGTATCACTCTGTACAGAATGTGTCCCATTTTAGGGAATTTTGATCAAGTTCCCTGAGTTTTGTATTTTTTTCCATCAAAACACTTGTAGCTGAAGTATATAACCTCTTTCTCAAACAAGTAATACAGGGATATGGTACCTTTCTAAAGGTAAAGACCATAATGATGTTCTGACAGCTTAGCAGTGCCACAGAAGTTCAAGGGAAAGCTGCTATAAAGACATTGTTACTGTTCTCCAGCACCGTGCTCTGGAGCTGATGACAAAGCGGCCTTGCTTTAAAACACTTCTAAAATGAGAAACTGTGCTATGTTTCCCTACATTGGTGAGAATAACCACAGACCTGCCTCTAGCTAGACTGTTACTTGCAGAAGCTTTGAAAAAATTGGGGATGGTTAGAGGTAGATTTTACTGGAATGGTTTTTGCTTCAAAGTTAACAAAACTTTTATGAAATAGAACAGCTGAGTTTTAAGAAAGGGATTATGTCTGTGTATGTGTCTGTGCACATACTTTGTGCTTGCTATGTAGTGTTTTTAGAGGGGGTGCTTAACAAGGTTTGTAAACTTTAAGGCTTAGCTGTATAAATACATACTTCACGTGTACATTCATTTACTAGTTGCTATTGGTAAATTCACTAATTTCTATTCTAAAATGCAAACATTTCTGAAGTTGTTGTGTAATTGCATTAAATCAAAGCTTTATGACAGTGACTCTTGAGAGGGAATATTTTTACTATGTTTTTGGTAGATTAGGGCACTACTTTATAAATGTCAGTAAAAAGGGGACAGGAGTTTGTGAATTTATATGTCTGCAAAAATGAAAACAGGATTTTCTGGCTTCTGTTGAATTTGTTACTTCCTTTGTATTCTTAGGGAACAGCAGGACCAGATCCAACAACAGTCTATGTAGATATGAGAGCACTTCGACATGACAGGTACAGATTATGCTATGTTATAGCATTAACCATTAAATGACTGTAGAGAAGAAAAGTCATCCATGTTGTAATCACCCTGGTTTGTTGAAATATTCTTGGCAGCAGCTAATCCCTCGTCACTGAATTAAGAAGAGCCCCCATCCTAGAGAATCCTGTGCATTGAAGGTGGTCCAGCATCTCCTCCTCCGTCATTTGTTCTGCTCTTCCTTTCTAGATCCTCACCTAAATTGCTGCGTGTTCATCCATCTTCTGTGATGCAGACTCATTAGCTGTTTCTTACAGAACCATACTGTCAGCAAAAGGTGACTTGCCAACTGGCTGGTTAGTCACAGAACTACAGGAAGAGTTGGGTGGGCAGAATCTCAGAATGTCCCTAACACAACTTCCTGCTTAAGGCAGGGCCAGCTTCAAGGCTTCATCAGGTTACTGAAGACCAGGACCCAATTCAGCTTGAAAAATCTCCAAGAATGGGAATCCGCCTCCTCTCTGGGTACATGTCTTGAGGATGACACCCAGCTCTGGAGAAGATGTATTCCTTACTGGCATTTCCCTTCTTGCAGCTTATATCCCTGGCCTCTTCTTATGGTGTAAAACTTAGAGTAATCTGGTGTCACCTTCTCTGTGACAATGATTTAAATAGTGGGAAAAGTACCGTTAGTTTCCCTCTTAGACTTTTTTTATTCAGACCACACATACCAATGTCATTGGAAATATATGTTCAATCTGTAGTCATTGTTTTTGTATTATCTCTTTTAGTTAGCTTAGTTGATACAATTGCTGGCAGTACCATGTTCAGACTGTAATTTTAGTAGTGTTCATACACCAATGTATTTGTTTCTGTACATATTTTAAGAAACTTAATTCTTGGTGCCTTCGCTTTAATTTTTTTATATTGGCAATGTTTAATCAGGGGCTTACGTTAACTGGCAGGTTTTTTTGGCTACTATCTCTAATTTTTGGAAGCTAAAATCTTACCTGTTAGAAGACAAGCTACTTACTGTCATGGTCATCAACCTGATTTGGCATTTAACTAGATCAGTGTAAATTAGTCATTTTCTCCTTGTTTAATACAGCACTATGATTTGCATGAGGTATATTCTTGTTAGAATCAAGTTCAGCCATAGGCTCAATGCTCCCGCTGTGTTAGTCAATTCTAGCCTGTAGGTGTGGGGATAGTGTAATACTGCATAACTGATAGAAGCCTGTTCTCCTTTACACCCCTCCTACTGCGCTCAGTTTTTGCTCCTTCTGCAACTGTGCTGTCATGAGTTACACTACTAATGGACTGTATAATGTCACTTCATTCTTTTTAGGCTGCTTGCTCTTCACTTTTTGTAATTATTACCGACACTGCCATGATTCAGTGTGGCAAGCAGAGGTCCAGAAGAGTCCACTAGGAAGATGAATGTAAAAACTGGTGGAACTGAAACCTTAGAGCTCTGCTGGAACGAGTTATTCATCTCTCTAGAGAGCTGAGTTTCTGATTCTTAAACAAGATACGTGAGAATGCTAATACTGAAGTCTTGAAGACAGCTAAAAACTCTTTTAACTTTTCTGTGCGTAAGTGGCTGGCATCGCAGTGGTTGGGTCAGCACAGGAAAGGATAACGCTGGATATACTGAAGCACATTTATTTAACTTCTATTTAAGTTCATGGATCTTTCTACAAATGAATTCTTCTTTTATTTTCTCAGGGTACGTTTGGTAGAGAGAGGTTCTCCACACAGTTTGCCACTTATGGAGTCTGGGAAGGTGAGAGACTGAGAGCAATCCCCTTTCCTCACTACCTTTCTCTGGGTGGTGAACTGCTTCTCTCAGTACAGAATCTGTGCAATGAGAGGCTGCACATGCTTCATTAATCAGTGTATCTAGGAGAGGCACTAGAGGGAGCATAAAATGAACAGCTAGTGAAAATGAAGCAAAGCTTGCAAAGTGAAGTAATAGGGTATGTTGCTGTAGCTGAAAGAATCACAGGCCTTCTCACAGAAAGCATTTTTCAGGCATGAAGGATAGGCCCTGCAGCTAGGTACAAGCTGCAAAATAGCTGCTTAGAGTTTAAATGGTTAAACAACTTAGTAGGAAGAGATGGTTGATACCTATGGAGTGGAGTAGAAAGGGAAGAACTATACAGACTGTTGACTTCTGTGACTGCATTAACTTACCTTTCTTTTGATGAATTCAACTTCTGTTAACTTCAGTTTTAAACTTTTGTTTCCTGCTGAAGATTCTTCCAGGTGTAAAGGTCATCATAGCACACACAGAAACCAAGGGACCTCTGGGAGACTCACATTTAGGAGAGGTAAGGCTTTGATATGTTATACTTAGTTTATCAGCAGTAATTTAATGTACAGATAAATCATGTTAGATGAATGCTTGTCTTATTTGGACAGCCACAATCACCTTAATGTGGCAAAGAAATGAACTCAGCAGAGAGATGGAACTTTATATACTTCTGTGAATATCTGCATGGCTTTCTCCCTCCTCTGCCAAACTACTGCATGCCAGGATCAGATGGTATCAGTTAACTAGTCTGTCTGCTGGTAGCTACGTGAGGCAGTGGGTACCTTGTTATCTTTATATACTCTGCCAGGGGATAGTAGTAATGAGGTAATTTGCTGCTTGGTTTAATCGGTTTTTGTACACATTTGGATTTATGTCTGCTAAGATACAACCTTCTAAGAGAAGATTGCTGGTTGACAGGTGTCCCTTTCCAGTATGTCAGATGCCTAGTTCATTTTTCCTATTTACCTTCCCCAATTACATGCATATAAAACTCTTTTTAACTACTTTTTTCCTGGTCATTTTCAGTTAAGCAGAAGTTAATTATTTTAATAAAAACAACTCCTGACATTTAAATTGATAAATTATGCTGCCCAAGTCTGGCAAAATAACCTGTATTTATTTTGGAATAGTTTCCTTATGTTCATCGGTTTTTTGTCCCCTAGATATGGGTGAGTAGTCCGCATAATGCTACTGGTTACTACACAGTGTATGGAGAAGAAGCACTGCACGCTGATCACTTTACTGCTCGCTTGAGTTTTGGAGATACTCAGACCATATGGGCTCGGACTGGGTACCTTGGCTTTCTGCGCAGAACTGAACTTACTGATGCTAGTGGAGGTGAGAGAAAACAAATGTTCTTGCAGAAGCATATATTTGAAGCTCCTTGGGGTAGCTGAGCTAGCAAAGAGTGAGCTGTGCTGCGAGTTCATCCTGACTTCCAAAAGAGAATGGTGCTGAATGTAAGAGGAATTTTTACTCTGTATGTATTCAGTGATTATAAAGATCCTAGGTAATTGTGCAAAATGAGAAAATCATACGTCCTATCGATTTAGAAAGCAGGAGTTTCTTCCTTTATTTCCACTTAGACAAAGTAATATGAGTGCATTTCTTAGAAGCACTGGAGCCTTTCTACTTAATTTTCCTCTGAACCTCCTTCCTTACAGACAGAATGCAGTATTTCAATGCTGGTCTGGAGAATACTGATGTTAATTAACTCGTGCACAAGTAACAGCCATTTCCCAGCCTTTCTGAAATAAAAGGTCTAGAGGAGAAACTTCTCCATAATTTTTCCAGTATAGAAAGGAAAAATGTTCATTTTGCTTTTTTTCCAGTTTAAACCAAGATGTCTAAATTTGAGAAATGTACGCAAATGGAAGAAGAACTGCTCCATTTTCTTCTTAGACAGAATATGGAATGCACATAACTCTTCATTATCAGCAACAAAAATAAGAGCAATCTCTAAACATCTGAAGGAAAGGAGTGTGAATGCTTAATGCTTATCACTTATTAGCAATGTACCTCCTGTTGCTTGTGATTGGACTTGAATGGTGGTATCTCCATCAATAGTGTCTGTCGCAGTCATTGCTGTCCCTGGACAAATAGCTGTAGGGCTTTCACAGACACCTTTTACATTTCCTGTAGTCTCTTATGGAACAAGACAGAAAAACATGTTTTTCTACTTCTGGAACCTAAATGTCTGTATGGACTACCCCATGCACTTCCCTCCCACCTTTGTTTCTCCATTATGTGAAGGAGGAAGGGTGAACAAGGAGAGCAATTTATTGAACACTCAGACTTTGGGTGAGGAGCTACCCCATCTGTTGCAGTGGGTACCACCTCAGGGTTCAGAGTTGGTCTGTGATGTAGCTCTGTTATATCAGCCATTAAGGGAAGGTCATCCTTCGGTCCGCTCTGCAGTCTCCCTGGGGCTCTTGAGAACAGAAAAGACGCGTGCTGTTGCTCCAGCTGGGGAAGCCCCTGCAGCCAGCCCCTCCATAGCATTAAGGGGATGCGGTCTTGGGATACGAGTGGGAGCTGGTGTAGAGTAGGTCCAGGTCACTGAAAAAGCTTTGCTGTGTTATCTTCCCATTCACACCATGTTAAAAACCTCTCAAACAAGGTGCTCTAAGCTTTTCTCGCTTTCTTCACTCAGATTTTCTAGGGTAGTTACTTGATCTCCTGGGCACGTTATAGTGCTGCTTTAGTGTTGCTTCTGAACAGGATGCTGAGAGAGAATAGTCCTTCTGTCACTGTTCAAAGTGGAATGGCTCCATCTTCTTGAGAAAGCTAGTAGTGGACAGAAATGGGAATCTGCAAGCAGACATTCACAAAAAAAAGAGAAACTGTGGATGGCAAGGCACTAGCTTGCTCCAACACATTTTGTCTCTTGTAGCTTCTCAAAAAATCATGTATCAGAGATTTTCTCACTGTGAAACAATGTCAGGTGTCCTTAATTTTCTTAGCATTTGAGAGACCAGCTGTAATAAATTAACGCATTATGAGAATCATAGAATCCTTAGAGTTGGAAGGGACCTTCAAGGGTCATCTAATCCAACCCCCCTGCAATGCACAGGGACATCTACAGCTCGATCAGGTTGCTCAGAGCTTGGTCCAGCCTGACATTCAATGTCTCCAGGGATGGGGCCTCCTCCACCTGTCTGGGCAACCTGTACCAGTGCTTCACCACTTTTACTGTAAAAAACTTTTTCCTTGAATCTAACCTAAATTTCCTCCCTTTCATTTTTTGAAGCCATTCCCCCTTGTCCTATCCCCACAGACCCTGCTAAAGAGTCTGTCCCCCTCTTTCTTGTAGCTCCCCTTCAGATACTGACAGGCAGCCACCAGGTCACCCCGGAGCCTGCTCTCCTCCAGGCTGCACAGCCCCAGCTCTCAGCCTGTCTCCATAGGGGAGGTGCTGCATCCCCTGGACCATTTTTGTGGCCTCCTCTGGACGCGCTCCAGCAGGTCCCTGTCTCTCTGTGCTGAGGACTGCACATCTGCACGCAGGGCTCCAGGTGAGGTCTGACAGCACAGAGCAGAGGGGCAGGATCCCCTCCCTCACCCTGCTGCCCACGCTGCTTTTGCTGCGGCCCAGGATTCTGTTGGCTTTGTGGGCTGTGAGGGCACATGGCTGGCTCATGTCCAGCTGCCATCTACCAGTACCCCCAAGTCCTTTTCAGCAGTATGCGTGAAATATAGGGCTACTTCCAGCATGCTTTTAGTCTCAAGTTACATGATTGAGTAGAATTCTAAAATAGGCATAGGGAAGAAGTTAAACTGAACAGAGTTACAGGATGAAGATAGTGGCATGTAGAGCATGTCTAAGAGAGCTTTTCTTATTAAATCTAGAAAAATAAGATTAAGGAATGAATAGATAAGGTTGTTCTCTGCATTAACTTAACTTGAGGATGTTGATGGCGTGAGAACAAGGGGCTATAAACTCTATATAAAAAGTAATACTTAGGAATTGGAAATCTATTGATAGGAGGAGAAAAGTTCTTTGGCATGAATAGTGGGACAAAAGGATGTTTTAACAATGGACTTAGGTAAGTTTTAGAAACTGAGATCATGTTATGTAAGAGAAGAGGCAGAACTGAATGACCTAGAAATTCTTTTTAGTCTGGTTTCTCTTGCTTTAAGTTAATAGACAGAAGTGCTAAATGGCTTTGCTCTTCTTTCCAAATGGTGGAGCTTGGTGTGTATAACAGACTCCTTCTCTTAGGAAGCACCAAGAATGTCTTAGAAAATTAGGAATAAACAGGTATAAATGAGGATGTCTCTTCTTCTGATTTGTTGATATTTTGAATGTCTGTGCTCTATTGCAGAGAGACACGATGCCCTGTATGTCGTAGGCTCTTTGGATGAAACACTGGAGCTCAGAGGAATGAGGTACCACCCCATTGATATAGAGACCTCTGTAATTAGAGCACATAAAAGCATTGCAGAATGGTAAGAGGCACTATTATTTTTCTGCATCTTTTTATATCTTCCAAAGCAGAAGTTTTGCAGGACAGTATGCCAGACTGAGAACTTGTAGAGTGAGCTCATCAAGAGCTTCCTTAGAAAATACTGCAGTGAGAATAACTAATCGAAATATAACATCTCTCTTATGCCACTGTAAATCAATCAGTCAGTCCCGCACCTTTATCAGAGTTTTATCTTCATAGTCTGAAAGACAAGGAGACCCTTGTGAACAGGGTAGGAGAACACTTCCAAGTTGTATTGTTGACTTCCCTGATGGTCAGAATGTACACACTTGGATCTTGTAAGTGCATTCTCATCTCATACTCATGGATGATATACGCCATTTGGCTGTAGGCTCTCTTCCTCCCCAGAGTAGAAGTGTTCGCTTGTTATTGGCTTTGTCTTCCCTTTACTAATATCTGGAGATGCATGAATGTGAAGATGGAAATACTGAATGTGAAATATAATGGTTCCTATATTTTGTACATAGACAATAGAAAAACAACGGGCAGAGAACATCTCAAGAATTTACAGCCTTAATATCTCTTGATTTTTATGTATTTTCGTGTTATTGTATTGCTTTTCCCCATTAATCATGTTATTCAAGTCCTTACAGTAATTATTTGCATTGATTCTGTTTCTGTTAGCTTTCTTTGACTATGGTTTGTTGTTTTTTTTCCCTCACCATTAATATTTGTGTCATGCCAACAGTGCTGTATTTACATGGACCAACTTGCTTGTGGTGGTTGTGGAATTAGAAGGCTCAGAACAAGAAGCATTGGACCTGGTTGCACTGGTAACGAATGTGGTTCTGGAGGAGCATTATCTCATAGTAGGTGTTGTAGTCATTGTGGACCCAGGTGTTATTCCTATCAATTCCCGTGGTGAAAAACAACGAATGCACTTGAGAGATGGATTTTTAGCTGACCAGTTGGATCCTATTTATGTTGCCTACAACATGTGAAAACAAAAAGTCACATCAAGGCTAAAGCACCAAAATCTAGGGACTTTCTGAGTAGCATCTGAATTAATTTCTTTTGTTTTTAAAAGCTGTTGAAAACCTTAGGAAAACGGAGATATTAATCTTCACAGACCTTCATCTCTCAGATTGTGTTTGCTTTCATAAATCCATTATAACAGTTATTGCTGTCTTGGAATGGAGAATTGGCTGGAATTCCTGAAGGAAGCTTATTAGAACCATCATGGACCAATGTTGTATTTTTTTTTTTTTAACAATAATTTTGAATGTCAGTACTTGATGCACTGCATAAAAGGACATAAGATGGGGTGGGGAGAGAACACCAGCTGTGACTCTTGGAAATAATACTGAAAGTTGTGAGTAACCGTTTGGAGCTACCCCTCCTTGTGACTGTTTGCAACATATTGGCAGTATCTGGGTTGGGACATAACTTTCAAGATTGCACACATCTCTGCCATATTCTCTACTGTACTGAAAGGAATTTTGCACATATTTGAGGTTTAAAAATGCAGCCTTTGTATTTTAAATCACTGACTCATCCTTCTTCAGAAGAAACAAATTCATTCCAATCCTGAATTCAGTATAACAATTATGCTGCTGTTCAGCTTTTTTGTACCAAGCGAAAACAAATACTGCGTCTGTAACAAGGTTACTTACTTGTGCCATGCTGGACTCTGTAATGCTATTAACTTTATAATAAAATATTGAATTAATACTCAATTTTAACTACTTGACGCAGGAGCCTTCACTGCTCTTGCTGTCGAAACTTGCTGTTAAAGTCGCTGGTTTTGTAGCATTGGCTGTCAGTTACCACCCCGCATAACACCAAGTGTTCGAAAATTCATCCCAAAGCCAATAATCTCTGAGTTGTTTGTGGAAAATGTTTACAAAGCATGATCTCACAATATGTTTTCCATGAATATCTTGTGCTAAAACTTAGGATAGTGGTTTTTTTCCACTATGGAAAAAATATCCAATGTTAGTTAGGTGGATCTGCTGTGGTACAAGCTTTCATCTTTTAGTTGTGTTTGACAGACTTTTTGTTCAAGCTGAAATAGCCAGGCAGTCGAGTCATACTTGACGAAACGAGGTTTTGAAGTTTCTGCCTGATCTGATACTGCAGTGAACCTAATTCAGAGAGAGAATGTGAAATTGTTCAAATACTTCATGTATTTGAAGGTAAGCACGAGACTAGCAAATAATTATTTTTATAAAGTTAATAAAGAGTTTGAGCTACGTTAATTTTTTTTTAAATAATGCACGAGTTTGGCAAAAGAGCCAGGTTTTTCTGCAAGGCATTTCTGCCTGGATCAGTGCCTAAGGAAGATGGATGTCAGTCTCCTGATAAGAGGGCATCAAATGACTCTTGGTCAAATGAGCGATAAAATCTTCAACAAGAAGCTTTCATACACAGTAGTTCTTTGCCCTCGTGGTGTTTGGCTGTGGTGTATTACACAGCTGCATACTCTGCCTGTAATTATGTACAGAGCTCGTGTAACTTATTGTCTGAGTACAGCAGCCTTTGGCAGTGGGCACTCCTTGTGACACGACAGCTGGCAAAAAGGAAGAACTACTTCACCCCAGTTTTAATGTTGTAGGTTTTTTTTAGCAAATAAAGCATTGTAAGATTTTGTATTGATATTGGTTGACAGTAAGACACGTTGCCTTGTAAAGTAAAATTTATGACAAAAAGCACATTAAACATTTCAAAACAGCTCTTTAGAATCTGACTTTATGAATATTGACACATTGTGCTCTTGGATGAAACACTGATTTCCTTACACAGTTTTCACCTGTATTTCGGACAGTTCAGTGCTCGGCAATCTTTTACTGAAAAAAAAAAAGATTATTTACAATTGCTTTACAATTAAAGCAATGATGGAGATTCCTGATCGTTGTGTTTTCAGTATCCTGGTTCCTCATAGGGAGCATCACATTTCAGCAGGAAGGAAATGGCTTTGCTGTGTGGCATGGAGACGCTTTCTTGAGGTGTGAAGCTCCTCTCCCTGCCCTCGTCCACGCTGTGCCATTGGTGGGCTGGCAAAAAGGCAGGTGGGGGCTGCTCCCCGTGTCCAACGGCAATTTAAACACGGTTACTGGGAATGGGAAACACAGTGAGAAACCAACAGTAAGCCCAGGCGTCTCCTGAGTTAATTGCTGTCAGCAAGCCGGTCACCTCCTGAGGGATGAGCTCAAGACTGCACAGAAAAATCCAGTGTCAAGAATGCCTCAGGATGGAAAAACTGAAAGTGTGCCCTGACTGTTACAGTACAGTAAGTAAGGCCAGGCAAATCTTTCAGATCTAGTATCTGGTAGGGGGAATAAGCTGCAGTCAGATCAATCATAGAAATGCTGTCACTTTCTTCTGAAGTGTGTTTTTCAGTTTAATGTACAGAGAGAGCAGAAACATGCTTCCATGTCCTTTAGAGGACTGGGATGGAAGAGCACCTCTCAGTAACGTCGCAGCTTGCAGTGTGGACTTCTGAACACACAGGGGATAAGGTGCAGTGCTTTGTCTGCATGATTGCCTTACACTGTCCAGCAAGATCAGAAATATCTTTTCTCTGAGGGCTGTAGAAGTCCATGGTTGGTTTGTGGAAAAAAAACATATTTTGTTTTTCTTTTTGAATCTATTGGGTAAGTTGTTGTGCTCTGAGTACATGACCTCTGCCTGAATGTATATCCCATTGTTAGCAAGACTAAAGGTATTTTTTTCTAGATACACTAGCAGCAACATCATTGCTCCCAGTAAGGTTAGATCTTGTGCAGAATGTTTTTGTGGGCATCTCTAAGTGTTCTCTCACTGCTGGTGATGTTGTGTCTTATCAGAGAGAGGGTTCCCTTTCACAGATGTGCTGTTCCTGTCATTGTCTAGGGTGAGAAGTAAAGCACAGATTAGAATCTCCCGGAGTGAAAAGTAATGGCAGCATTTTGAATTAGGGAAATGTAATTTAGTAGAACCATAATACAGGACATATGCACCAAAGCTGCCTCTGTCTGTCACTTCTGGTGTTGAAAGTTAATTTGGGTCTTTTAAACATCTCAGTCCCCCGCTGTTGTATTTTCTCTTCTTTGCTTCACTTTTAGTACTGTTGATAAGTAGTTCTTATTTCAGCAGGGCATTTAACCTTAAGAAGCCATCTGTTGGTGCCTTTCTGGCAGGATATCCCTTTGCATCCTCCTCTGTAGGGTGTCAAAAGCATGACTTACAGACCTAAGGGAGCATCAGGTGGGCACTGTTGTTATCCTCCTGAGGTTTCATCATGCTCAGGGTGCCTCCTGCATAGCAGACCCCAGAGCTCCATGTGACCAAACCACAGCTTGTCACATGCAGGTCTGCATAAATGACAAAAATGTGGGGGTTCTGAACTCTGCGGGGTTTGGTGCAATGACAGATGAGTCTAATCAGTGGTGTTGCTGAGGCAGGATCAGTCCAACTGCCAGAAATGTGTGCACAGATGTGCTGTTCACCCCCTGCTCCTGCTCTTGGTGCTGACCAGGGGACAAGCAGCCTGCCCTGTGTCCTGCCAGGTGCTGCACTGCAGCTCTCTGCTGCCACAGTGCTGTGCAGAGCCACTGCCTCGGAGAAGGGTTCCTCATCCATATGTGTGCTGCCAGTGTGGTAGGGCACAAGGCAGGTGAATGCCAGAGCCTCACCTGCAGAGCCTTATGCTGGAGCATGAGACCCCTCTGCTGAGCTCAGGTTCAGGCTTAAGCCTGTTGTGAGCGTTACAGCTGCCCTAATTAGCCTCAGGACACTATAGGACTGTCAGTGCCCATCCATTGTCCTCACACGTGGCCTCAGGTCCGTGCACGTGTTGGAAATGGCTGAAAGAGAGCAGTACGAGGAACTGGAGGGGTATTAGAAACGTGGTGGAAGTAACTTGGATACTAAACAAGTTCTCAGTAAATGAGTACTACCCTAGGATGGCAAAAATGCTGTTTTAATTAGTGGTGGAGAGTGAGATGACTGTTTTTCTTGTATGCTGAAGTGTTCTCTCCCACTGCTTGGGGAGGCAGATGAGAGTGGGGAAATGGTCCCTGTCAAAAACCAGGTCATAGTGCTCATTGAATCATTCTGAAATAGAAACAGCAATATCCACAGCCACCTTTAAAGTGAATTTCTAGTGGAGATGTTGCTTAGCCATTAATGCCTCATGTGCCTGATCTGGATGGCAAGTGCAGGCTGCTGAAAGAGCTGAAGGATCAATGCCCAGAAGGAGCCTCAGGCATATGAGCCTGCTGCTGTATCCCCTGGCCTTTCCCTTTGAGGATGCAGGGCAGCCACGGAGGTGTGCAGAGCCCGGCACAAAAGGACGTGCTTCTCACCAGAGCCCAGTTATGGCCCAGAGACCAAACCAACCTTTTATTCTTGTTGTTTCCACACACTATGGAGGCTGCAGCTGGTCATGTACAGATTCCCCCCTCCCTCTGGCCAAGCCTGGAGACTGTGCCAAGGTGCATCCCAGGCCCAGGGGCTGTCTCCAGCCCGGGATCCTCATACGCTTTCACTTGCAGTTCTACAGGCTGCTACAAGCAGGAGGGCTAGCAGGCAGGAGAAGAGCCTGGGCTGTTACATGGTTATGCTTAGCCTTTCAAGCCAAGGGTGTCTCAAGCTGCCAGGAACTGCGTGGGCTCTGCAGAGCCCCTGGAACGGACAGGGTTAGTACCACATGCAGGGCTCAGTCAGCCTTCTGGAACCAGCCCCTCTGCATCACCTGCTGCGTCAGCCCTTCAGTTTTCCCTCTCCCTTTGCCAGCAACCTTGGATTGCTATGGCTGCCTATTTCCAGCCCCATGCCTGTCCCCAACGTGCAGCAGCAGGGACTAAGCGTGGGATGAGGCATCGGCACACGCTGCATCCCCCCGGTGGGCACTGGCCAAGAGACTTTCCCGAGATGCGTGGGTGTTTTCTGCTCACAAAGCTGCAGAACTTAATAAGCTGCTGAAGACTAGCACAAGCTTAACTCCAAGGAGGCCCCAAGCGCACCCAGCCCTTCCCCTCTGCATCTCTCCAGCACAAGTGAGAGCTGCTTGGCTACTCCTCACTCATGCTCAAAGAACTCGTGGCAAGCAGCGGTGACCATGGCGATGAAGGCCACGAACTCCTGGAAGTCGCACTCAGCATCCCCATCGCTGTCCAGCGCCTCCATGACTTTGTCCACAGTCTCCTGGTCTTTAATCTCCTGGAGGGACAGAAACAGGCAGCCGAAGCTGAGGAGACCAGCGCGACACCTGGACAGTAATGTGTCCCTGCTTCTGTGTCACTCCCTGTCTGAATATCTGCTCAGGTATACCCCATAATAGTTTGTTTCCTGTGCTTGCTGGGACACCGCCCTATAGTGGCATCTACATCACTGCAGCCCCACCAAACAGGATCACAGCCACGGCACTGCTGGTGGGAAGGGCACCTTGAGCCCCGCAGGGCGAGGCTATCCCCTTCCCAGGGAAGGAAATTGCCCTAGTATGCAAGCCAGACCCCCCAGCCCCAGTGCAGGCCATTGCCCTTGTCCAACCACCTGCTGCTCCTGTGCAGCTGGAGCAAAGTATTCCACATGTGGATAAATCCCCTCCCGTGTTATTGCTTCCTGCAGGAGACAGAAGTGAGCGGAGCCTGCAGCCACCTGAGCCCAGGTGTGCTGCATGGAGGGCAGTACTCACACCAAGGAAATGGGTCAATTCGTTGTTAATGAGCTCCTTCAGCTCTGATTTCTTCAGCTTGTGTTTGTCTCCTTCCTTCCCTGAGTACTGGTGGAAGGCATCGATGATGGCGATCATGGCCTTCTCCAGCTCAGACATGGTTGCTGTGCAGGCCTGAGGGCAGAGGGAGGCGATAGCCTGTCAGCGGGGGCAGGCTGCACTGGTGCAGCGCTTGGTGAGCCTCGGGGCATCCCCCCTCCCCGACATCATGTGCTCCAGGCTGTGGAACTGCAGCATCTCTTCAACTCTCGCTGTGGCTTGGCTGCATCTCAGCCCAGTGCCTGGCATTCCATGTGTGAAGGATCAAGGACCACCCTCAAATGTCCAAAACGCTCATACCTCTTCGCACATCAAAGTGCAGCAGGACCTGGACAGTGTAAACCGTGTCCTTGCGCCAGTTGATAAGATGTGCACTTCATGCTCATTGCCACCTCACCTATGCTTTGTGTCCTGCTGCTTAACTCATTGGTTCGCTCTACATGTTTGAGACGGGAGCAAGTGAGGGCGTGCATTCCCTTCCATTGCAGACGCCCTCACCTCTGCCTTTTTTGCCTGCAGGCCCATTTCTGGCTGGGCAGTCAGGGGACACAGGCAGGATTCAATTTGACAGGTGCCAGTGGGAGAAAATAGGGGCATCTCCTCTACCTTACTGTCTCATGCCCGTGATCTGGGGGCCTGCTCAGCCATATTAATAATTGCAGCGTTTCCTGCAGATTTTGCAGCCAAACCGAAGCTAGCATGAAAGGGAGGGATGCAAAACTACCTTCCCAGAAGCTGCTGAATGCATTGATGCTCAGGGAAAAGATAAACCAAGAATCTGTTGTCTGGCCCTCATCTAACACATGCCACATGGATAAAGCGTCTGCCCTGATCCCTGGTTCCTGTACAGCAGTGCCAGGCCTGGTGTTGACAGCGCCAAATGCCATCCTGCAGCCTGAGCGTGCAGGGGATGCCCTTTCTTCTGCAGCAGCTGGTGTCTGATCACAGAATCACAGAATCACAGAATTGTAGGGGTTGGAAGGGACCTCAAGAGGTCATCGAGTCCAGCCCCCCTGCCAGAGCAGGTTCCCTACAGCAGGTTGCACAGGTGGGCGTCCAGGCGGGTCTGGAATATCTCCAGGGAAGGAGACTCCACAACCTCCCTGGGCAGCCTGTTCCAGTGCTCCGATGGGCAAGGCTGCTTCCAGGCAGGTAGTAAACATTCCTGAAGCATTTTGTTCGTGCATCCTAATAGCCCCCTGTGCGCTCATGCCCTGCCTGCACCAGCTCAGCACTGTCCATTTCCCACCTGCCAGGTGCAGGGTAAGTCCAGCTCCCCACTGGCCTCTGCCATGAGCACAGAGCTCAGCATTGGAACGGCATCTGAGCCACCCCATCCCCCAGCTCCAGCAGCCACCACCTGCCTCTGTCCCAGCCCCTCTCACCTTTCTGCGGCTGGTGGGGCCACAGCTCAGCGGCGTTCAGCAGTGTGCTGCAGGCCCAGCCACTTGCTGCCTTCTTATGCCTGGGGGCGTGGAGCCGCGGCTGTGCCGCAGCACCCAGGCACCAATGGCAGCTGCAGGGAGGGCCGTCCCGAGCTGTGGAGTTGTGCTGCGCAGAGGCACACAGCGCAGCATTGACTTTCTGTGGCCCATGGCAGGCAGCCATGGGAACTGCTGCAGAGAAAGCCACTGCTGTGGAACCCAGATCAGTGCGCATGCAGCAGCAAGGCAGCCCAACGGCACTGCTTGTGCTGTGGCTCCCACCCGCAGTGTGGCAACTGCTCCAGCACCTGCCCCATGGCTCCCCACAGCCAAGGACAGCGCTATGGGAAGCTCAGAGCCCCACCTTAGCGCCCTGTCCCCAGGACACTGCACCACTGGGGCAGGAGCTCCCCTGGTGTGTGGCAGAATGGCCTTCACTACCACCTGTCCTCCGCGCCGGACGCCTCTGGGATGGCTCCGGCTGTGGCTGCTCAGTGCGATTCTCTGGTCCCAGGGACACGGGAGCCTCTCTGGGGGGAGGTGTGGCCATCCCAGGCCGCAGGTGCTCCGCATTGGTGGGCAGCAGCAGCTCTGGTCTGGTGCAGGTGCAGTGCCATAACCCAGGCACGCCCTCCCACAGCCTCACAGAGCCTCGTTCGGGGTGCTGGGCTGTGGACGTGCTCTTCAAAGGCTGTCCCTGGGCTGCAGCCGCAGCCCCACAGCTCCGTCCCTGCCCCGGCACCCGGAGGAGCAGTGGGAGCTCTGCGGTGCTACTGCTGCCTGCCCGTGGCACGGGGCTGACGCGGCACAGAACCCTCTGCACACACAGCACCATGGGGGCACCGAGCAGACTTTATTGCCAGCCCCAACCCTATGCCCCAGGTTCCATTTCCAGCAGCTCCCACCCGCCTGCTCCCAGTGGTGCGGGCACACAGTGATGGAGACAGGGCCACGCGCCTTTATCCGTGGTGGCCGTGGGGGTGGGGGCCTGGTGGGTGGGTGCCCGATGGGGGATGCCCATGCGGGTGGTCTTGCCCTGGAGCGCCGTGCGGTGTGGGTGGGTGTCCAGATGCTGGGCCTGGTGCTGCCCCAGGTTTGCCAGGCCCGGGATTTGGCGGTGTTGGTCCTCCGTGCGGCCCTGTGGGAAGACAGGGTGCGTCGGGGGCTGCGGGGAGGCCGCGGGGCTGCCATGGCACCCACAGCACCCAGCTCCCGGAGGAGGCTTCCGGCGCCTGGCAGGACCAGGCCTGGGCCACTCACCTGGGTGTGGGCTCGACATCTTCTCACGGCCCCGAGCTGCGAGGGAAGGAAGGACAGTGCCGTCAGCGCTCCCCACCGTGCGCAGGGTGGCGGGACAGGGCTCTGCCACCCCTTAAATACAGGGCCATGCCGGGGCTGCTGCGGTGCAACAGGCGGGGCTGCACCATGAACCTTCAGTGAGGTTTATGGGTGCCGTCACCATGGGGACACCCAACAGACACATGTCGCACCCAGTGCCACGCACAAAGGTCTGTGTGCCCTGACTGGCATCTGATCTAGTGGGGATGGGCTGTGGTGCCCCACCAGCACCATAATCCGGGGACCAGGGACCTCCTGGCACCTCCGTGTTGCTGCTGGGAAGGGGCAATGTGCAGCTCTGTGACGCCCACTGTACAAAACTGTGGAAGGAGGCGTGGGCCAGAGATGCTTCACTGGCTTCTGGCACTGACGGATGGGGTGAATGGGAGTTCAGCGCCTTCTCATTGACACTGGCAATAAAAGTTCTTCCTGATGGCTGGCAGGTGATCCACATTGCGGGTGGTGCCGGAACAAAGCGAGACGGGAAAGTTCAGGCCGAGCAGCACAAGCTGATGGCCATGGACTCTTGTGACAAACATCCTATGGTGACCTGGATGCCGGGGAGCAGTGCTTTGGGCTGTGCAGCGCTGGGCAGAGCCATGCTCGGAGCCCTGGCAGCGAGAGGGGGTCCCGGGCTGCAGGGGTGCAAAGCTGCTCCCCAGCGTGGCACTGCCCAGCAGCCCCGGACAGAGCTGTGCCTGCTGACTGACAAGAAGCAGAAGGAGGCCAAGGGTGGCAGAGGTGCCAGGCTGTGCCACGCTGGAGCCAGCATTTCCCTACCCTTGTAGATTTACCTACTTCAATTCTGCGCAAAGAGCTGCCACTTCTATTAGTTTGAAATCCATGACCTTGGTCTTACAAAGGAGATTCTGACTTTGGGGATCCTTTCGTCAGGGTCGCTGCCTTCTTGCCAGAACTTTGGGTCAATGTCTTTGGAGAAACAGAGGCTTTCACACAGTCTGGAGCTGAGCACAATACTTGAGCCCTCTGCTTGTCTCTCCCTTTGCAGCAGAACACAATGTGTGCTCTTCATAGCAGGCCCAGGGAGAAAAGCCAGTGTGTGTCTTTGTGTCATGGCTGTGCATGGCACCAGGCTCTGCCAGACTCCGAGACAAAGGCTGGCAGTCAGTGAACTGGGAGAAAAAAGGAATGAAAGCAGTGGAATGTGGGTGGGAGGCGGGAGACAATGCTTCTGCCTCTGCAGGGCTGTGCTTACAGACTCAGCACACTGCAAGCAGGTTCCTGCAGGCTCCACAGCTCTATGCCATGGCCACCATGTGTCTCTGAGCATTCGCACACAGCTCCATGGGGCCCAGCGGTTCTCCGCCCCTTCAGGTACCTACCGGGTGTTCCCCCAGCACAACTGTGCACCAGGTTGCAGGGGAACAGCTCTGCATCCCACTGGCCCACTGCCTAGCATCCCCATGGCAGTTGTGATGTTTTCAGAAAACAGCAAGCAGTTCTGCTGCGACTGTGAGAAATTCTCTGGAGCTGAAAGCACTGGAATGCTGCTACCTCCTCTGAAATGTGGCCTTGGGCTTAGGTCAGCTCCTGGCTGAATTCAGCTGAAACAAAGGACTATTTTAAGTTCATTAAAAAAAATGACCATGTTCTCCGTGCCCAGAGAGAAGGCATTACTGCAGCACTCGGCAGTGTCCCTCCTGCCTCGGGGCTGTGGGGTGCCCATGGGGCAGGTGTGCTGGTGGGGCTCACACGAGTGCTGCATGGATCCAGGCTGCCGTAACAGGCGCAGAAGAAACCATGTGCTTTCTTGAGGTACCTCTAGAACATTTGTGTTGCTGTTGAAAACACTGTGGCCAGCAGTGTCTGATTCATATCTCTCTTCTCTGAAAGAAGAGAAGGCCATATTTAGACCATGTTTTGTACAATCCCTTTGATCAAATCCCTAAATCCCAGGAGTTTGGCAATTATTAAAAATTAAAATCTCGTAACAAACAATTCCTAAGGCAGATGGATTATTTAAGGATGATAAAATGAAAGGGTTCACCTTCTGTCACTGTCTTTTGGCAAACTGTATCATAAATTATCTGAAGATTTTGGCAGCACAGGGAACTGGAGATCCGTACAGGACCTCATCTCAGGCAGATCATTATGGCCATTTTTATTTCCTCAAACACAAATAAATGACAGGCTGTGAAGTCCCAAGTGTCACACCCACAGCAGTGTTTCAACCAATCTTACCCGTTGCAGCGGTGCAGAAGGAGCACCGCAGCTCTCCCTAGCGGGGCCGGGCAGTGCAGGAGCCACAGCGCTCCCAGGGCCAAGTGACGCTGAGCACTGCAGTCCCGTAAAGGCAGTCAAAGTTCTACTATTCCTGAATGCAGCCAGGGCTGAACTCTGCTCACGAGTGTGACGTGATCCTAATGTATAGAATAAATACCAAATTAATTCTGTAATTCCCAAATATAATTAATATAATGACTGCATCCTTCCCTGAGCTTATGCAGGACATGAGCAAGGAGCTATTTGCTTGCAGAAGAGCACGGTAAATTCCACCTGCAGTGTGTACGTGCAGTGAGTGTCAGTCAGCAGGCACAGCTCTGTCCGGGGCTGCTGGGCAGTGCCACGCTGGGGAGCAGCTTTGCACCCCCGCAGCCCGGGACCCCCTCTCGCTGCCAGGGCTCCGAGCATGGCTCTGCCCAGCGCTGCACAGCCCAAAGCACTGCTCCCCGGCATCCAGGTCACCATAGGATGTTTGTCACAAGGGTCCATGGCCATCAGCTCGTGCTGCTCGGCCTGAACTTTCCCGTCTCGCTTTGTTCCGGCACCACCCGCAATGTGGATCACCTGCCAGCCATCAGGAAGAACTTTTATTGCCAGTGTCAATGAGAAGGCGCTGAACTCCCATTCACCCCATCCGTCAGTGCCAGAAGCCAGTGAAGCATCTCTGGCCCACGCCTCCTTCCACAGTTTTGTACAGTGGGCGTCACAGAGCTGCACATTGCCCCTTCCCAGCAGCAACACGGAGGTGCCAGGAGGTCCCTGGTCCCTGAATTATGGTGCTGGTGGGGCACCACTGAAACAGGACCTGAGCCTTGGTTCAGTTACTTTCATAATGTATGCATGCTGAGTTAGATGTTAATGGAGACAATGTACGGGGGATGAGTGGGCTATTAACGAATGCTTTGCTTGATCAGCTTGAGCAAAGCCTTCCAGACCAGAGGCAAAACAAAACCTCCCTAATAAAGATGGGCAAGACAGGGTCTCCCTGATAAGAATGGGCAAAACAACCCAAGGGCACAGGTACAGCCAACCAAGGGTCAGAAGTTCAACACTGAGGAAGACTATCAGCCTTCATCATGCGACCACCAAGAAGACCCTCTGGGTGGCACTACATATGCTCATGTGGGAAGGAACTTGTGTTAATCATCTCGGGGAGCTAATTGGAATATGTATGAGATGCCCGAGGAATGTGATGAATATATGTTTCCGTGACATAAAAGCAGAAGAGTAAAACGAGATGGGGTGCATAGTTGGCGGAGCTATCCCCTATGCACCTGGCGCCATAATGAAGGAATACCTGCTCAACATCATCCATTGTTGTGTTGTGTTTCTCCGAGTTCTNGCGGCCTCCCCGCAGCCCCCGACGCATCCTGTCTTCCCACAGGGCCGCACGGAGGACCACCACCGCCACATCCTGGGCCCGGCAAGCCAGGGGCACCGCCAGGCCCAGCACCTGGACACCCGCCCGCACCGCACGGCGCTCCGGGGCACCACCACCCGCATGGGCATCCCCCACCGGGCCCCCAC
>WBMW01003838.1:0-31649 GCA_013396635.1 Penelope pileata | reverse complement strand
CAGGCTCGGTGTGATGGGGCTTTGTGTGTTCCCCCTGTCCAGGGCTGCTCATCACCTGCCACACCGCCCGCATCCCACTGCCCGATGGTGTCTGCAAGGAGATGGTGCGCTACCTGCGCTCGGTGCAGCTGCCAGACGGTGGCTGGGGCCTGTGAGTAGTGAGGGGCCATGGGCACCTCTGGAGACCCCCCCATAGTCCAGCCCCCTGCCAAAGCAGCTCCCTGCAGCAGGGTGCACAGGTCAGTGTCCAGGTGGGTGTGCAGTATCTCCATNGGGCCCTGAGGCGGCGCGGCGGCCCCCGGCGCTCGGCGGCGGCCACGGCACTGCCCGCCTGGAGGCTGCGCTGCGAGGGCGGCCGGCAGCGATGGCGGTACCTCGGCGACGGGGAGGAGGAGGAGGAGACGGTGGCCGGGGGGCGGCGGGCGCAGACGGCGCNCCCCTGTCCAGGGCTGCTCATCACCTGCCACACCGCCCGCATCCCACTGCCCGATGGTGTCTGCAAGGAGATGGTGCGCTACCTGCGCTCGGTGCAGCTGCCAGACGGTGGCTGGGGCCTGTGAGTAGTGAGGGGCCATGGGCACCTCTGGAGACCCCCCCATAGTCCAGCCCCCTGCCAAAGCAGCTCCCTGCAGCAGGGTGCACAGGTCAGTGTCCAGGTGGGTGTGCAGTATCTCCATAGAAAGAGACTCCACCACCTCTCTGGGCTCTGTCACCCTCACAGTAAAGAAGTTCTTCCTCATGTTCGTATAAAACTTCTGTGTTGCAGTTTGTGCCCATTGCCCCTTTTTCAATTGCTGGGCACTGTTGAAAAGAGCCTGGCCCCATCTTCCTGACCCCTGCTCATTAGATATTGATAAGCAGTGGTGAGATCCTCTCTCACTCTTCCTCGGGCACAGCCCTGAGTCTCTCAGCTGTTCCCCATCAGGAGGTGCTCCAGGCTCCCATCACCATCGCAGCCTTCTGCTGGGCTCCCTCTAGCAATTCCCTGTGTGCCTGGAACTGGGGAGGCCAGAGCTGGGCTCTGTCCTGCAGATGTAGCATCACCAGGGCAGAGTAGGGGGGAGAAGAACTTTCTTTTGGGGTGGTGGTGCTTGCGGCTGTGCTGGGACATTGCACTGTGGGTCTCTCTCCCTCAGCTGTGTCACTTTGGCCCAGTGCAGAGAGCCCCACACATCAGCTGTGTCTGACAGCTGTGCTGTTTCTGTGTGTGTGACACAGGCATGTAGAAGACAAATCGACCGTGTTTGGCACAGCACTCAACTACGTGGCCCTGAGGATCTTGGGGGTTGGCCCAGATGACCCTGACATTGTGCGGGCCCGTGTCAACCTGCACAGCAAAGGTGAGCACAGCTGTAGGGCCAAGTGAGTGTGGGGGGCAGCTGGCAACAGGGGGGCTGCTGTCCGTGCTTGTCCCGATGGCATCTGGATCTTCAGTCAGTGACGGAAAAGGCTATTGTGTTTTCAGACCACTGCTTGCTTTGCCCTTTTCTGGGGATGTGTGTCACAGCCTGAGCAGCGTGCTCCTCATCATGGGGAGAGGCATACCCTGCATTGTGGGAGGAAGTGGGGAGCCGTTCAGCTGCGTTAACCCTGACAGCTGTCCTCTGTCTCTGTAGGAGGTGCTGTGGGGATCCCCTCCTGGGGGAAGTTCTGGCTGGCTGTCCTGAACGTGTACAGTTGGGAGGGGATGAACACGCTTCTCCCAGAGATGTGGTACATGCTGCTGTCGGTGGGGATGCGGGGTGTCGTCAGTCCTGCCACCAGCCCAGAGGCATTGGGTTAGCTGGGCTGATTCCATTTGTGGCCCAGAGCTGAGGCTGCTCAGGCTGCCTGGCAGCTGGGAGGCTGGCAGCAAGGGCAGCTGATGGGCAGACAGTGCTGAACACTGCGTTGAGGGGATATGCAAAAGCTCAGCCCCATCAACTTTACTCACGGGGTGCATGATGCATCCATACACTCCCTGTCGCTGGTATCCTTTGATCTTCTGACTAGACAGAACCAGGCCCAACTGGGACACAGCTTGCCATGTGTGAGGCTGCAGCTCTGACTCTCTGTGGTCACTCAGAGGGTCTTGAGTGGTCACTGGGTGTCAGAGAGGGAAAGCGTATGACATTTTCTATGGGGGCTGCACAGTGCTGAGGGCTCCTGGGGCTTTGTCATGGGAAGCATTCAACTGTCATTCTGTGCCCCCACCTTCAAAGTAAAATGGGGATGAGAGAGGCCCTTCTGCTCTTTGAACCTGGGCTGCTCTCAGCTTTCCTGAGCTGGGCCAGGAGGCAGTGTCAGCCCTGGTGGGGAGGGTCTTGATGGGATCAGGCTTTGTGGATGCTCCCTTATTTTCTGCTGCAGCCATACCAGCAGCAGCAGGTCTGGCACAGGGGCCCCTGGTGTCCTGCACACCTGTGTGCCTGCCTTGGCCCTCCCTTTTGCTCACAGGAGCATGTTCTGTGCTGCAAACAGGCTGCTCCCTACATGGTTCCCAGCTCATCCATCCCGGCTCTGGTGCCACTGTCGCCAGGTTTACCTCCCCATGAGCTACTGTTATGCCAAGCGTCTGTCAGCAGAAGAGGATGAGCTCATCCGGAGCTTGAGGCAGGTGAGGAGCTGGCCTGCTGGAGCTCCCCAGCAAGGACAAATGGCTCCCTAGCTGCCTGCTGTGCCAGCTGTGTCACTGGGGCCAGCTCTCATGCCTGCATGAACAGAGCAGTCCAGACAACGGAGCAGACTTCATGCATCAAGCTGCCTCTGGGTGTTTGCTCCCAGCCTACCTATATTGTCTCCTGCCAGGAGCTGTATGTGCAGGACTATGCCAGCATCGACTGGCCATCCCAGAGGAACAACGTGGCTGCTTGTGATGTCTACACCCCACACAGCTGGCTGCTGGGTGTTGCCTATGGTAAGCATGGTGCTGGCTGCGGTGGGAGGGCCCTTGAGTGGGCTAGTGGTGGAACTGGAACTGTCTTGTACTGTGGAGACTCTTTAAGGTCTGCTGTGAGCAACTGGTGCATGCCCTGGAGCTGAAAAGGACACTGTGTCATGGTTCTCAGACCACCCTGAGGCAGAGCAGTTCGCATTCCTTGGGTGGTCATCATGTGAGCAGTGGTGCAGCTGCCCACAGTGAGTGGATCTGGCCGCATGGGGTGCACAGCTCTTTCTTTTCCTGCAGCCATCATGAATGTGTACGAAGCCCACCACAGCACCTACCTGCGGGAGCGAGCTGTCACAGAGCTGTATGACCACATCAAAGCCGATGACAGATTCACCAAGTGTATCAGCATTGGTCCGGTAGGCCACTTGATATTGATCCTTTGGCTCTTTAGGAACTAGCTTGGGGTCCCAACAGCCCTTTACAATTGTGGTGTGTAACCATAACCTCTGGATCTTGCTCAGGCACAACTCCTGTTGCTCATAATGCTCAAGACTTTAGTGCTGACAAGACACAGGAGAGATGGAGGCTGTGGGGACAGCTGTGGTCCTAGTGAGGGATACCTCTCCTTGTGGTCCAGGGACATGATCTGAGGATAAGCCGTAGGGTAACTGTGTAGCATCTGCCCCACTGTCTCAGTTATGCTTAGAGTGATGCCACAGATGGAGCTCTCAGGGTGAAGCCCAGGGCCTTTGGGTGGTGGGGATGAATGTGTCCAGGGCTGGACGGTGCTGTATCTGGAGCAGTGACAGTGATGTTCTCGGCAGATTTCCAAGACCATCAACATGTTGGTTCGCTGGTTTGTAGATGGAAAGAATTCCCCAGCTTTTCAGGAGCATGTTTCCAGGATCTCTGACTATCTCTGGTAATGGCTGTGTGTGACCCGCTTAGTGTGGCATGAGGCTCTGATCCCTGTGGTGCTGGCATGCTGTGGCTCCCAGCCCCCTTCCTGGTGCTCTCGCTGTGCTTGCATTGCAGCACTGTGTTCTCTCCTCCCACAGGCTGGGCCTTGATGGCATGAAGATGCAGGTGAGATGCTGTAGGATTTCAGCTGTGACTAGGAGAGACCTTGGCTTGCTGAGGCTGCCTGTTGAATGGGATAGCTCCTGGCATCTCATTTTCAATGTGTGTCTGGCAGTGTCAGGGGTGTGTTGTGTGTGCCTTGCTTGTTTGCCTCTCTGTGGCCATCAGCTGAGAGGGCAGCTGTCGGTCTCCATCCCCTTCATCCCCACAGGTCCCTGCCTGCCCTACTGCTCAGGGGCTCTGGTAGTGCATGCAGACTGAGCTGTGCTTATCTTGTGGCTGTTGTGTCCCTTTTCTCATAATTGCTAACCTTTCCTGTTCTTGCTGTGCACAGAGGAGACTGAAGCAGCTGTTTCCTTTCTAGTCCCTCTGCTCCTGAGCTGCTGCATCACTCCTCTCTGTGCCAGCATATCAGCATTGGTCTTGGGTGACATGAAGCCAAGATGCAGAGTGGAAGGAACAGAGGGGCCAATGCAGGAGGAATATGCTGCCCTGCAGCCCCCCACAGGTGTCAGTGGCAACCTGACGTTCGCTTTCTCTCTTTCAGGGTACAAATGGATCCCAGCTCTGGGACACTGCCTTTGCTGTCCAGGCCTTCCTGGAGGTAGGACTCCCCTCAGGGTTGCATGGCTCGGGAAAAGACAGCATCGTGGTGCATCCTCAAGTACTGGGGACTTCTACGGCACATTCCCTCATGCCACTGCTGTGCTGGTTGTGACATCACATCGTACAGCTGCATCAGCAAGCATGCTCCTTCGCAGAGAGTCCCTCGGCAGGCTGCCCAGCCTGTCAGGAGCAGTATGCAGGCCTGCTCTCCAGCATGAGGGCAGAGAGAGTTTATGGTGGGCATGTGTTTTGGAGGGTGATGTGATTGCCCACGTAAGCCCCTATCCTGGCCATGCAAATATCTCTTTCAGTGATGGAAGCAACAGCACTTGGTTCAGTCTCACTAGAGAGGTTTGTAATGGAAGTAGTAAATGAAGCATGAATCCACACCTAGGGGAGGGGCTATATGAAGGGCAGGTTTATGGCACTGAGGTCAGCAAGATCCCAGCATATCCTCTTCTTCCTGAGGGGCACATTTGGTGGCCAGAACTCCTTGCTGACTGTGCACCTTGTTTCTAGGCAGAGGCTCAGAAGATACCTGAATTCACATCCTGCCTTCAGAATGCCTTTGAGTTTCTTAAGTTCACCCAGGTGAGTAGAGCCAGTTGGTGGTGTCTCTGCCTTGCTGGCTATGCAGACTTGTCTCCTGAGAGACCTGCTGCGTAACTCTGACTGCTGAAGAGCTTTTCTGCAGGGCTGGACTAGAAAAGTCTTGGGGACAGCTGCCTGTTGCCTGTGCTCTCTTGCTTGGAGCCAGCTTTGCAGCTTAGACAGGACCTTGCCAGCCCCATGCCCTGCTGTGAGGTCCTGTGGGATGTTTGGGTTGGCTGCCTTGGACTGAGGGAGGCTGGAAAACTGAGAGCTCAGACTTCTTTGCCTTTTCTCCTCTCTGATGCCCATGCATTTGAAGCGCCCTTCTGGGAAACCCAGCCTCTTTCGGCAGTGACTACAGTTCCTGCTGGCCAGCAGCTTGGTACAGATGCACCGTGTAGGTCTTAGTCATGGTGCTGTCAGTGGGACCCTTGAAAGCAGATGGCTCCCTGGCAGGAAGGTACCCAAGAGGGAGCTTTAGCATTGCATGCTGATGCTAGGCCAAAATGTGATTTTTCTTCAGCATTCCCTGCTCCAAAGCTGATGTCTTTCCTTGTTTGCCTGTCTCAGTAAAGTACAGATTGTGAGCAGTCTCACAGGGCTCTGTATCTGGGATGGTTTCAGTCCATGGCCCTGCAGCCAGGCAGCTTCAACCTGCCCTCACTGTTTCTTATCTTTTACAGATCCGAGAGAACCCACCTGACTACCAGAAATATTACCGCCATATGAACAAGGTGATGGCTGAAGCTGACCTCCGATGGGTGCACGTACAGGGCTGAGATTTGGGCAGAGGGGGTGGGGGCAATGAAGGGCAGTACCTTCCCCTATACAAGAACAGAGCAAGTCCAAGGGAAGGTGCTGAGTCCTTTTTTCCCTCCCTAGGGCGGCTTCCCCTTCAGCACACGAGACTGTGGCTGGATCGTGGCAGACTGCACAGCAGAGGGGCTGAAGTCGGTTATGCTGCTACAGGAGAAGTGTCCTTTCATAGCTAACCCTGTCCCTGCTGAGCACCTCTTTGATGCTGTGAATGTGGTAAGTGTTGCCAAGGTTAGGATCCAGGGAAATGCAGGCAGCTGCACTTAGCTAAAACAAGAAAAGCCAAGGCCTGATGAGTAGTTAGATCAAGTATTGCTAAGCCATTATAAGGCCATGTGGTGCGATGGTCCAGACTGAGGATCTACCTGTTGATGTAGCCTGGGACATACATCATTTGCCAGCCCATGCGGATCTGACTTTGTCCTTACAAGTGGCTTGGGGCCAGGCTGGAATGGAGCTGCTCATGAGCCAGGCCCATCCTCTCCCTCTGCTTGTCTGGGCAGTTGCTGAGCATGAGGAACTCAGATGGAGGCTTTGCCACATACGAAACCAAGCGAGGAGGCCACTTGCTGGAGTTGCTGAACCCCTCAGAAGTGTTTGGTATGTGGAGCTGCATGGGCCTGGTCACCCTCCCCACTGTGGAGGGGCTGGTGTGCTGTACGTGTGCTGTGGGTCTTGGAGAGCGATTGGCAGCATATGGCTCAGTGAGCTCCCCAGCAGAGGGGATTTTATTAATATCCTTCTCCTGCTGGCAGGTGACATCATGATTGACTACACCTATGTGGAATGCACTTCAGCTGTCATGCAGGCACTGAAACACTTCCAGGATGTGTTCCCTGAACACAGAGCCCCAGAGATCAGGTGAGACAGTGAACGGATTGTTGGGTGGGGTAGAAAACACTGGCCCATGCTGGGTGCTGTGTCATCTGTGGGCACAGCACCTGCTGAGCCTTGTCCTGCCTGGGCCTCTGCACTGTCATGGAGCAGCCCCTGGAGTGGTCCTTGGTACATTTCAAGTCTGGAATGCCAGTGACATATTCAAACCTGAGACGCCTCCCAGGTGTTAGAGCCCAATCTCGCTCAAGTAACCAGGGCACAGGCTGTTTGGGATCAGGCTGAGGGAAATCAGTGGGGAATCTCTGCCCCTTGACTTAGCAGTTGCCTTGATCTTACAGCCAGTTGTAGGCTAGGTCCCCTGCTTGTGTAGGCTAGGTCCCTTGCTTGTGTGCTGGCACATGCTAGAAAAGTACCCAAATGGAGGATGGTTTGACTCTGAGATTCTGAATGAGGTCATCTGTCTGCATTCTGTTGCCAATTAAACCCTCTAATCGTGGGACCCTTAAAATCCTCAGAGGTAATAATTGAATGCCACTGATGAAGCAGCCACTGAGTTTGGGCTGCTTCTGAATTGGATGTCTTTCTCCTGACCAGAGAGACTCTGCAGAAGGGCCTGGATTTCTGTCGCAAGCAGCAACGAGCCGATGGGTCGTGGGAAGGGTAAGCAGTGCTCTTGACTGTCCTGTTCTTCCCTGACTGCCCCAGCATGAGAGGGACTGGAACGGGCAGCATTCATGGCTGGTAGTGTGTGTGAGAACAGCATGTAGGTGCTGAGCTCCTTTAGGGGTTGTGGTGGCTCCAACTCCTCCAATCTCTGAGCAGGTTCTGGTAGTACTGGGCATGATTGTACCATAGGGACAGACACGCTCTACCTGTGTCTGTTTTTGCTGTGCATGCAGCAGTCTCAGAGCCTGCCTCTGCCCTGGTCCTTGCACTGGTCTCCCCTCCCTCCTAGGAGCTGGGGAGTTTGCTTCACATATGGCACCTGGTTTGGTCTGGAGGCATTTGCCGCTATGCAGTACACATATCGTGATGGGTGAGTAAGCGCCAGGTGGCTTTTCCTCTTCTAACTGTATAGCAGGGATAGGACCATAAGGTGGGGCGGGTGGATGCCCTGGCTGCACATGGACTCTCTTGCTCCAGATACTGCTCCTCCCAAATCTGATGCCTGCTATATGACCAGAGTATTCTGCCTCAGATAGAGCTCTTTGGGCAGCCCCTGCCATGGGCACAGCTTCTGATTGCAGCTTGAAAACATACATTACTTCTCCTCTGTACCTAGCCCTGTCTGATTGTCTGTCTGTCCTTGCAGGGTGGCATGCAGAGAAGTGGCCCGAGCCTGCCAGTTCCTGCTGTCCAAGCAGATGACAGATGGCGGGTGGGGAGAGGACTTCGAGTCGTGTGAGCAGCGCATGTATGTGCAGAGTGCCACGTCACAGATCCACAACACGTGTTGGGCCCTGCTGGGGCTCATGGCTGTCAGGTAGGAGTGACCTTCACCACTTCTGGCCTTTAGTGCTCAGGGAGATGGGAGAGGCCAGCTGGATTATGTGGAAAGGCTGGCATTGGCTCTGGGTCCTGGTCGTGTGGGCCATGCACCCAGCCATGTTTCTTTGTTACTCGATTCCTGCAGTGAGGCCAGAGCTGTGGTCCAGCCAGTGAGGCTGTTGGTGCCAGGAGAGGGGCAACCATAGCAAAGCAAGGGTCTGGATCATAACTGCAGGCCTCCAGCCTGGAAGAATTTTGTCATGTCCATAATGCCTACTAACCTGGAGTTGTAAGGGGCTTTCTCAAAGCACTTGGCATGCCTCAGTCAAGCCTGAGGCAGACTGGAGGTGACTGAGTTCCCTGAGTACTCGGGTGAAGGTATGCAGAGAGTCTAGTTAACAAAAGTGATATACCTTTTGCTTTGCAGGTACCCTGACATTGATGTGCTGGAAAGAGGAATCAAACTGTTGATCAATAAGCAGCTGCCCAATGGTGACTGGCCTCAGGTATGTGGATCTCCTCTGATCTCTCCAGTTTGTTCCCCAGTGTTACGTATGTCCTGGGCATCACGTAGCCATTGCAACAGTGTGCCCTCTCTTATCTAGAAGGGAAGCCATGTGTGGCTTTTGGTGGGGGACTGCAGGAAAATAATGATCTCAGCACTGTGTCCTGGACACACTATGGTCTCCTGTCACCCACATCACCTTGCTGTCTGTCTCTCTCAGGAGAACATTGCTGGGGTGTTCAACAAGTCATGTGCCATCAGTTACACTGCCTACTGCAATGTCTTTCCCATCTGGACACTTGGACGTTTCTCCCGACTGCATCCCAACAGCCCTCTTGCTGAGCATCTGCAATCCGGACCCTTGGCTAGGGCTGGGAAGACCCCAAAGACAGCCCTGTCTGACTGAACCCATGCCATGGCCTCTGACTTGTCTTAGATGTCACGTGCTGCGTGGGGCACAGGGGTGTTTCCTGCACAGGATCTCAGTGCTTATCTCAACTGCCTCTGCCAGGGAGGAGGTTGCTGAGCCTCTGTGGCACCACAGTAGCTTTCTGTTGACTCTTTTCTAAGAATCCACTTTTAAAGGCTCTTGCCAGGTGTATCTTCCCTCATGGGATGTACAGTGAAGTGCCTTTTCAAATCAGTCTGATCTTCAGAGAGAAAGCTGCCAAGCTGTGTTGTATTACACATCTAGGCAGACGCTTTCTCTCATCCTGGGTAGAGCAAGGCTGACTTCCTGTGCACTGCCAAGTTGGCTGTCTGCAGCAGGAGAGTGGGATTTCGGGCTTCCCCTGTGCCCAGCGTTGTGGTGGAGGGTGCTGCACAGTCCCTGCTGACCTGGTGTCCACTGTGGGTTCCAACAACTGCCTTTGAAGTGCTCTCTGCTTTCAGCCTGTGCTGAGAGGGAAGGGCATCTGTCCTCCCCAAGGTGGGAAGGAGTGCATCACTCAGCTTTCTCACTGTTTTGTCCCCCAGCTGGTGGCACCTGGCTTTCCAGAGCCATGTGGGTGAAATCATCAGCATTGTTCCTGCTTTGGAAAAGGGGAAACTGAAGCAGAAAACACCGAGGTGATTGGTGTCAGGGCACAGCCTGGGTCTCCTGGGCTCCCCACAGCGCAGCCTCTGAGCAGGGATGTGGGTGAGCATTGTGCCAGAGCTGGAAATCATGTCGATGGATGGGTGAATAAATGGTAATGGTGTTGCAAGTGGAACTTGGCTATATGTTGGTTTCCTCATGGTGAGCATTGAGTGATGGGGACCCAGAGCAGCGGGGGTTGCCAAAAAGAGTCCGAGGAAAGCCTTGAGGTGGGAGCAGTGGGTTTGAGAGTGGTGGAGGTGGTCAGGGCCATGGCAGAGAAGCGGGGTGGTGATGAGGAAGCTGTGGGGGTGCCATTCTGGACATGGATCATGGTGGTGGCTGCTCCAAGCCTCGTTGGGATCTTAGTGCTGTGCTCTGGCAGCAGGAAAGGTGCAGAGAGGCACAGTGTCTGCAAGGTCAGACAGCAGGGAGTGATGAGTCCTACAACAAACCCCTGGATAGGGATGTTGCACGTTGGATACACATGTTGCACTCAGCTGGATTTGTTTCACAGAATCAGTAAGATTGGAAGAGACCTCCAAGGTCACCAGCTCCAACCCCAGCCCATCCTGCCATGCCCACTGAGCCGTGTCCCTCAGTGCCACATCTCCACGAGTCTGAACACCTCCAGGGTTGGTGACCCCACCACTCCCTGGGCAGCTGTGCCCGTGCATCACCGCTCTTTCAGAGAGGAAATGTTTCCTAATACCCAGCCTGACCCTCCCCTGGCACAGCGTGACGCCATCCCCTCTCGTCCCATCGCTGCTACCTGGGAGCAGAGCTTGACCCCCCCCTCACCACCAACTCCTGTCAGGGGCTGCAGGGAGCCATGAGCTCTCCCCTGAGTCCCCTCTGCCCTGCAGTGACCCATCCCATTCCCTCAGTGCTCCCACAGCGCTGTGCTCAGACCCTCACAGCTCCGTTCCCGGCTCTGGACACGTTCCAGACCCTCAGTGTCTCTCTGGCAGTGCGGGGCCCAGAGCTGAGCGCAGCCCTGTGGTGCGGCCTCACCAGGGCTGTGTGCAGGGGACGATCACCCCCTGCCCAGCTGTGCTGCTGACACAGCCGGGATGGCGCTGGCCTCTGGGCCACCTGGGCACACTGCTGCTCATGTTCAGCCGAGTGTCAACCAACACCCCCAGGTCCTTTTCCTCTGCACAGTCTTCCAGCCACACTGCCCCAAGCCTGTAGCTAATTATGCTGAAATGGGAGACTTCTTCATCTATTACATAGAATTCTTTTCTGCAAAACTATATCACTTCCCTAAAATCTAATTTCAGGCATTGATTCAGTTGGCCAGAGAGCAGTGGCTGGTTCCTCCAGCATGCCCTGGGGTGACATGTCCTTGTGGGACAGTGACGCAGGACCACGGAGCTTGTGCTTGGAGCACAAGCTGGAGCAGAAGCATGGAGTAAGGCTGGATCCCACAGAGATTGTGCAGAGCTGCTAAGCAGGCACACAGATTGAAGGGGCTTCCTGCATCATGTCTCTTTTTTCATCGCTCTAACATGTCACTTCTGTCTCAGAGACTGACTGGCCACCCTCGAGGAGACGTATCATTGCAGGTCATGAAAAATGAGCAGAAAGCTGCCCCTAACAAGAGGATACATTTGAGGAGGTGAGGAGGAGGGGCCCTGGAGATGTGAGAATGAGGGAAGGAAAGAGGGGCTACAACAACAGAGAAGATCTTTTAAGACTTAAACTGTATTCAGGTAACGTTCCTGCTGCTGCTGCAACGCTCACTATGAAAACATTCATGTTAAGCTTTTACCGTGTTTCTAACCACTAACAGCCTTAAGCCTTAAAGCCATCCATAAATGCTACCCCTCAGCCTGATAGGAATCCACTACTCTTAATCCCTGGCCCCTCAAACTTTACCTCAAAGCCAAAACCTAAACCCGTAGACCCTTACCCTCTTGTACTTAAACTCACTGTAATCCCTAATCTTTATCCCTAGCATTAAAATGCCAGCTGTACCTCTAGCTCTCACACCAGCCCTGACTGAAATCCTAACTCAGAAATCTTGCCTGTACCCAAAACACTGGACAGGCGCCCTAAGTAGAACACAAACACTCCCTCTAAGCCAGTCTCTAATGCGTAATCCTGAACCCTAAACTAACCCCCAGAGCCCTTGTTCACGTGCTTTAACCTCATCATCTGCAGCCCCTCTCCTAACTTAAGCTTTTTAGCCCCTTGGGGCGAGGCAGGGTTGTTGTTGCCCTGGAGCAATCGCATGGAAGAAGCATGTGAGGTAATAGGGATCTGATGAGCTCCTGGGCCAGAAGGAGGAGGTGGGTGGGAGTCCTCAGGGCAGGGACTGGGCCTGCAGGATATGCATAGCTGTGAAGGTAGCTGTGAGGCCATTTGTGTCCCTGGTTTTGATAGGCCAGCAGCAGGAACATGGATGGGAGAGGGACTATGAGGTCACACACGTAGTTTGGAAGATGGCAGTGAGGTGACTTCTATCTGGTCAGTTGATAGACGAAGTGCTAAGGGATATGATTTAGTAGCTTAGTGGGTAGGGATGGCGATAGGAGGACGGTTGGACTAGATGATCTTGTAGGTCCTTTCCAACCTAGTGTTTCTATGATTCTGTAGCACGAAAGAAGGCTGATAAGTTGAGACTCCTGCCTTGCAGGTGGTTTCTGAGATGGTGGAGCTTTAGTCAGTGGTAGGAAACAGCAGGAAAGGGGTAAATTGTCACAAAGTGCAGCTTGGAAGGCAGACATCGGACATGAGGTGGAAGAAATATCACTTGCAGGGTTGCACTTTGGAGCCAGAGGTCACCCCTTGGGAGTCTGATCAGGCCATGGTTTTGTTTTTCTGGAAAGCTGATACGAGTGGAGTGACATCACTGCAATTACGAAATTGGCAGGGTGAGAGCAAGGTGGGAGTAATCAACAATCGATGGGTAAAGACTTAGGCTCAGGCAGAGTATTAGGTGAATGGCCCTGTATTGGCACTTTGCAAAGTGGGTGACCTAGCAGGTAGGCACACCAAGCAAAAATGTACAGCAGATTTTGTTTCCCCCCTGCCCTGGTTCCTCATTGTGTGAGTACTTCAGGGCTTACAGCCTACAGCCTATCTGATACTGCCAAGTGTCCCACACCTGATTACGGCCGAGGTAGCTGATTACGGCTGAGGTACGATTCTTCCTGATTCTCCTCCTCTCTCTGCTTAGTGTTTCTCTTTTATGATCAGTTTAAGCATTGTCCTTTTTTGAGTAACCTTTGAGCTAGTCCAGATCCAGGCCACAGCGTCAGTGAGCTGGTACCGCTCCTGGTGCCCTTCAGCAGCACTGACTCTCAGTCCATGTTCTTAAGAATTAGCCGAAACTCTGCCCTGTTTTGATGTGGTATGCTGTGTTTAAACTTGTCTTCTTGATCACAGTGTTCTGTTTTGCACCATCCTGTCACACAGTATCGTAAATAAGGTACAGCACGTTCTCGCAGAAACGAATCCTTCTCCTACAATCTTAAGGAGCAGAACAGCACATATTCCTAAAAAAAAAATCTTACATTCTCTAACATGGGGAGGAGGGCATGGTATCTTTTGAGGGCCTTTTGGGGTGTTGGGGGAGACATTTTAGGGATTTTAGTGTTTTTAGGGTCTCTGGGGATTTTAGGATTTTTAGGGTCTTTTGAGGAGGGTTGGGGAAATTTGGGGAGGGTTGGGTAAATTTGGGGCCTTGAAGGGGGAGTTCCTGCAAAAGCAACATTTTACATTTTCTCACAGTGGGGAAGGGAGATGGGTGTCTATGGCCTGCAGAGAAACAGGGACGCTATGGGACAGTGTAGGACAGCCTGTAGTGGAGATAGCAGAGGGTGCTGGCAAGGCTGGGGGGTCCAACAGGATCGAGGTGTTTGTTGCTTTGACTGTAGCTGATTCCTGTGAGGAAGCACATTGTCCTTATAACAGTGGGGCTTATTGTCTTCTTGCAGCTCTGCAGAGAGGTCTTGTGGTGTCACACTGTTGTCCTTCACTTGGCATCACACATCCCACAGCCCCACAAAGAACTGTGAGCTGTATGTGAGGGACAGGATTGTTTTGCCAATGGACGGGATCAACAGAAGGGACACAGACGCCAACAAAAGGAATAGGCTTATTTTACTGTCTATTTCAAAATAATACAAAAATAAAGCAGTGTGTATAGTCAAAAGATAAGCTTAACAGTGAAGAAAATAAGCAAGGTAATGTACCTAGTCATTACTACGTGAGGTTAGTGACAGTGATTAAGAAAGATACGTCACCAATTGCCCAATACTTTATCCCTATCCGGATCCCCAGTTGCTGGGAAGCCCTGGTTGCAGTGAAGATCTGGAGAGGATCTTGGGGAAGCTTCGTCAACAATGGCCTTCAGTGGGGTCCATGTAACGTTCCGAGAAACTTTAGCGCTTCTGATTTTAGCTCCTTGAGAGGTTTCCTCAATCTTCTCTCAGTACCTGAGCACCAGATACACCATGAGGGTCATTAAAACATCATTAAAGCCCTAATGAGCCATGTCTCTTACCATAATTTTCTTGAAGTCTTCAAGACTTGTAAAGGTAACTAGTGAGGTTTCAGAAGTGCAGTTAAAGAGGAAGACCTCAATGAGCTCTTGATAAATAACATTTTTTTCATATTTAAAGGTATTTTTCATTGCTTTTCAGTTTAGACAAATAACGATAGCAGCATTCCCTGATTGGTATTGATCCAGGAGGTCTGGGCAGGTAGGAAAACAGTCTTTACGTCACACACAGTATGGAAAACCTTGTTCCTCACCTTTCCAGGCCTGCCATTTCTCTCAGTGGTCACCTGGGATGTATGTCACTTTTCCTTATATCAGACTTATCCACTGAAGATGGAAGCTGGGTATTACAGCTCCTTTGTATCAGCTGCTACCCGCTTTCCTTAAAGGAATGACCGCATACAGGCACGTGGTTTTTTTGTTTGTCGTTTTGTGTTTTTTTTTTGGTTGTTGTTTTTAATTTTTTAAATAAATGACAGTGAAACATGATACAATTTACCAAAACATAGAACAAACTCCTCATCTGTGTGCCAAATCCGGGCTGCCTCTAGTGAACTTCACCTTCCACAAGATGAAAGCATACACGAAATGCTTTAGATATAAAATGATAAAAACAATTTAGTGAGTCAGGTAGGAAATGATAAGTATAAACATAATTAAAGGGATGGCTAGGAATACAATTAGACAGGCTTCTGAAAGGTGGGCAAGTTTGAACTCCTTAAAACTCAAAGAAGTGGCTGGGTAGCTGAGAGGGATCTGAGTGGTTAAAGAATAAGCAGAGAGAAGTCTGCAGAACAATGGAAAGTGCATTGATCCAGACAGACAGCTGGAAAGGAGACTTTCAACATGTTCACTTTAATCAGGACGGGTGAAAGTACCTGGAAGATTAGAGAGATTAAGTGCACAGCAAAATAAACAGAGTATTGGTAGAGCAAGTACAGGAAAGATCAGCATTTCTTCTCCAATGACAAACGCCCAGAAAATTCACATTTTGTCATGATAGAACATACACTTAATGTATGACGGTTTATTGAAAGGATTGAATCATTTCTGCTGATGAGAAGGTGTTCAAATTTTTAAATACTGATGAAATTCTCAGGTTTTCAGGCAGAACTCTGCACCTTGACACTAAGCATTTGGTACCCCCTCCAGAGGCCCCTGTGTACCTGAGGTGTGTGCCCAGGACTGGCAGCACACAGAGAGGACCTGCAGGAGACCAGAGCTCTTTGGAAGATGAAGATGGACCCTGGGCAGAGGGTCTCTGAGTATGTACACTGACAGCGGTTGTCTTTAGCCCTGCAACTGCATCCCAACTCAACACGTGAAACCCCTTCAAAGACAAGTTGGTGGGTTCTTGGGACTGAATCACAGCATGGCTTAGGCTGGAAGGGGCTATGAAGCCCATCCAGTTCCAACCCGCAGCGGGGGGATGGTTGTCCCCTGCCAGCTCCGGCTGCTGGCGGGTCATCTGTGGTATACTCTGACTGAAAGACTGAAGAGTAAGTCACTTCATATGTCTGTGGCAGAACACTTCAACTTGCCTCTGCCAGGGAAATCAAAGGGAGCAATCTGAAAAGGCTCACCAGGTTGCTCCCCGGAGCAAGGGAAAGCAGTATTTATTTTGCTGTAGAGGCTACAGGCAAAAAGCATTGGACTGTGCCTCAGGCTACTCAATCCATGAAATAAAGCAAAAGCAGAAGGAAGGAAATTGAATCGTGGCCTTCCATGAAGAAGGATGTAGATCACTGGTGTAAGAACCATCTTTCTTGTTCCACGACCACTGGAGGTTGTGCTGCAATAAAAGGCTCAGGCCATTGCCAGTGCCTTGAAGGCTGATGAGACTGACTGCAGGCTGACTTTGCAAGGCCTCTGCCACTGACAGCTGAAAACAACAAATGCATCTCAGTGGTAACAGATCCTTTTAGCAATAGGGCAGAATCCAACCCTTGCAAGACCAGCACAGAGGTCACCACTTGAAAGCTGTTGTTTGACATCATAATTTCTCCAAGAGGTCTCCTCTGCACTGCGGAGTCCAGTCTCAGCGCCCACTTTGTTGCAATCATTATGCGTAGGCACTACCTACACTGCCAGACACCGTGTTAAGGGCTGCGAAGATTTCTCCTCCAGTGGGCTCTCAGGTGTCCTCACACCACACACAGCCTGTTGTAGGTCTGCCAGCTCTCTCAGCACACCTCAGGGCCTGCAGGCAGTGCCCCAGCCCTGCTGCACAGTGCAGAGGTGCTGCTCCTGGGCAGAGCTGTCTCCCTGCAGCACTGCCTGCTTGCCAGCAGCTGTCTGCATCCCAAGAGCTCAGCCTCAGCTCAGCAGCAGAGAGCCAGACTGAGGCACCTTAATGACTCCTCTGTTGGGTTTGGTCAACTGTGGATGCTGAAATTGAAGAAACCTCTCAAGAAGTCCAAGATAGTTGCAACCTCTGCAGCATTTCTTGTAGTGTTAATGGGGACTGAGGGACATTACTGACAAAGCCATCTCCATGGACATATGAAAGGAGGAAAGCAGAGGTAGTAGTGATGGAATGGGAATCCATCCATGGATGGATTGGTGGTCCACCAATGGAATGGACAGGTGGACCTGATGCTGAGAAAACCCTGATCCATTATGGCAAATGTCTGAGCCCTGAGCTGTGTCCCCTGGAAAGTGAGATCTTGTCCCTCACATGTGGCTTGAGGCTCCTCTTGACACACAGTGACATAGAGATGCACAATGTCAGTTGCAGGACTGTAATATGACACTTCCCAGGCTCCAGGCTGGGGATGAAGATACAATGCGGTCCTAGTGCTCTAAAGCAATGTGTCTCTTTATAGGTATCAATGACAGAGACAAGAGTCACAGTCAGTCATAAAATCACTAGGTTGGGAAGGACCTACAAGATCATCTAGTCCAACCATCCTCCTACCACTAATATTTCCCACTGAACTACTAAACCGTATCCCGTAGAACCTCATCTAGATGTTTCTTGAACACCACCAGGGACAGTGACTTCACCACCTCCCTGGGCAGCCTGTTCCAGTGCCTGACCACTCTTTGGGAGAAGTTTTTCCTTATATCTAAACTGAACCTCCCCGGCGCAACTTGTGGCCATTTTCTTGCGTCTTATCACTAGTTACCTGGGAGAAGAGGCTGACCCCCTCCTCATCACAACCTCCCTTCAGGAAGTTGTAGTAAATGGTTCCAGCTCCCTCAGCTGCTCCTCATAAGGCTTGTGCTTAAGACATTGAGCTGAGCATCAACCAATACCCCCACCAGGTCCTTTTCTTTGGCATGGTCATCCAGCCACTGCCACAAGCCTATAACGTTGCATGGCGTTATTGTGACCCAAGTGCAGGACCCAGCACTTGGCCTTGTTGAACTTCATCCCACTGGCCTCAGCCCATTGATTCAGCCTGTCTAGATCCCTCTGAAGAAGAGCCTTCCTACCTTCAGGCGGATCGGCACTTCCTCCCAACTTGGTGCCGTCTGCAGACTTACTGAGGGTATACTCAATCCCCTCATCCAGGTTATCAATAAAGGTATTAAGGATGTTGGCTTTGATTGGGGCTTTGTAAAAGACCCTTTTCCATAACCACCACAGGCTGTCCAATGGTGTCCCACACCTGCGCCTGTTTCCCTGCAGACCTTAGACAGCCACCTTGCTTCCCCACCATGCTCTCACCCTAGCATCTTCCTGCCTTGACTGATGTCTCTCCATCTGCCCTGAGTATTCTGTGAAGTAGAAAACCATGGACTCATCTAGACTCCTTTGGGAGAACTCGTGCAGCTCATCACTGTCCTTCAAGTAACATTTGAACCAAGTATCTGAATGGACTTGGAGGCTGAGCAGTGTCCAGAGCCCAGTCCAGCCCCTGTTTTGACAAGTGTTTGGCTCTGTACCCTTCATGAGAGTTTGCTGAGCTCTGGTTCTTGGTCCAGCAGATCTTTGTCTTGCTTGAACTGGCTACTCAGAGCTAGTGTCTGCTCAGGCTCCCACTTGCTCCCAGCCCCTACTCAGGTTCCTAAAGATTTGACAACAAAGTAGAGTGATTACTGCATGAGAGGGAGAAAAGGACAGTGGCCTCTCAAACCAGCCTGGAGCGTGGAGATCTGCATGCAGCCACCAAAATCTGCCTCTGATGTCATGGGTCAACATAATAAAATAGGAGGCATTACTTTCAGAGCAGCCCATACAGCCCGTATACGACCTGATCGACCATTTCAAAAAGCTCTGGCTGGGTGAGTGAGGGGAGAAGCCAGATATGGGCTGCCGCTTGTTTTGGCCCACCTGAGCCACAGCAGCCAAAGTCAGTATGCCATGTATATGTCATGTCAAAGGACAGAGCAGGATGTGGTAGTGGTTAGCGGGAAATGTCTTGAATACTGTAGGATCTGAGCAGAAGGCTAACAGTTTGGAATAAGGGCAGATTGTACTGAGTCTGGCTAGGATCAAAATAATTTTCTGTATGGTGTCGTGCTTTGCTCTGGTGGCTACAACAGTGTTGGCAACACACCAGTACTTTCACAATGCTGAGCAGAATCAACTTATTCCCATTTCTCTCACTTCCCCACAAGAGAAAAATTTGGGAGTGGACAAGAGATTGGGAAGAGACTCCAAAGTAGTCATTTCTCAGAGATTGGCTAGGCCTTGGTCTTCCAGTGGNTTCCCTGCCCTGCCCTGCCCTGCCCTGCCCTGCCCTGCCCTGCCCTGCCCTGCCCTGCCCTGCCCTGCCCAGCTGAAGGAGCAGCCCAGGAATCTCTGCCTCATGTAGTTGGGGTGGAGGTGGCTCAGGGGCATCACAGGGATGTACCAGGGCACAGGGCCAGGAGGAAGCCACTGTCTTCCTGCCTGGGCGTGATGTCACATGAGCTGTGGTTTTTGCACCTGCAGTGGCTGTCAGGCTCCTGGGTGACACAGCAAGAGCCAGGGACATGTCTGAGCCTCTGTGCTGCAGGTCTGCTGCCAGAGCAGAACCTGTCCCAGCTCCAGTTCTTGCCAGGAACCATCTGTGGGGCTCTCCAGGGAGGGACAAGGAAGCCAGCTCTCCCAGGATAGGTCTCTGGCCCTGGTCAAGGGCCTTTTCCAGCTGCTGCTCCCATCTGTAGCAGGGCAGGGGTCTTCTCCCTTCCTATACTGACACAGCCCTGGTGCAGTCCTATTCCCATGGCTCCTGCAGCACAGGGATGGCTGGACAATCACATCTTGTGCTTTTGAACATTCCCAACTCAGGAGATGCTCTGTGCTCCCGCTGGGTGCAGCAATGACAGGCCTATGTACCCCATGACCAGAGCTGTCCCACGTTGATCCCCACCAGAGCAACGTGACAGCCACAATGGCCCTCATATATGGTCATGAACAGCACTGGAGTAGTTCATTGGAGAGCCGGGCTGCGTCAGAGAAGAGATAACTGCCGATAACGTCTAAAAAGGTATCTGCTGCTTCAATTGGCTCCTGCTGCATCTGGGCAAGTATCTGCAGATATATATTGCCCTCCTGTTGTGACTGTCCCCAAGAGTCCCCAGGAGCTGTGGCAAGGAGTGGGACACAGCAAGGCTGTGCCAGCAGGACGAGAGGCTCGGCATGGGGACAGAGAAACGCCTGTCCCATCGGCTGCTATGGCTGCTCCTCTTTGTGCAGCCATGCAGAGGTAAGTGCTGCTTCCCTTGTCCCACAGCCCAGAGTGAGCAGGCCCTAGTGGGGTCATTGCAATCCATCTGGGAAGGGGGTTTCTTTCCAGGCACCATTGAAATGAGGGGCTGAAAGTGCGCATGTCCATCAACCCTGTGCCTCTCTGGGTGGGAGAGGATGCCTCTATTTCCAGTATTCCTGAGTTTATGGGAGCCTGTACCTGGCTGCATTTATAGACACCTAGTCCCGGGGCACTCTTCTGGGACATCTTGCTGTGCTAGAGCTTGAAGCTACTGATGGTGGCATTCAGCAATCCCCAGGGCACAGTCAACCTCTGGGGTGACCCAGAAAGTCAATATATTGCTCTCTGTCCCGGATCTGAGGGAAGTCCTGACCTTAGGAGGGCAAGCCATGGCAGAGAATTGCCTGTCCTGAGGAGCCTGGCCAAGAACAGGATCTGTGCTGAATCCAGGGGCAAGGAGGATCCTGAGTGATCTTCAGGATCAACTTGGTGCTCCCTAGGGACATAGAATGCCCTGGGGGTGATGGTGGATTTGGTGGTGCTGGGGCAGGTGGCAGGCTGAGGTCTAGAGGCATGAGTCTGTGAAGGGTGTGCCAGTCAGTGGATTGGTGGGTGCCCTGTGAAGGGCCGAGCATGGGGACAATGTCCATTGGGGTGGGAGGAGGTACTGATGGCTGTTGAGGCAGCAAATGGCCCAGCAGAGATGGAGCTGGGCACTCCCAGCCCTGTACAGCCCATGGCGAGAGGGGGGACCCCACACTGCTGCAGGGACAGACGACACGAGAAAGGGCTCCAATCTCACAGTCTGTGCATGTGCCTGAGCAGGGTGGACCCCAGACCGATAGTTTGGGGCTCAGCACCCTCCTGATGGGTCCCATGTTGGTGTTTTAAGGGCTTAAGGATGTGAGGCTGGTGAATGGCAGCGGGCGCTGTGCTGGGAGAGTGGAGGTGAAGCACGAGGAACAGTGGGGAACCGTGTGTGACGACTCCTGGGACATGCATGATGCTGCCGTGGTTTGTAAGCAGTTGGACTGCGGGTCTGCTGTTGAAGCTCCTCACTATGGACACTTTGGGCCAGGACCTGGCCACATTTGGATGGATGATGTTGGCTGTCATGGCTCTGAGTCTGTCCTGTCTGCCTGCACACACTCAGGATGGGGAAAACATGACTGTGCTCACACTGAGGATGCTGGAGTTACATGTTCAGGTAAGGGACCAGCCTGTCCCCCACGTCTGTGGCCAGTTAGGGTGAATCAATGAGCAGATGCCAGAGCAGGACCTGATGTAGCAGTTGCAGTGACGGGCTGGGGCTGTCATTGCTGGTACCTGGGGAAGGCCCACTGGGAGTCCACGTGTGCTCACACTCTGCCTGGCCCCAAGGTGGCTTAGCCCACCCTTGGCTGCTGCCTAGGGCAAGGAGATGAATCCCTTACATCCATGTCATGGTGTCTGTTGGTTCCCATCTGTCTCCTGATCACCCAGGGCCTCTCTAGCAGCATCGAGGGCCAGGTCCTCCCAGACAAAAGGCAATGAGAGTGATTAAAGTGGCCACCCACATCTCTGTGAAGGGTGTGAGATGGCGGGGAACTTTCTGGTCATGCTCTGGCAGACACAAGTCCCTCAGCCAAGGAAAAGGAGCTGCTTGGAGGCAAGCTCTGTGACCACTCTCATGCCCTCTACTGGGCCATTGGCCGGAGACGTGCAACTCGCAGTGAACTCTGGAGAGGGAAGTCCATAGGTGTTGAGCTGGTTCCTGAGGAGCAGCAGGGGCTCCCTGATGTGTTTGTGCCATCAGCACCCACCAAGACATGCTGGGATGGCAGCGCAGTTCTGCATGAGGCCATCTTGGAGACAAGGTGGGACATGAGAGTGGAAGTGCCAGAGGGATCCAGGAACTCACAGGTGTCTTTGGTTGCTCCAGGACCTATACGGCTCTTTGGAGAAGACAGTCACTGCTCAGGTCATGTGGAGATCCATGATGGAGAACAGTGGAAATCTGTCTGTGACTCACACTTTGGTCCCAAAGCTGCTGATGTTGTCTGCAGCTATCTGCAGTGTGGGAAAGCCCTGCTGTTACCCAGAGCATCTCCTTTGGATGAAGAGCTCAGTCCTGTCTGTGATAGACATCTGCAGTATGTGGGGAATGAATTCATCCTCTTCTCCTGCCTCAAAGAATCCACCATCAACCAGCCCTGCACCCACACAAATGGCACTCGTGTCACCTGCACACGTAAGGACTCAGGGTGAGACTGACCATGGGGTGCTGCTGGGGGCAAGGGAAGCAAGACAAGGATGGGGCTGTGCTGGTTGTGAGGACAGGAGGACGACTGTGGTGGTCTTGCTGCCTTGAAGTAGTGCAGAAGCAGAAAGGCAATCTGTCCCTTTGACTTCTGCAGGTCCTGAGGAAGCCAGAGCACAAACCTACCCCCTCTTCTCCTCCTTTGTTCCCAGAGTACACAGGGTTCAGGCTGGTGAACGGCAGCACGGCATGTGTGGGCAGGGTGGAGGTCGAGGTGCTGGGGACCTGGGGCACCCTCTGTGCCTCCCGCTGGGACCTCTCAGATGCCCACGTTCTGTGCCGTCACCTTGGCTGCGGGTTTGCGGAGTCCATTCCTGGAGGAGGGCATTTTGGGAGAGGAACCGGCCCTGTCTGGAATGACACGTTCCACTGTGACGGGAGTGAAGCCCACCTGGGTCAGTGCCCAGTGACTGCCCTGGGTGCTTCACTGTGCTCTCATGAGAATGATGCTGCCGTCATTTGCTCAGGTAGGTGCTGGAAAAATGCTGCGGTAACTCCATCGGCCCACCTGTGGGACACTGCTGAAGCTGGGGATGCCATGGCAGCACTATGCTGAAGCTCTCCCTGGAGAAACTCTACAGGGTGCTGGGCTCCCCAGGGCACTACTGGAGAATCTCTGCTCTTCCCAGGCCTCGCTCGCCCCATGTCCTTGCAGCTGGTAGGCGGAGCGAGCCAGTGTGATGGACTTGTGGAGATCTTCCAGCATGGGATGTGGGGCAGAGTCCTGGATGATCAATGGGACATGGAGGAGGCCAGCGTGGTGTGCCGGCAGCTGCGATGCGGGGAGGCGGAGGCAGCCTACATCCCGCCGAGGGCCGAGCGAGGGCCGGGCCCTGTGGGGCTGCGCGGGGTGCGGTGCGCAGGCCATGAGGCCAACCTGAGCCTCTGCAACACCTCCCTGCCTGAGGCTGTGGGGGTCATGGAGGACGTGGGGGCCGTGTGCCGAGGTGAGCAGCACTGCATGTCACACAGGCACAGGGCTGGGCTGGCAGCCAGCTCCTAACAGCTGGGGCTTCTTCCCACTGCAGGGAGCCGGCGGCTGCGGCTGGGGGCAGGGGCCGGGCGGTGTGCAGGGCGAGTGGAGATCTACTACTGGGGGCAGTGGGGCACAGTCTGCGACGACGCCTGGGACATGGCCGACGCCGCTGTCGTTTGCCGCCAGCTGGGCTGCGGAGGGGCAGTGGAGGCGACTGGCGGTGCTCACTTTGGGGAGGGCTCCGGGCACATCTGGCTGGATGGCGTCAACTGCTCTGGGGCTGAAGAGGCGCTCTGGGACTGCCCCGCTGAGGCCTGGGGACAGCACGACTGCAGGCACAAGGAGGACGCGGGAGTTGTCTGCTCAGGTCTGTGCTGGGAGTGGAGCTGGCAGTCCTAGGGCAGGAGCAGGGGGCACCAAGGGGACCCTGCCTGAGCCGCCCTGGGGACACCTGCACACAGACCCATCAGTTGGTCCTGTGGGGGTGTCTGGGGAGCACAGCCACCCTGACAGTGGGTGAGGAGGGCAGGGATGCACATCTGAGGCCTCTCTGTCCCTGAGTGCCAAGGCGACTTGCTGGCCATGCGTCTGGGGGAGCAGAGGGCCCAGGAGTGCAGAGGAGGCTCTGCTCCCCAGAGCCGGACCAGCCTGTTCCCCCTGGGGCCTTTCCTCCCTGCAGAGTTCATGGCCCTGAGGTTGGAGAACAGCGACGGCTGCTCCGGGCGCCTGCAGGTTTTCTACAATGGGACGTGGGGGAGCGTTTGCTCCAACTCAATGACTCCTGATACGGTGCCACTGGTGTGCAAGCAGCTGGGCTGTGGGGATGGAGGGACCCTGGAGATTAGCTTACACTACGACAAGCTGTCTGACACTGCATGGCTGGATCGCGTGGAGTGTGGGAAGAGCAACAGCTCCTTCTGGCAGTGTCCCTCTGCTCCCTGGAACCCGCAATCATGCGATGACCTGCGAGACGAGACAAACATTACCTGTAACGGTAACTGAGCCACACAGGCACCAGCATTTCCCCAGCTCTGCTACCTGCTTGGCACAGTCAGGCACAGAGAAAGAGCCCAGAGGGGCTTTTTCTGTACATGTCAGACCCTTCTGCTGCTGGTGGCACAAAGGCCACTTGAGGGCCACACATGCCCACCAGCAATGTCCAGGGGAGAAAAAGGCAATTCCAGGTGAGCTCTCAGAAGGGACCCAACAGGGCTTTGAGGAGCCTCCCCTCCCGCTGCTCTGCAATCCAGGGACCCTGCTGGGGGTGAGGAGTCTGAGTCCCTCTGCAGTGCCACATGTGTTCCCCCAATGATGGGGGCTCAGGTGCTGCCATGACCCAGGTGACACTTGTGTGCAAGCCAAGACCAGCTCTGCTCTCTTCTGCACAGCCCCCACACCAGCCCAGACTCTTCATCGCAGCATTTTCTTCTGCAGGGAGACATCCAGAAAGGCCTCTGATGGCAGCATGCCCCAACTCCACTAGTTGCACAGGTAGGAGCAGCTCCTGCAGACGGTGTCGTGCCCACAGGGCTGTCCTGGTGCCATCGGAGGTCTCTGTCTCTGCAGACAGGGAGAAGATCCGTGCTGTGGGAGGCAAGGACAGATGCTCGGGCAGAGTGGAAATCTGGCACCGCGGCTCCTGGGGAACTGTGTGTGATGACTCCTGGGACATGCAGGACACCGAGGTGGCGTGCAGGCAGCTGGGCTGTGGCCCCGCGGTGTCTGCCCTGGCTGAGGCTGCATTTGGGGAGGGAACGGGCCCCATCTGGCTAGAGCAGGTGGAATGCAGAGGGACGGAACTGTCTCTACAGGACTGTTGGGCCCGGCTGGCGGACAATGGTGTCTGCCGGCATAAGGAAGATGTGGGCGTGCACTGCTCAGGTGAGTGACAGGGGAGGGCCCTCCTGCTTAGGTCCTGCCTGCAGTCCAGAGCAGAGCCCTGGACCCTGTATCAGCCACCCTGCCCAGCCCTGCAAGGGGGACAATTCAGGTGGCGCATATTGGGAATGTGTCCCAGGCAGGTCCCTTTTACCACACATCTCCCCTCAGCCCTGGTCTCATCCTTTGCAGCTTCACCCAGGAAGACAGCATCCCCCCAAGCAGGTAATGTGTCCTCCCTCTGCGGCTGGGTCTTCACCAGGCCAGGCTGTGACCCACAGCCAGGGGGAGAGGGCTCCTTTTCAGGGTGTGAAATGCCCAGGAAGAGGAATTGGGCTGCTGGGGATGGGGAGGGCTGTAATATACCCAGCAGAATGGGAGATAGTGTACCACTCGGCCCCTGACTCCCAGCCCCTGTTGCCTTGCATGTTGGGGGTAAGGACTGGGGTGTCCTGTCCCACATCTCTCTCAGGCCTGGTGCTTCCTCTGCCATGTTCCTGCCCCTGCAGGTCCCCTCCAGGACGGTCCAACTGGCAGAGGGAGAGTCTCAGTGCCTGTTGTCATCTGCATCATCCTGGGAGCCCTTCTCTGCCTGCTCCTGGCCCTCCTGGCTGGACAGGTGCAAAGTGCCAGGGCTCAGCATAGAGGTGGGTCCTGTCCCAGTGATGCTGGTAGAGATGTCTCCTGATATGGCTGGGGGTGCTGGGGGATGTCAGCAAGGGGCACGGGCAAAGCTGGGGGACAGGAACATGTGCTGCCTCCTGTCCCATGCCACCCCACTGACATCCTGGCCATGGGGTCCCAGCAGCAAGGGGTGGAGAGAGCACAGAAACAGAGAGAGTTAATGATGGAGCAAGGGAAGAAATGGCAAAGCAGCAGTGGCGAGGATGGGAGTGGAGAGGAGACAGCCAGACATGTGCCACTGGCAGCACTATGGGCAGCAATGGAGGGGGTTCTGGGACAGAGAAGATGCTAGGAGGAGCATGGGATGTAAAGTCCATCACTGTGTCATCAGGCTACTCCACAGCATGGCACAGTCATGCTGTGGCCCCATGGGGCAGAGACAGAGTAGCTCCAGGGGCCAGCAGTGGAACCTAACCCAGGGGCATGAAGGCTGTCTCCAAAGACAGCCTTCATGAGAGGCTGGTGCTGCCCTATGCCACCTCCGTGAGCTCGTTGCCCTCAGTGAGAATGTGGCAGTGGCACAGACAGCCCTGGGCTGACCCAGGGAGCAGGGCATGGGGAGCAAAGCAGAGTCCTGTCCCTCTCTACCCATCCCCAGGCCAGCCCTGCCTCTCTCCTCAGGCTCCAGGAGGGCTAGGGAGTCCTTCTCTGAGGCTGTGTATGAGGAGATTGAGTACAGCTCAGCATGGGAGAAGCAGACAATGTTCGATCATTCAGGTGGGTGCAGGCCCTTTTGGGGCACATCTGCATAGCCTTTTCCCCTGCCCCTGGCCCAGGACTGTCCCCAGTCCCCCTGCTTGTGGTCCCTGCAGCACTGGGGCCGTGGGGTTGGTGGGAGAGCATCCAGGTCCAGTGCCCCATAGAGCCTCAGGTCCTCCCACCAGCTCTGCCTGTCCCACCAGGAACTGCCCTTCTCTGCCTGCACAGGGACACCCAAGGGAAGGGGCTGGCCCATGGCAGCTCCAGGAGCACCTTTGAGACAGGGCTTGTCCCAGGGGAGCAGGAGGATCACCTCCTGACACAGCCCCAGCTCTGCGGATCCCTGTCCCCAACAGCACTGACCATGAGCTGGGTCAGCAGGGCTCACCCCATGGCACTCGCTGTGCCTCTCTACAGGCTCCTATTAAGAATGGTCTCCAACCCAGCTGCAGTCCTACCCAGGGACAGTGGAGGAGGATGATCTGACGCCAGTATTAGGATAGAAGACGATAGGGAGGAAGGGATCAATCTCTCCTTCCTGCAGATGTGATCGACAGCAGTGTCACTGAGTGTCAACAGCAGAGCTGAGGAGGATGCAGCGTCTTCTGTGATCCTGCAATCACCACTCTTTCAGCCTGGCTACCTCCACATTCTCCCATCCTTTACTCCATAAGATGTCACTTCTCACTGTCACCAGTTCCCCTCTTCTTCTAGACATCCCTATCCTGCCCAGAGGTGAGCCAGAAGATGGCTATGACGATGTCAAGGAGGTTTCTCACCTGGAGGAAGATCCTGTCCCTGGGCAGAGTCACTGGAAAGTGCACAGGGCACGAGAGGAGGGTGAGGGGCCCAGGGATGCAGCCAGAGGTAAGAGGGAAATGCAGTACTGCCACTTCCCAAGTACCATTCCTTGTGCCAGGTGAATTGCTGCAGTACTATGAACCCAACCTCTCATGATGGGGAACCTGCTCCAGGGAGATTTCCTTCTGGGAAATGAGACAGGGAGAAATGGATGAACATCTCATGGCCAGTGAGAAAAAGGAAGGAAAAAGGAATATGATGGACAGATCCTAAGAGGTACCCCATGGAACAAACCATAACGCCTATCTTGCTGCTTGCAGGGGTGAGCCTTCACTTCCAGAGAAGGACCGGCATCCCTGGAGCTGGTGGGGATGCCTTGTCCCTGTCCCTGAGGAGCATGGGCTATGATGATGCTGAGGAGGTACATCCCCACAGGGACACAGAGACTGTGACACTGGAGCCAGGTGCAAAAGGGTCCCTGCGTCCCAGGCAAGATGAGCCCATCCCTGCTATGAAGTTGAGCGCAGCTGCAGGGGAAGATAGGTCAGTGCTGCTGATAGAGCCATGAGCTCCCTTTTCCCACGAGCAGCAGAAATAGCTGGGCACTTCTTTGAGTGATTTTACCATTTTTATATCATGTGTCAGTATTTGTTCTCATTAAAACCCTTTGGAGGCCTTGACCCAGAGCTGGTGTTGCACTGTCTGTGTGTCAGTTGGCTCTCTGTGGCTGATTGAGGGGAGCAGAGCACAAAGACGCAGCAGTGGGGAAGGGACATTTCTTGGGGACAGTGATGCTGGATTCAAGCTGAGAGCCCATGTTGCCTGGGAGTGTTCCTGCCCACAGAGACATTTCCACCCCTCCTTCCAGAGGCTGAATTTCCAGCCAAAGCAGATAACTGCAAGGTTCTGTGATACTCCTCTGGGGAAGGGTCTATCATCTCCTGCTGTCTTGGATCTTCATGGTACTCCAAACATGGGGAGATCGTTCCCTTCTTGTTTTGGGAGACAGGAGGGAGAAGATGAGGGGATGGAGAAAGGGTCCTCACAAGATGTAAGCTGCAGCCTAAGATCAATGTCCAGCCCCTGCTCTGGAGAAGGTTGCATTCCAGAGGTTGTTTACATAGCCAGATTTCTGTGGAAGAGATGTTGTGTCCCTCCCCTAAAGCAGTCACTACCAGAAGCTGAGCTGAGGTCCCCTCCACTTGGTCAAAGATTTCACCTGCCCCAGGATGGATGGGCAGAGAAACCTCTCCCATGGGAGCCGGGGGGGAGAAGTGTTTGATACTTGGATAGGATCTGGCACCCAAACTGCCCTCCCTGCTCCTGCTACTGGGTCTCCACATGCTCCTCTGCTGCAGTCTGGAAAGTGCCTTGGGTGTCTGTTGTAGGGCTTCCTGCAGAGAACAGCCACAGCTCAACAGCACTACATCAGCATCTGGCCCTCAAACAGCAGAGAGGATGAGGCAGCTCTCTCCAGCACCTTCTCCCACAGCAGCATTGCTCTGTGCCCTGCTGAGAGATTCTCTGCTCATGATGACCCTGCGGGACTCTGGGAGGAGCCAGGTTTCATGCAGCCCTCTGCCTCTGATTCTGGGATTCCCCTGCTTGAAGCCCCAGGCCTGCTCATTCTTGTGTAGATACAGGACTGGAGCCTGCACCAAAGTGAGTTTCCTGGAGGATGGAGACTGTGCTTGTGGTGCCCATTGTGGGGGGTCTCACCCTGGGAAATTTGCTCTCCTGTGGGCTTTCCACTTTCCACAGCCAGATTCTGTCTCTCCTTTGGTGCTGGGGAGCAGTGCAGAACGTCAAGGTCTCAACATGATGCCCCTCAGATGCGTCCTGGGTTTCTGCAGGAGCAACCATGGCCCGTGATCTACTTTAACAGCCACTCTGTCCTGTCTGAGGCTGGAGAGCCAGGGCAAAAGCAGGCCTGGAGATGCACCACACTTTTCTCTCACTTTCCTTTCTCAAAAGGACAAGGGAAGAAAATGCGATGGAAAAAGTTCATTGTTGAAATAATGGTCAGTTTAATGAAAAGTAATAAACAACAACAACAAAAAAAGAAAAGTCCAAGTGGAAGTAAAAGGAGAAAAAAATACTCTCCACTTCCCATTAGAAAGCAATGTTCACCGACTTCCTGGGAAGCAGGGCCTCAATATGCTTTCGTAACTCTGATCATTGTTATATCCAGCATAGAGATGTACATACTTTCATCACCAGTACTCCTGTCACTTAACAGATATATAGATTGAAGCAGGGCCTTGGCCTTGGTTTAGTTACTTGCACAGTATATGCACGCTGAGTTAGATACTCCAGGCTTTGCAGATAGAAGTGTTGAGATTACCCCAGATGGCAATATGAAATAGAAGGGCATTCGATCTCTCGCTTGCCTCACAAGGAGGTGTCTGTACAGTTGTTAACATGAGCTGTTGCATGCATATGAGAGAGTGAAAGGATTGCAATTGATCTCGAGAAAATTTGGAATACGCTAAATGCCAATCTGTAATGGCTCAAACCATTGTTCCTGACTATCATAGCTGTAGCTGCTGTTTGCACTTCAGCCGGCATAATATTCCAATGCTGTAACTGCTGCTGTGTGGCTAACCCTGAAGGGTTTCATGGGAAACAGTTGGTCACTACTTCAAACTCTCAAAGGAAAAGGAGGGATTGAAAGTGTGTGTGCATATCCAGTAGAAAATGTATCTTTCTAGTGCTGCCAAATCTAACTGCTACAGCAGCAGAAGGTTACTGAAGACAATGAAGTTGTTGAAGTTGTGTGAAGAAGTGCTGACTTTGTCAATGTTATACACAAAGGAACAAAGACTGGTTTGTGGTGGCCGGAGGGAGGCAGCAGGCCCATGACTACGACAAGGTGATGAAGATGATTGTAGTGAAGAAGACTCCTCAACGACCACCGAGAGACCCTCAGAGCTGCCCCACACAACATCAACGCATGAGCAGGAGGACATTAGCATATATTCATTAGTTCCTAGACTAGTCTTGCATATGTGTAGAATTCTAGGAAAATGTAGTGTTTATGCATTTCTTTGTAGGTATATAAGGGAGTGTGTTCTCTAGGGGAGGGCGGCACTTATGGTGGAGCTATCCCCAGTGCTGCCCGGCACCGCTAATAAAGGAATATCTACTGAACAGTGAGAATCCTTGCTGTTGAGTCAATTTCTCGGATTCAGGATACTATTATCACATTCTGTGGGCATCTCTCAAAATGTCCATAAGAATTGGCAGTGCCTAAGATCTCATCTGCCATGGTGGTCACTCAGGACAGGAGAAGCAGCACGTTGGATTTCTTGGACATCAACACCTGCTTAGCTTGAGTCATTGCTCCATTCACCTGGTTCCTTGTGAAACTGTCCTGTTGTTGGCTGTGCACTGTTTTCCTACAATATACAACTCAGATTAGTTTCATCCAATGTTACATCTCCTTAAGGCACACACCTGATATCCCCATCTTTTTGCATCATCCACCAAGTGCACCCAGGTCCTTGGAACAAGACAATCTCACAAATGGGTTTGCCTTTTCCCAAGGGAGGAGCAACCCACACTACCTTCCTTCCCCAGTTGTTTCCCTGCATGTGCTTTGGGGACTTTGTCTTCTCCCACAGTGTGCAGGAGCTTTGTTTGGGCAGGACCAGGATGTATGTCAGACCCTCTGGTGTGAACTATGCAAGTGGCTTCTGCTAAGTTTGTCAACCCAGTGTTTCTGTTCCCCAAACTGAGGCTAAGGTCAGAGGAGAGTTTGATAGAGTGTGTGTGCAAATCCAGCAGAAAATGTATCTTTCCAGTGTGGTGTGGGCATATCCAGCAGAAAATGTATCTTTCTAGTGCTGCCATATCCAACTATTACAGCAACAGAAGGTTAGTGAAAACAATGAAGTTGCTGAAGTTGTGTGAAGAGGTGCTGACTTTGCCAATGTTATACACAAAGGAACAAAGACTGGCTTTTCCTGCCTGGAGGGAGGCAGCAGACAGTACCCATGACAACAACACGGTGATGAAGACAATCATAGTGAAGAAGATTTCTCAACAACCACCAAGAGATCTCCAGAGCTGCCCCATGCAACTTCAATGCATGAGCAGGAGGACATTAGCATATATTCATTAGTTCCTAGACTAGTCTTGCATATGTATAGAATTCTAGGAAAATGTAGTGTTTATGCATTTCTTTGTAGGTATATAAGGGAATGTGTTCTCTAGGGGAGGGCGGCACTTATGGTGGAGCTATCCCCAGTGCTGCTCGGCACTGCTAATAAAAGAATACCTGCTGAACAGTGA
>WBMW01003836.1:461475-495810 GCA_013396635.1 Penelope pileata | reverse complement strand
GGTGCAATCTGGCTCCCAAACGCCGCCGCTGCGACCGGGGCTGGGCTCTCCCCTGGTTTTTATTACCGCTGGGGATCAACAGCTGCTTCCGAGCAGCACCCCCAGGCTCGGCCGTAGCCCCCCGTGCCTTCCACGGGGCTGCAAAGCAAAGCAGAGGGGCTCCCCCTGCTCCCCCGGCTCCCCCAGCCCCGCTCCCAGCCCGGCGGGGGCTGCGCTGCTTCCCGGGGCTGCACCGCATCCGCCCCCGCGGAGCCGCGGGTTCCGATCCCTCCGCCCTTGATGTGGCCCCGAGCGGATCCCCCGCCTGCCCTGCAGCCCCCGCAGCTGCTGCGGTGCTCAGCTCTGCACGCGTGGCACAGCCGAGGATGTGGCACAGCCGAGGATGCTCCGCAGCTCTGCTCCTCCCAACGCTCTCCCAGTACCAGTGCATTTGGGATTGCACCGCTGTCACCCTCTCCCCTGACCCCTCCCAGGGGAGGACACATCTGCACCCCAGCACCGAGGGAGTGGATGCTCTCATCGTGCTCCTACATCTTCCAATTCACTACCATTGCCCCCACTGAGCAGCCACTCTTCCCTCAAATTATTGCATCTGTCATCAAATGGTGCTGGAGGTGCAGCTTGGGATCGGGGTGCCCACAGAACACCGCAACCAGCCAATTCCCCAAAGCACACCTTAACCCCACAAATCTGAACAGTGCAAACTTTGGGGCAGGAGCTGAGCGATGCTCCCTGCTGGGATGGGGTGACACCCAGGGTCAGGGGGGCTCTGAGCCCCGCTGGAAGCGTGGGTGTCCCTGTGCACTGTAGAGGAGGACAGAGGAGCTCTGGGGTTCCCTTCCAACTCAAAGGATTCTCTGACCATCCCATCCCCGGCTCCGTTCCCAGGGCAGGATGCAGGATGGGATGCTGCTCACACGCTTACCCCTGTGCTCAGCAGAACACGAAGGTAAAACCCAAGCAGACCCGGGATGAAACATCCTGAGCGTTTGCTCTGTGGTTCAGGTTTCTCTCCCAGGAGCCCCGTGATGCGTTACAGTCTCGGGAAGCGCAGCATCTCCTGGGTGGTGGGAACCAGCCTGAGTCACCCCGAGCAGCTGGCACAGGGACGTGGACGAGAAGGCAGAAGGCTTTCCCTTCCCAGGGAGCTTTGTCCACAATCCAGCAGCACAATCTGGGCAGGAAAACACAGCCCCCATTATCCCTGCTGGTGCAGACCCCATACACCCCCAACACCTGGGCTGGGGGTGCACCTAGATCCCAGCAGCCCCATAGGGACCCAGCTCTCCCTGTGTTTCCCACACCAGCCAGGCATTGCTCATCGCTCATCCCACGTCCTGCCGTGACAGCACGCCCTGCCCGCGTCCCATCTGCGTGGAAACCAGAGCTCATTGCAAAAATAAAAGAAGAGCCCACATCCAGGATGTCACAGAGACAGCTCGCTGTCCACGTTTCACTGATTCGCTACAATCATGGCAAAAAACAGCCCAGGCTTGTGCAACTCGCAGCCCAGAAATAGTCGGGCTGCAGGGAACCCCGCGGGGCTGCAGGGAGGCACAGCTGCACTCGCTGACTGCGGGGCTGCTGCAGCCCCAGGGCTGCACCTTGAGCTGTGGGAGGCACTGAGCCCACTGTGCCCCACTGCAGACCCCATCCACTGCATCCCCACTGCACCCCATCCATTGTGCCCCCATTCACTGCATCCCACTGCGTCCCCCATCCTCTGCGTCCTCACCACAGGGATGGGCAGTGCCAGCCCTGCAGTGAAGGTGACACTGCACATCCCTGAGCCTGCAATGCTGTTTTAGCCCCAAACCCACCCAATCTNCACCCAGCTCAGGAAAAGGGCTGATGAAGGCACAGGCAGAGCCCTGCAAAGCCAAATCCCTGTGCATTTACCCACAGCCCAATGAGTCGCTGCCTCTCCAGCACACACGGGGCAAAGACCTGACCCAGCAGCAGGGGATGGCGGCCCAGGAAGTGCCCACACCGTGCCCCAGGAGCCTGGTTCCCTGTGCTGGAGGGACCATGCACCATGCAGAAGAGGGATCTTTAAATCTAATCTATCCACACAGGCCGTGCAGCTCCTTTTGCAGCATCCTGCAGGGAGCTGAAGGCTGCTCCAAAGCACGAGCAGCGCACACCCACAGCACCCAGAGCAGCTCCAGCACTGCCAGGTTTCCCCTTTTGGCACCCAAACCCCCCTGATGCCATGGGCTATGGATGCTCCACGGGGCTGTCAGCAGGGGATTGCACTGCGGTGATGGATGTGCCCACACCGGGCGATTTATCGGCGGCTCCTGTAGGTGTCAGGTGCCATTTACAGCCGCCAGCACTGAGATGAGGGATTGCAGGGCACGGGCAGTTTGTTTGGGTTTTAAGCCTCAGCTGAGGGCATCCTTTTCTGCATTACCCTTGTTCCCTCGGGCAGGTGATGGACAGGACACTGTCAGGCAGGGATTGATGGGCAGAGGCAGCTCCTCCATCAGATGTGGTACCAGCTGAGATCCTCCACCCACCGCGCTCTGCTCCCTCGCTGCCACTCCTGGGGCTGTGCCCTCGTAGCAGTCAGGGAGCAGGGAGTGCTCAGCAGCCCCTTAGCAGAGGGCTACAGAAATAAAGGGAGACCTTGGGGATGGTATCCACGGACCAGCTGAGATCCCACAGCTGATGCCCATGGGCTGTCTGCTATTTCTGGGCTCAGACATGAAACAAAACCCCCAGGGAGCCTCCTCCCATCCCATCCCATCCTGCAAGGATCTATCAACAGGAGCCCATGGCCTGGGGCAAGGGATCCCCAGCAGCACCCACCCCACCAAAGCACCTTCACCTGCAGCGTGCTCACAGCCCTACCACGCATCCATGGACGTTCAATAGAGCCCCAAATCTCCCACCCCGCTCCCTTTCAGCTTGAGTTTCACATCTATCCCACCTGGGTTGGGTTCCAGCATCTCCCAGATGAGCACAGCCACCGTGTGCCTGCACTGCACCCCATAGCCAAGCACCAGCCCACCCCCAGCCCCCTCCTAACGAGCTGCAGGGTTAACGAGCACCAGCTGGGGCACAAATCCCAATGTCTGGACATAGTTTAGAATGAGCCTTCAGTAGAGTTTTTTTTTTTTTAAAAAAAAAAAAAAAAGAAGAAGAAGAAAAGGTTCTTTTAATTTCACTTCAAAGTTTCCATTTTACGTCCCGAGCAAAATTAAGAAAACGCGTGGTTGAAGCCGCTCCCAGCAGAACGAGCATCAGTGCCAGGGACCAAGGCCGGTTCTGGTTGGATTGTGTTAATAAAGGGAAAATGTGTTTGGTGCCTTTCCCATGGAGGTGATGGAGGATGGGGCACATGCTGGCAGCTCCCTGCAGGGATAGGGCGAGACCGGGACAGTGGCGTTTTGGGAAACCATGAGATGGTTTTGGGAAATATCTCATGTGCCAGATCTCATACCAGATCTGGGCTGTAAAAATGAGGGGGTTCGGGCCGATATAGACGTGTGTTTGGTCATCTCATGGCAAAAGCATCCCACCCCATCCCATTGCATTGCCACCCCATCCCATCCCCATCCCCTCCCACTTCATTCCATTCCATCCCATCCCATCCCACCCTATCTCATCCCATCCCCATCTCCTCCATCCCATCCCATCTCACTTAGTTCCACCCCATCCCACCCAATCCCACCCCATCCCATTGCATTGCCACCCCATCCCATCCCCACCATCTGCCTGGATGCAGCATGGCTGCTGTTTTCCTGTGGGAAGTCCCAGAGGCGATGCAATTTTCGGTTCCGTTTCTGCCCCGAGCTCTGTGTGCAGATCTCAGCACAACGCAAATGGAGGGAGCGATCCCTGAGCTGTGAGCCTGCTCCTGAAAATTATTTAAGAAATAATAAATGTTGGAATATCTAGAAAGGGATTAATTAGCGCTGTTGACAGAAGCCAGATCTAGAATTTGCCTTGGAAAGAAAACAAATCAGAGCCCAAAAGGGAGCACGGGGAGTGAAAGCTGTGCCGGAGAGCTACACGCAAATGTTCCATGTCACATTATACAGAATTAATGCTTCGGCGTGTCTGCGCAGATGAAAAGGCTTTAACCTAAAGAATCAATTAAGTTTCCTTGCAGACAGCCTAATGTAACCCATGGGGGACTTTGGAGGGAGCGCAGCCCCTCGCCTCTCCTGAAGGCAGCTGTAAATCTCTGCCTCGTTACCCAGCAGCGCGATGTGGGGAACACAGCTGGAGGAGAAGCCCCATCAGCACCCATGGGATGGAGGGGTGGGAGGAGAAACCCCATCAGCTCCCATGGGATGGAGAGAGGGGAGGAGAAACCCCATCAGCACCCATGGGATGGAGAGAGGGAAGGAGAAACCCCACCAGCACCCATGGGATGGAGGGGGGGAGGTGTGTGCACCCTGACTTCGTGCTGTGGGCACTGGTGGTGAATGGAGGTGATGGGGATGGAGCATCATGGAGTGAGCTTGGCTCCAGCATCACCTCCATCATCCACCACCCCCATGCTGTGGGTGGCCCCTTCCAACCCGAACCATTCTGTGATTCCATCATCACCCCTTTGTCCACCCAAGCCCAGGAGGCACCTAGTCCTCACAAACTCCACCGCAGGATCGGCATCGGGAGGTCACTCACCATTGTTGCTTTTTTCTCCCATTTTAGGGTGTTCTGCGGTTCTTGTTTCCCCGCTACGAAGCCCACAGCCCACGTGGCACCTTCCAGGGGGGGTTGCTGTTCCATGGGGATGAGCTCCTGGCAGATGTGTGCCCAACAGCACAGGGAACACCTCCCATCTCTTCTCCCCACCTCTCCTCGCAATGGGATCTGCCAACGGTGCCACCGAGTTAATTGGGAGCAAGAGGGACGGGGCCAGCAAAGTGCGGTGTTAATTGGGCTGGGAGCTCCTCCTGCCAGGGAGAAAATAAGGAAAATTAATCAAAAATAAATCCAAGTTGGACCAGGAGCACCCCATGCCCGGTGCAGAGCGGTGCCTGCTGATTCGATCCACGCTAATTTCGTTAGCTCGGCCTCTGCTTTCCGTCCCGTGACACGGAGACGTAATGAAATTTTCAAATGTAATAATTTTACACCAAAAGATGATTCATATTCCCGCAAACAATAATAACTGAAACGATGAGGTGGGAGCAGCCTTGGGGGCACCTCAGGGACGGGTGGGTTCCCGGAGCGGAACCCACTGGGTGCAGATATGGGACGGGGGGGACATGGTGCCACCAAGCCATGGCCCAGCTCAGGGCTGTCCCCACGTCATCCTCCCACCCCCAGCTCCTTGGAAATCACCCAGCCATGCTCACGCAGCAAAAAGAGAAGGAAACGTAATGAGATTTCAGATTGCCTTCCCCTGACTCCAAATTGCGTCATATATTACGGTCACGATAACTGCTGCACTTCCTATCTCCCCCCGGTCTGTTCCTCATATAAGACAGGGCCTCGTGCTAATGGATTCCAGGCTTTTATTTACTAAATGCCGCACGGGCAATCTGCATTGCTTGCGCCTTCCTCAGCCCCAGGCAGGAGCAAAGTGCAGGAGGATGCAAGGAGCAAAGTGCAGGGAGGATGCAAAGTGCAGGGGAAGATGCAAGGAGCAAAATGCAATGGGAGAGGACCAGCTGCAAGCAATCAGGTGCAACTATTGTACGACTTTATGGGGCAATTAAGATGTTACCTGCATTTGCCCAGGCCCTGCAGCAGCCAAACCCCTGGTGCATGGATGGAGGTGAGCTCCCAGCACTGCAGCTCCCATGAGGACGCTCCATAGGATCCCATGAGGATGCTCCAATGGTTCCCAGGAGGATGCTCCAATGGCCCCTACAAGGATGCTCCAATGTCCCCATGAGGATGCTCCAATGGCCCCAGGAGGACACTGCAGCAGTGCACAGAGCAGGGCATGGGGGCTCAGGCGCAGACCCCACGGTGCATTCATGCTCCCCCCACATCAGCGGGGCCCGGGGGCCGGGTGTGCAGCACCAGTGAAAAATTTTTGCTTAGGGACATGGGACACATTGTGCTCATTTGGAACATTTCAGAAATATCTGTTCAAGTGAGCTGCTTATCAATTCACTGTGCTCCTTTGCCAGGCAAATTAAAACCTGTGCTCTTGCTTAATTAATAAGGCAGCTTTTTATTTGACATATTAGGGACGCTCTTGATGAGCTAATTTGTTAATTAATGGAAGTCTCCAGGCTTTTGTTTCAGTAGATGTTGGAAAACCCTTTAAGGTGAGCAGCCCCCATCCCTGCGTGCCCGGCGGTGCCTCCCCCTCCCAGTGGCATCAGGGCTCCAACCATGCCCAGAACGGCCCCAGCAGCTCCGCTCCCCTTCCTCACCCCCAGTTTACAGCCTCCTCTTCCTCGGCCCTGATTGACAGCTGTCCATCCAGCATGGTTCCCCTCTCTTCTCAGTCAGGAGGACTGATGGCATCGATGGCTGCTGCCGAGGCTGAGCAGGGATTGTCCGTCTCTGTTGAGAAAAGTTCAAATCTAAAGAGAAAAATAAAAAAGAGGAAAAAAAGAAAAGGGTAATGATAAAAGAGGGGGAAAAAAGAGGAAAAAATTGATGGGGAAAAAAGGAAAAAAAAAAGGAAGAAAAAAGGGAAGAAAAAAAGTAAGAGCTATTGACTCAGAGTGGAAATTTTACTTTCTTCCTTTATTTATTTATTTTTTTTCTCCCTGAATTAATGAGCTGATGTACTTTAACCAGTGGGTGATGTCCCAGGCCCTGTGGGCGTGGGTGGGTAACGCTCAGGGTGAAGCCATGGCTCATGGCAAAGGGTCCCCAACCCAACGTGGTGGGAGCAAATCCTCCCCACACCACCTTCCCCCAGCCCAATTCATTATCATTACACCCAATTTGTTTCTCAGAAGCGTTAATCCAATGCCTCCCAAACGCCGTGCCCTGGGGAAGGCACTTCCCCGACGTTCCGTAAGCAGAAAGCAACGTTGGATGCCAACAACTTCAGCACAGAGCTCTCCCCACCACCACCTTTCAGAGCCCCAAATGTGCTTCATTTCATCTCACCCTCAGTGCTCTCCGTTCACACCCATGTGCCCTTAACAACCCCCATGGAATGGGCCCAAAGTCTGCTGTGGGGCCATGACACGGGCCCCAGCCTCAGTGTGGGGCTGGTGGGAGCTCTTCATTCCTGCGTCCTCGTGGCTGCTAGGTTTGGAAAGCTGAGCAGAGCGGGGAAATATGCAGAGCTGATTCCAGGCTATTTTAAGCTTAAAAATAAGAAATAGCAACGGCTTCCTGAGGTGTGCGGGAGCCAAGGGCTGCCACCCCTGCTCTGTAACGTGGCTGGGAAAGGGACTGGAAGCGGAGGAGAGCTGTGAGTCCCCAGTGCCACCCCACTGCATTGCTGCCAGGGGGTGGCTGGGGGCTGCATTGCTGCCAGGCTGGCCCCCGCTGTGCCCCTCTCTTCCCCAGCCCTTTTCGGAGCTGTGCCTCTGAGCCCCACAGCTGCAGGTTGCTCTGGGAGCAGGAGGGAAGCAGACAGATGCTCTCCCCTCGTGGGTTGCGTAATGCATCTCTCCTCCTTGCTGACACCTGGCCTAAAAAGAGCAGAAAACCTGCAGGAAGGTTTCCCAACGCATTAGCAGAGGGCTCAGTTCACTGCAACACCAGGGGAAGGCACGGACCCAGCTCCTCCCCATCGATGCAAGCAAGCAGCTGGCCCCACATTAAGCAAATCAGCACCAAATTAAGTAAATCAGCACCAAATTAAGTCAGCATCAAATTAAGTCGGCACCAAATTAAATCAGCGCTGAATTAAGATGGCACCAAATTAAGTCACTACCAAATCAAGCCGGCACCAAATTAAGTCGGTACCAAATTAAGATGGCATCAAATTAAGTCGGCACTAAATGAAGGTGGAATCGAATGAAGCTGTCCCAAGGCACTGCTGCCCTTTGGGCTGGGGGGAAACCCGGCAGCACTGTGCCAGGAGGGGCTGAGAATGAAGGGGGGAATTTTGGGAGCACCACCTCACCCCTGGGTCCCTGCCCACCTGTAGGGGCGACAGAGGAAACTCTCAGTTTTTCTCTAATTCTGTGAAGTGGTTGCCCCCAGATCCCCCTCCCAGCAGCCAAATGGGCTCAGGTGGGCACCTCTGTACCTTGGGGAGCTCCAAGGGGGATCTGAGCCCCTGGGAGAGTGATGGGAGATGTGGATGTGTGAACCCCCCCAGCTCCATGTTAGGGTTTAAGCAGTGCCTGGATGAGCAGCAGGCTGCGGCCAAATGGAGATGTTCTGCTGGAGAGGTTTAATCCCATTAACTCGGAGCTGTCCGTGTGCCATGGTTCAATCAGAGCGCAGCAGCAGCTCAATGCAGGGCCTTCCCCTCCCTCCCTGAAAAATGGTGCAAAATAAATCACCCCCAGCAAATCCGCTCTGCTTTGTAGTGATGCAAAGAGTTCTAGGGTGGGTGATGCTCAGCGCTGCCCCAAAAAAGGCTCCTGCAGAGCCTGGAGGGTTTGGAGCCCAAAGTGAGGACATGGGAGGGAGAGGAGAAAGGGGTTTGATTTTGGAGAAGGGGAAAGCAGCGAGCAGGGGCCAGCACAGAGCAGCACACCCACCCTCTGCCCAAGCCCCCCGCATGCATATTGCACTCCCACCCCCCGTTTTAATTGCATTGATTTCTGCAGGTGAGCCTGAGCCAGGGGACGTATTTCTGGAGAGATTTTGGGTGGCGAATGCCACAAAGCAGAGGGTGTGGGACCCCAGTGGGGCCCCAGTGCAGCTCCTGCTGCTCTTCCCCAACCACGGGGGCTGTGGGGCTGTGGTTCCCCACGGCTGTGCTGGGAGGCACGAAGCTGCTCTGCAGCTCTGCCTGGCTCCTCATCCAGGCTCTAAGCGCCTTGTCTGCTAATTAAAAGCCACTTTAGACAAGGAACAAAAAAAATAATTCCCAAACCATTCCAGCCAGTCTGGAAGAAAACTCACATCCTTTGCCAACGCGTCAGGATTTCGCTTCCTCGGCCCTGGATTTCACGCTCCCCGAGGTCAGACCTCCCATCAAGGAGACTGGAGCATGCTCTGCTCATTTCCCAGCAACCCCACGAATGGGTGAAGGCTGGGGTGCAGCCCTGGCACTCCTGGTGGGTGCTGCTGGAGGGGGCCTGGGGCTGCATCACCCCGGAGCACTCCGCTGAGCTGCAGTCCCACGTGGGCACGGCACGGCGAGGCTGGAGCTCCGTGGGAGGCTGCTGCCCAGCTCTGGTGTCAAAGCACTACGGAAAGACGGCGAAGATCTGCTCTAATCGCTCGTCCTGGGGAAATGCAGGGAAAAAGAAACTTTTAGGAATCAAAGGGCAACACACGAAGCAGATGTGCCGGCAGCGATAAGGCAAAGCGAGGCTTTTAGCAACCAAATTCGAGCTCTGCGCAGATCAGACATGAAAATGAACTCGCTTAATTTCATGCCATGTGCAAATCTCTACCAGCTGTCAGCTCTGTAATCACCAGAGACCGAATGTGATAACTAAACAAGAGCAAAAAGCAGCACGGAGTCCTGCAGGCCCGTCCATTGGGGTGCTGGGGAGCAGGAGCCTGCCCAGCCTCCTGGCCAGGCACAGGACCCAAACGTCAGCAGGAGCCTCCAGAAAACGTCTGCAAACCAAGTAACTAAAAAAGATGAGGCTGCTGCTCGCTCCCGGATGAGCTGCAATTAGTGCAGCATCCAGCTCTCGCTAATTGGGAGGCTGGGCTGAGCGAGCAGCCAGACCTCCAGGGAAGCAGCCATGGGGGGGACACATCCAAGCAAGAGCCCACGAGTGCAGCACAGGGAGAGAAGCCCTGAACGTTGCTCCCCACCCCAGCAGCGAGCAGCATCGTGGCTTTCCCTGCAGAGAGCTCGGGCACGGCTGGGGCACGCAGGCACCAGAGGAAGGGATGAGCTCAGGGAGCAGAAAGGATGAGAGCACTTGGCCAGCCATAAAGCACAGCGTGAGCACCCCATCTCCCCAGTAATTAAAAGTGGCCGTGTAACGCAGCGTGGTTAACAACTCCTGCAGAGGAACCTGGTAGAGGTGGGGTCACGCTGCTGGCAGGGAGAGAGGTGAGCCCGGGTGTTCATCTGGAAGCATTTCAGAGGACGTTTCATTTAGCAGCATGCAGGAAAATTAAGAGTGTGACCAAAGCCATCAGCTACGCCGCTCTCTCTCTCTCTGCATTTCTAGGGGGGCTCTCCCAGCACTGCTGAAGCCCAAGAACAGCACAGATGGCTTTGCAAATCCATTTACCCTGAGCCGTGCCTTGCTCGGCTCTGGATGCAGCTGCCGGGAAAAGTCGTGCACAGCTCCTGAACTCGGAGCTCCAGGGACCGCAGAGCTGTGCGATGGGGCTGAGTTCCTGTTAAGCAGCACAGACCAGGGCTGCTGAGGCTCCCAGGGGTCACCGTGACCCCAGCCCCAATGGGGGGACCCCATTTTCCCTGGGGACTGAGCTGTGCTGGTGGCACACAGGGGACTCCAGCCCTCGCCCAGGCACAAGGAGGGCATTTAGCAGCCCAGGAGCCTTTGCCAGGACACAGCCACTGCGTCCCCAGCATCCCTGCATCTGCTGCAGTTGCCATGGTAACCGAGCATCTCTCTCCAAGCACCTTTAAGGAAGAACATCCCCGTTCAGCAGCCACCGCTCCGCGGCACACAGCCATCCCAGGACCTGCTGCTCTCAGCTTCTGCCTCGGTGCTCCCCAAGGGCAGGGGCTCGGGCAGGCAGTGAAGGTCCTGGTCCCCAGAACGGGGCAGGCAGGATGGGGACACATGGCTGCGAGGAACAGCCTCCAGCCAGACACCGCCGCTGGCTTCCTTCCTTCTGACAGCTGTCAGAGCCTTCGCAGAACGGGAAAATGGCTCCTTTTGTGATCTGCTCCCACAGAACACCTACCCCCCTGCCTGTTTTAGCCCTCCTTGTCCCAGATTAGAAGCCCAGGAGACAGCAAGCGTGCAAAAGTTTCAATCAGCGGCTGATGCATCCTGCAGACGAGTCCCCAGGCGGATCTCTGCGGGAACACGGCGTTCCTCCCTGCTCCTGCAGCACCTGGAAAAGATCAGGGGGCTGCTTCCACCCCTGAGCATCTATCGGGAAGCCACGCAGCCACTTGCCAAGACCTCCACGGGTTCCCTTGAAAGCCAAGACGATGGGCAGCAGAGGTTTTGAAGCTGAATCCCTCTCAAGAAGCATTGCTCCTGTGCGTTTGTACCTAACACGCCCCTCGCTCAGCCACAGAGCAGGGCAGTAAGAGCAGGAGATGAGCTGAGCCTGCCCCAGAAGCCCTCATTATCCTCCAGGGCTCGGCTGCCTGCTGGAAGCGGCTCAATGGCCCCGAGCTGGGGGCACCCCGCACTCGGCAGGACAAAAACCCAGAGAGGAGGCTGTGGGAGGCAATTTCCCTTCTGTTGTTGACATGCAAATCATCCCCGCAGTAGCTCCCAGGTTTAATCTATTTCCAGATTGCCTGGTGTGGAGTCGCATTAGTCAAGTCTATGTGGCAGTTAGTCCAGAATGACTCTGATTAGAGTCAGCATTTCCACACCAGCTTCAAGGACAGGCTGGAGCCCACCCGCCTCACCCCTGCTAACCCCTGCAGCACAGCCCCCACGGGGGCAGAGAGGGACTGGGGGTCCCAAGGGGCATCCCCAGCTTTGGGGACATAAAGGCTGCAGCTTTACACGCCCACTGAGTTCTGCAAAGCTGACGCTTCTCACCCCAAAGCAGGACAGCTGCTGAGAGCAGGAGCTGCCAAGGGAAACAACAACGCTCTCTCCCACAAAATACGGATTTTTTCCCCCAAGACTGCTCCCATAGCTCCCAGCACCACCACTGAAAACTCTTCCCAAATGCTCCAAGAGGGAGGTGCACCCAACGGTGCTGTTCTTGGAGACAGGACCAGCAGCATCCCTGCTCTGTTGGGATGGGGATTTCTGTGCCTTCCCGATGTCCAGACCAGCAGCAGTGCACAGCTGATTGCAAAACTGCACCGACCACAAGCATGGTAATGAGAAAGCTCTTCCTGCACACAGATGGGGCTCCTTCTCCCCTTCCTCTCTGAACTGCATTCCTCATTATGCCCACGCATTCCACGTGGGCTCGCTTGGGCCCTGCTGGTGAGACAGCTCTGTAAGGCCCCATCCCAGCTTCGCTGCAATCCCCTTGAGCTGCTGCAGTGCTTTGGAAGTTTTCCTTTTGTCCATTCATTCCCACCGCTGCAAACCAATCTGTCTGAGCAGCTCGTTCCTCATTATTCATTAAGAGTGCCAACAAAGCCCTCTGTTCCCGCACCCTCTTGGGGCTTTGTTTCCAGCCATCCATTCTGCCTCTGTTTGTGCTCCTCCAGTGCTCGCACCCAGAGCTTAAATCGCTCACTTAGCCTCCAGCCCCCTCGCTCAGTGTCTGTGTTTGCAGCTAGAAGCAATCACACAATGCAACCCTGCTCTAGCTTTTTGCTAACCCTTCTCTTCAATTAAAAATCGCTTCGGTCTCCCTGCCATCGCTCGGAGCTGGGATGTGGTTTCCATTCCCCATGTAAGCAGTGCAGCTGAGAACGTCAAACCCATTTCTCACAACCACCTTGCTTTGACCCGGGTGACAGCTTTACCACCAGGCATTTGATCTCTTACTTGCCCATCTGTTCATTGATTAAAGTCCCACGCTCCGACACGCAGCTCTGCCTCCGCAGCCCGGAGCCTCCCCCAACAACACAGCTCTCAGACAATGCCCCTTCCCCAGCAATGCTCCCTGAGCAGATCACAGCATCCTCGGTGAACCCCACAGCCCCGTGACACTGCCCAGGAGCAGGGGACACCCAGGGGAGAGCCAGGCTGGGGGACAGGGACGTGGGCACGCAGCACAGCTCCCTGTTGCAAGCACATTCCTTTTTGCACGTTGCCCAGCAAAGCCAGAAAAAAGCCACAGCAACAATTCTGCCTGCTGACAGAAATCTGGGAGATGCAAGGATCGGCCCAACGGCCACCAGCACTGTGCAAAAGCTTCAGAGAGAGGCAGGGCCTGCACCGGCAGCCGTGCAGCAGAACAGAACCCTGACTTAGTGCAGAGTGGTGATTTCAGGCTGGCACAAGCCTTGCCCAAAGGAAGCGCGAGCCTCGCTCAGCCTGACCGCGTTATTTCAACGGCCGCTGCCTCTGAAGGCTGCAGGTGTCGGGGCCGGGGGGAGGCTGCGGTGCTGGGAGGATTTTGCTGGGCAGCGAAATGAGTCACTGCCACCTACCGGCTGCGGGGGCCCCGCCGCTCCCACACTCACCCAGTTCAGCCCCGAAGTTTGTTCATGAAAAGCAGCCTCACGGGCGGCATCTGCCATGGCACCACGGCCTCCTCCCAGCACCCGTCTGCCCCAGAAGTGCAAATTCCTCCTGGAGGTCGGGGGTCCCCATCGGAGCCCCCACAGCTCCTGACATGGCTGCGTTCAACCACGAGAGCTGCGGGGATGCCCCAACAGCCAAACCTTTCCCCCAGCTACAGCTCCATCCTCTCAGAGCCCTTCCTGTGATCTGCTCTGGGATCTCTGCTGACAAAATCCCAGAACGATGCAATGCAGCACGCGCTGGGGACAGCGCCCAGTGCCACCAGCGTCCCCAACAGACCACAACAAAGCTGTTCCCAGCCTGCTGAGCGGCATCAGAGCCCCAACAAGACGCCAGGCATTTCTGGATTAATTGGTAATCAGCTTCTAAATGTGCTTCACACCATTTAGAGAAGGAAAACGCATCGTTGCTCTGTAATTAGTTCTGCAATTAGGCTTGGGTGCCCTACCACTGGCACTGGAGAACGCACACGTTGCTATCGCACCTTCCTCTTGATGGGCAGGGGTATTTGCTCATCCCTCAGCCATTAATTAGGCCCCAGATGTACCCTCCAGCACCAACAGGCAGCAGTGGCCGGAGGGCAGGAGCTGCCTCGGGCTCCGCTGGCTGCCGGGGGGCTCGAGGAGCTGTCGGTCTCTTTTTGGGGACGTTGGCTGAGCCAAGCTCACCCAGTTGCTTTTGTCAACTCCGGTAAAAATCAACGAATGCCTGGCAGAGCCGCTCTTCCCGCTGGGTTCTGCCTTTCCCACAGGCACAGCTCGGAGCTGTTTGCTGTCGGAGAGGAAAACGACGGCCAACGGCCACCATTTACCGCTGACAGGTGGGCTGCTGCTCCCTGCCCGCCATGTCTGGCTGTGTCATGGAGACCAGGGGTGGGTGACGGTGCCGCTGTCGGAGGGCAGGGGGATGCAGAGCAGAGCAGCCCGCAGGGCAGGGAGGTGGCACTGTGAGGCTGCACTGCAACGCTGGGCTCAGTTCTGGGCCCCTCGCTCCCAGAGAATGGCAACAGAGCTGGGAAGGCTCTGAGCACAGCGCTATGGGAGCAACTGAGGGAGTGGGGAGGGCTCAGTCTGGAGAAGAAGAGGCTCATGGAGACCCCACGGCTCTTCACAGCCCCCTGATCGCCCTCCCCAACGCTCCAGGAGCCCCAGAGGGACCTCCAGGCCCAGGAGGCGGCCCTGCCCCGCCCAGGCCGCAGCCGTCGCGTAGCAACAGTGAAGGCGGCCACGCAGCGCCCATCTCTTCAAACGCCCTTTCTCATTGGCCAGTTCTCTCAAGATTGACGTGAGCTCCCACCAATCCTCATCCTCCACGAGCAGCTCCCGTGCTGGGGGCGTGGCGCTACCCGGAAGACGCCACAGGAAGCGGCGCACAGGAAACGGGCGGAACACAATAGAGACGGCTATGCCGCGATCACCAATGGAAAGCGAGAACCGGAGCCGCTCGTCCAATGGCAGAGCGTGGTGGGCGGGGCAGCGAGGAGGCGGGGCTGCCGGGCTGTAGCCGGCGGCAGGAGGCTGAGGAAGGCGGCAGAGGTGGGCAGGGGGCGGCGGAGGGGAGATGGGGACCTAGGGGAGGCGGGCAGGGGGCTGCAGGGAGCTGGGCCTGGGGGAGATGGGGCCGAGGCCTGGGGCTGTGGGGACATGGGGCTTGGGGGAGGCCGAGGCCTGAGGGAAATAGGGCCTGGGGGAGGCCCTGGCCTTGAGATGGGGTCTGGGGGAAGCCGGGACCTGGGGGAGGGGGCCCTGTACCTGCTCTGGCTTCAGCTGTTCCCACTTCCAGGCGGAGGCAGCACGCGGGGAGATGTCCATCCCGCTGCCCTGGAGGCAGGATGAACCTCGTGGCCATGGCGACAGAGCCCGAGCTGAAGTGGGTGGCCCTGTGGGTCCGCGTGCGGTGGGCGGCCGTGCTGGTGCTGCTGCTGGGCTCCCTCCTGCTGCTGCTGCCCGCCGTGGAGGAGCAGTGCCACGCCGTGCTCCGGGGGCTCTCCTTGCTGAGGAGTAAGCTGGGTGCCGGCGTCACCAGGTACACGGGGCAGAGCACCGGGCTCAGCGTCCCCTCCCGGGGGCTGGAGCTGCTGGTGCTGAAGGGCAAAGCCTCCACAGGTGAGTGTGTGGTGGTTGGACTCCATCTTTGAGGTCTTTTCCAACCCAAATGGTTCTAACCCCCTGCCTGACTCTCCCCTTACACCTCCAAAGGCAATGAACCCTCACTATTCCACTGCTAATTAACATCAGCTGTTGATTACCGAGAGGTCACCCACACCACTGCCAGCCAGGCTGCATTCCATGGCTGGGTGCTGTTCTGGTGGCTTCCTTCCTGGTGCTCTGTGTGCTGGTGAGCTCTGGTAACTGGAACGCTGGCAGCAACGGGCTGCAGGCGTTGGCTTTGGTGGGCAGGACGCTCATTTGGAAAATATCCCCAGGAATGGTTATGATTCCAGCAGGGTGGTGTTGTTAAAGCTGTTATGGCAGGGAAGATGGAAACCTGTGCTGTTAGCAGCTGTGGGGTCTGCTCCCAGCAAGACAGCTGGCGTTACACAGCCACCACAACGTCCTCCCAACTCCGTGCTCTCATTCTTGTGTTTCAGAGGTGAATTTAGAAGCCAGAGCAGCTCTGAACCAAGCCCTCGAGATGAAGCGCCAAGGAAAGCGAGAAAAAGCGCACAAACTCTTCGTGTACGCCCTCAAGATGGACCCCGATTACGTGGACGCCCTGAATGAGTTTGGTATCTTTTCCGAAGAGGAAAAAGACATTCTTCAAGCAGACTATTTGTACTCCAAAGCACTAACCCTTTCTCCCTGCAACGAGAAGGCTTTGATCAATCGGGACCGGACGCTGCCTTTAGTCGAAGAAATAGATCAGAGGTATTTCAGCATTATTGACAGCAAGGTTAAAAAAGTGATGGCCATCCCCAAAGGCAATTCTGCCCTGCGCCGAGTGATGGAGGAGTCCTACTATCACCACATCTACCACACGGTTGCCATCGAAGGGAACACCCTGACGCTGTCAGAAATCCGCCACATCATCGAGACCAGGTACGCCGTTCCTGGGAAGAGCTTAGTGGAGCAGAACGAGGTGATCGGCATGCACGCGGCTCTGAAGTACGTCAACACCACGCTGGTGTCGCGCATCGGCTCCGTCACCATCACCGACATCCTGGAGATACACCGGAGGGTGCTGGGCTACGCCGACCCCGTGGAGGCGGGGCGGTTCAGGACTACGCAGGTGTTTGTAGGGCACCACATACCCCCACACCCTCAGGACGTGGGGAAACAGATGCAGGAGTTTGTGCAGTGGATGAACTCGGAAGATGCCATGAGCTTGCACCCCGTGGAATTTGCCGCGTTGGCTCACTACAAGTTGGTTTACATCCATCCTTTTGTGGATGGCAACGGGAGGACCTCACGGCTGCTCATGAACCTCATCCTGATGCAGGCAGGCTACCCGCCCATCACCATCCGCAAGGAGCAGCGGGCGGAGTATTACCACGTCCTGGAAGTGGCCAACGAGGGCGACGTGAGGCCTTTCATACGCTTCATCGCCAAGTGCACCGAGACGACGCTGGACATGTTGCTCATCGCCACCACGGAGTACTCCGTGGGCTTACCTGAAGCAGATGGCAGCACTGCTGGGTGCAAACAAACCATCCCTGTCAAGACCTGAGGGCTGTGGACGTTCAGGAGCCGATGAACACGTGGCAGAACAGGAAGCCGTGCTGCTCAGTATTCCTGCTGGGAAGTAACTTGACAGGAGGTGTCACTCTTTAGCATTTCATTTATTTAAAGTCTCTTACATTTGATTAAATTAATATAATTTATTTATATACATTATGCCGAGCTGAAATGTGAGCTGTTGGTGTCGACGGTGTGCTGTAACTTGCCTGTGCTACAGGAAGAGGTGGGGAAAGGTATCAGAGGGGCTCAAAATGAAGTAGGAATCATTTTATTTCTCCTTAAATAGACACTGCTTCCACCACAGCCCCTCACCGAGTCAGTCAGCAGCCTTGTGTTACCTTGCCGTGGAGCTGCTAGGCAAGACAAATGTAAGACTCTCATGTTAGCCCTTCACTGCTGATCAAAACCCAAAACCCCTGCAGTAAGAGCACACTCCCCACTTCCATCAAGCTGGCTTTCCCCTTTGCTCCTATACATCTGTCCTCCCATTTCAGAGGGAACAGAGGAGGAAGGCTGCCAGGCAAAGGCATTTCTCCCCTCCTATTTCTGTTTTCAGTAGCACTTTGCATATTTACTTCCAGTTGCCTTTCCTAGGGTGACAAAGGTGGAACAAATGGGAAGTGTTTGGTTTACGATTACAGCTCACGTGACTGGAACGAGACAAGAAACGCTCTCTGATTTGCATCACTGAACTGCAGGGTGCTTTTGCTGTGTTTCCACCAGGATGATCTGTGCTCTGAGAGCCTGCCTCAGCTCCCACCTCAGCAGGCAGGTTCCCTGGGAAACTGCAGCTATCTCCATATGTTCTGTTCAGGGTTAGAAAAGAGCTTGCTGCTGCAAAGCTGCAGGCAGAAAAGGTTATGTTAGAAACCACCTTGATCAGTTGTGCTGCTTTGCTAAGAATTCATATAGTGAGTCTGCCAGAACCTTAAGTTTCCTTCATCTACACAAGACAGCTTTTCACAATGGCTTTGTTTACTACCAGGTTGTGTTATTCCTGTGATAAATGCATAAAGAATCACACAAGGCCTCTTCATACTGCAGTGGGTGTTGGCACAGCACCTGGAAGCTGCTGTCCAGAGTACCTTATCTTTGCTTTAAGGTTCCTTAATGCTTTTTGCATTCGCAGCTTAACACTTAGGGAGCTGCCTGCCAGTTGTGTAACTGCTTAATTCCAGGTATCATAGATCCCAACACCTTCAAGTTTAGAAAACACTGAAGCAATCCACTCTACAGTACTGTTAAAACTTCATCCCTTTGCAAAAGAGCATGAATTTTTATTTATTTTTATTTTTTTTAAAACTGTCCCAGGCCAGTTAATTTTTTCTCCTCTAGCTCTCTTACCTGCAAGGCAGTGATAATACATTTTATACAGCAAACAGACAACAGGACAAGATTGGGAGTTATCTGTACGCTACAGCACCAGCCTGGGCTTGTGTGTGGATTACTGCTGAAAGTGAACAGTAAGGGAGGAAAGTTGTTCTATTTTTTACAAAGCATGCTTATTTTTGTAGTGCAAGGTGAGTATAAAAGTATTCTGCACTTTATAGAGTTCTGGGAAAAAAATGTTATTTTAATAATAGATTAATAAAGTATTTTAATATTAAGTCTGTTTGGAATAGGCTGTTGCAGTGGAGTAAGAACTGCTCACAGCTCAGTTTTGGGAGCAGGAGGTTCCAGGAGCTGTGGGGCAGTGCAGATCCTGCCCCCCTGAACAGCACGCAGCTGTACTGCAGTGGGGGGCTCTGAATCAGTGAGTCCAACCCTAGCAGCCCAAGGAACCTCAAATCACACTCATGCTTTGTGCCTGCCTGACGTCAGGGTGGTGTAGGATACACCAATCCCCCACATTAAAGCTTCATATTAAATCATTATTAGAATGTGACTAAGCAGATGGAGATCATGTCATTGCATCACCATTACTGTACTGAATGGTCACAGCCCAAGCTCCTGGCACAGAAGCAGATGCACAGCATTCTGTGAGCAAGCTCCACAAGAGGATCCAGGCCTTTGCTCTGTTACATGACCTATTTTACGCAGCAAAAACCCTACAAAGCAGACAAAGTAAAACCAAGCCAAACGAGCACAGAACGTAAGCACTGAAAATAGTGTTTATTTGCAGCAGTGCTTATGTTGTACAAGTGAACTCAGTGCTGCTGTCCCCTCACGTTCAGACCCCCCCCCGTGTGCTGACTTCCAGTTAGCAGCAGTTTTAGATAAGCAGTAGTATTTCTATCCAAGATCATGTACCACATTATGTTCGAGTTGGAGGCGATTACTGCAGCGGTTCCAAGAGACTCTTACTACATGGAATGAACTACAGTGACATTTACATACCTGTCAGTATCTCAGTGCACCTGAGAGGTGAGGTACATCAGTATCAACTAGCTGCCATAGGATAAGTGCAATTCCAACACCCACATGTCAACAAAAGCAACAGTATTTATAGAAAACCTTTGAGAACTTGAGTTTAATAAACCGAGAAACTTCAGCTTGCACTTCACATTTGTACAAAACCATACAGAAACCACCTGCAAAAGACTTATGAACTAGCTAGCAAAAAAAAAAAAAAAATGGTCCTCAGCAAGAGCATGTACAGCTTTCATGGGGAAAAAAACCACCAGGTCTAAGTATCATGACACTAAAAAATAATCTGAATGTCTTTTACAAATACACAATATAAAAAACAGGCCAACTCGAACAGAACGTTAACTGGATACAGAGATATGTATATTTGTGTATATACATATACACACAAACGTATAGAAACTCTCCCAATACTAAAATAGGCCATTGTGGTGAAGTTACTAGCATTTGCCATTTAACTCTTTAATGGAAGGAGATGAGTGTCTGTGAGTGTTTCGGTGTAAAATGGGTTTTGTTGTCAGAGAGAATGACTGCCATCACAATCTGAACTTCTGACCAGTGGAGCTCGACCAGGTTATCACTAGGCCTTCCCATTGCATCTCATTCGTTAATGAAAGAGAAATATTTGTAAAGTATCAGAAAACGGTGTGGCACCCAACCTGTACAGGAAATACTTCCCCCCTCAGTACCCTCAATATGAGGAATCACATAACGCCATTTTACCAGAACGTAGGATAACTCTTTGCTCTTAAAAACAGAGGAAAATGGATTTGTACCATCCTACACTGATCTCAATGAATGCAGTAGTCCACAACAGTATTTACATGTGATTGGGACTGGCGTTCTCTCCTTGCTAGCATAAGGACACAACATGGCTTCCATAAAGGCATTTCACATTTTACCAGACCAGCTGATTGCAGACCTTTTGCTCACTTGTTCAGCAGCATCTTGGCAAAATCAGCATTGGACATCTTTTTAGGCTCCTCGGCGGGCTCTGATGACGTCGCTGGTGAATTCTGGACCACCCCATTCTCAGCCTTAGCCACAGGATTACTCTGGCGTTGCAGTGCACGAGGCATCATTGAAAGCTGTGTCCTTCCCTTCCCTCGCCTGGAGAGCAAGAAGTGACATTTAAAAACATCCCAGTGCTCTTTGGACATGCTGTGTTAGCCTAGGGAAACAAAAAGGGCTTTGTCTGCTACAAGGAACACCCCTTTAAATATTATTCTTGTCATTTGTTTCAGCAGTAAGTAGTGCAAAGCTTTCAGTGGATGCCCTTTCAAACGGCATACCTACGTCCTGGGCAGAAAAAAACTGCCCAACAGTTCCCAGAAATGGAAGCTCCACGTTTTATCTACAGGGCACACAGAGTGCAACACCAATTGTAAGGAGGAAGGAAGAAAGCAGCCTCAGCACTCACTGTGAGCGATGGCCACTGGGAACGAGAGGATGGGGAAGTTATTAGGGCTCAGGCACTGTCCAACACCACAATCTCAGTCACTACAGACCTGTTTCTATTGTTAACAAAAAGAAGAGAATTCTACTTTTCCTCAATCCATTTTTTTTTTTTTGATTCAGTGCCTTTTAAACATTCCCTCACATTCTAGAGGGAATCCCCACCTTTTTGCCTACAAAGAACCCCAGTGTTTGCTTTCTAAGCCCTGCCAAGCTGTCTCCTTGCTACTACTCACGCTCCATAAATCTGTCGTGGTGCTGCGAACTGGGAGGCTCTGCCTGCCTCGGGCTTGTCTGGCAGCTTTCGGAGCGGGGGGTTACTGATGGCCACCTTGATGACGTGCTCCTTAATTGTCAGGCCATCCATTTTCAGCACAGCCTGCGAGGCCTGGGCTTCATTTTCATACTCCACGTAGGCCAGGCCCTAAATAAGGAAAGAGGTAACCTATGTTAATCACAGTGCTTCTTCCTCTGCAGGACAGCTTTTGCAAATAATTTGGCTAACCAAGAGAAAAACCATACAGGAAGTGGAACTAAATGTGGCCAAAGACCAACTAAAGAGAAATTCTTACTTACATAGATCTACAACCTGCATTTCTTCTTCCTTATTCATGCCTCACTCGGGGGGAAAGGTATTTAAAAGCAAAGGAGGAAACAGACTGATGGCAAAAGCTTTCTTTGCAGGAAATGAATCTGTGTTAATTTCAGGAGGCAGCAGCTGCTGACCACCTGCTGCTGGTACACTGTGAGTAATGGTGTCTTATTTCCAGCAGAGCAAAGAAAAAGGCCTCCCCTTGGCACCTGCTGTGGCAGGCTGCTGCACGGGTTCACTAGTTGGGGGGCATCACCTCCCAGCTCTTATTGCTACTCTGAAATGCCATTCAAACCCTTAAGCTGTGGTTTTGGATTGTCCAGCTTCACAGGACTGGAAATACATCAGGTTTCCTGTAACATTCTGTTCAAGTGTATTTATTTGTGGTTTAAACAGAACCATAGCTCTAACAGCAGAGAACATGTGCCCCAAGCCCTGCAGCCCACAAAACAGCACTCTTCAGAAGATACACATGCAAGAGGAACTCTACTTTAAATATTAACAGGAGTTAAAAAAACCTATTTTTAAATACATTGTCACCAGGATGGCACCTGTTGGGAGCGCCCAACATCCAGACAGGGCAGAGGTTTCAGGTGGAATTTTGGCAGGACAGCTGCTGGTTTGCTTTCTTATTTAACAAGCACCCATTTATTCCAGGATGGAAATAAGCCCTGTCAGAGAGGTGTCTCATTTCTCACTGGCAAATCTATTACTGCAGCAGGTGTTATGAACAATAGCACCAAGAAACTGTAGACAGGGGAGGGAGGGAATCAAGTGAACCCTAGCCAGTTATTTTAGAAACAAATGTTCTTTGCAGGCCCCACTAATGCCTCTTCTTGCTATACCGAAAATGCTGCAGATCACTTTCCCTCCTCCCCATTTATATGACACATTTTTTCCTCTGCAATTTACTAAGCACTTCAGAAAAATTCTTCTTTTCCCTCCTGTTTCTTATCTGCTGGCACAAAACCACACTGGGTTGTACAAACCAATGCATTTCTACAAGCTTTAATGCAAAGCCAGGCTGACAACAATTACTCAAGGCATTTGCATTAAGCTAGAAAACCTACTTTTTCTATCCCAATCTTACATAGTTTCTTTTTGAAGGATTCCACTGCAATTAAGAGTGTGTTAAGAATGCCTACCTTGGGTTTTCCAGCTCGGTTGGTGACCAGCCTGATGTCTTTCACAGTCCCATGTGCTTTACATATATCTTCCAGCTCTTCCTTAGTGCAGGAAAATGGCAAACCAGATATAAACAGCTTGTGTTTCTCTAGTGTGGTACTGTACCTGAACACCTGAAGAAATGAAAAGGTCGTTAGTTCTCAAGCCACTTAGAACTCTGGAAGCAGCACAGTCTGCTAGCTTTGCCATGCAGCCCCGCTGTTCAACTTACTCCTGAAAAAGTTTACCTTAAAGTCTGGATTCTTGTTCTTGTCAATGCAAGGAGAGACAAACATGGGTCTTCCCTCCACAACTTTACGATCCAACCCAAGAGCTTGGTGAGCAGATTTTTCCTCTTTGAATTCCACATAGCAGTAGCCCCGGAATGTCCCTTTGTTGCTGAACACTGGACGGATCTGTGCTACCTCCCCACAGCTCTCAAAGAGCTCTTTCAGTTTCACTTCAGGATCTGCCATGTTGTAGGAAAGGTTGCTGACAAAGACAGTAATGTTATCTTTACTGCTGTCATGCAAAACTTTGGGGATGTCTTTTCGGCTTGTGGATGCTTTTTCCTTTTGGTTTGCTGGACCATCTGGCTTCTCAGGTCCACTTCTTCCAAACAGCCCAGTTTCTAGCTCCATGTCTTCTTCAAGATGTAAACCATCACCATCTCCCTTATGTCTCTTGCTGGGCTGCTCTGCAGATTAACGAAATTGAAAACCTTACCAGTAAAGTCACACCACTTCACTCACCACTCAAACTAGACTGTCCGCCATTACCACTATGCAAATGACAAACAAATGAAATCAGGAATACAACAGGTCTTAAAAACAAAATAAAAACTCCCTTCAGGTTCTTAATAATAACTGATTATTTGATGAAGAGAGCAAGGACTTAAATGGAAGCACCAATGATAATATTTCTTCTATTTTTCTGACTCATGTTCTCCTTGTCTAAGAGGATCTTTATTAAAAAAAGAAAAATTAAATATCTAAAAGCTCCCAAAAATTCCTAGTGGAAGCAATCTTCTGTTACCATCTTCCAAAAGGCTGCTAAAATACCAGACAACCCAATTTAGTTTTGTGACTCAGCATCATTTGATGAGCTGGAGAATTAAAAAGGACTCACCACATTACTTCTCAGAAATAATTTTTTTTAAAAAAAGGAAAGCTCTAGAAGTTTTTTTAAACATATACTTCTGGTCAAAAACCATTCAGTCTTGCTTTCATTTCACTACACAGCAAAGATTTCTCAAGAGAAAGAGTCCCTGAAAAGACAACAGCTCTGAAGACAGTGATGGCACTCCCCCATCTGCCCCTAACTGCAGGCAGACACCTGGTAACTGACACCAAATTTTTTACCTTCTTCTTCTTGTCCCCATTCACCCTCATCATCATCATCTGCTTTGCGCTTGTCTCCAATCTTATTTTTTTTAGCCTTTTTGGAAGCTTTCTTTTCCGCTCGAGATTGCTTTCGTTGCTCAGCTTTCTCCTCCTCCTGCCTTGCCAGAGCAGCTTCTTTCTCAGCAGCCTAAGAATATGCAAGATTTATTTTTTTATTTTTTAAGTGACTGCAGATTGCAGAGTGTTCTCAAACACAGTTTTCTAGGGTACTTGGAGGATTTTCTCTTACGCTACCTGAAGCACAAAACTAATAGGATCTGTTGCTTAAAGCACATCAATTGCTTGCTCTTACAGCTTTCCTGGAGTGCTCATGTTATTCTTCTATTCATCCAAGTTCCAAAAGATGAAAGACAAAGCATCAAAAGAAATTAACCATACTTTTAAAACTAAAACCAACGATTCTGAAGCTTTAAGACAATTTGGGCTTAATTATGTGAACCAACATCAGCAATCTGACGTTCAAGGTTGATCTTAAAACAGGTATTTCCTATGAACTGCTTACGTAGTTCACAAAGCACTGACCTTTGCTCTTTGCTCATTAACTCGAGCTAATCTGTTCTCTGTTTTTTGAACAGCTGCATCCCAGTCTTCCAGTGTTCCTAGAAGATCAAAAAAAAGCCCTGCACTTAGCTTGCCTATATTTTCTCACATAGCTTTCCCTATAACTTGAAAATACAATTCTAGAAAAATAAGAATCAGTTGAGTTCACAGAACTTATACATGAAAATTCTAAATATAATGAGTAGCCTTCAAAGAGAACAAAATCCAAGCAGAGCAAAAAAACCTCATTTATCATAAAATGCTCCAAAAAGGCATGGAAAAATCCACTCAATTTCAGCAGGCTCTAAATTAGCCTAGAGGAGGGGAAAAAAAAGATTCACTCTACCATTGTACACTAACTAGACTGTAAGATGAGATGACATGCAGTTTGTTACCTTCTATCCTCTCCAGTGTGAGCAGCACCTCGCAGACGTGCTCGGGATAGTCACTTGTGCACTGCACTGCTCGATGCAAGGCCTTCCTGCAGTGCTGGGTATCACCATGAGCTCTGCAGGATGGAAAACAGGGCAGTAAGGAGCCAATCCTCCACATGGTGACTGAGAAGCAGGACTGTTCACTATGTTCTGTACAAATTCATCCCCTCTATCCCAGCTAGCTCACACTGTGCTTTGTTGCTGCAATATTTCTGAAACGTACTTCACAGACCTGCTCTAAGAACCTCAAAAGCCCATGATGAACTCTCAAACCAAACCCACACTGAGCCTATCAGTCTTGTCTAAAAAAAGATGAGGAAACAAACAAAAAAACCAAATGCATATTAACTCCTCCATCCAGCCAAGCTCTCACCTTTCCAGGTTATAATACTCCAGCCACATGTTCGCATACTTGGCATTCCCTTTAGTCATGATGTTGTCCCAGAGCTCCCTGGCCTTCTGCATGTTGTTACACAAGCGGGCCTGAAAAGTAACACTCAACATGTTCAGGGTAGTTGAGGATCCTTTGTTCAGCAGCACACACATACACACACACACTCCACCATCCCCAGTGTCTCCCTATCTGCCAAAAACAACAGAACAATCAAAAACCCCAAACTACCAAAGTCTGTGCACACAAGCCCAGAAAACAGAAAGGAACACCTAATGTCATCCCACCGCTGAATAACATCTCCTACACCCACCCATTAAAATCAATCTTAGTTCCTGGCTCCCACAGGCAACTCATTTTGGTCATTATAAACCATTTGAGATAATTGCTTCTGAACTTTTCCATCATTATTCATTACCATACCTAATACAGCACATTGGTACCAGCACTAATTTAAATCTAGCTGGTGTGGGCAGCACTAAATTAGGAAGAATTCAAGGCAATTTTCAGACTTAAGTACTGAGCTCCAAGTCAGTGTGGCTAGCCTGCTAACCAAGTCACTCCCACATCCGTGCCACGCTGCAGTCACAGCAGTACAGACATGCTAACAGCCCTGGTGACTTCCTCCAACTTATTGCTGTCTTCTCTGGGATGTCTTGCCTCAAGCCTGAGGCTACACTATATGCTTGACCAGCCCAGACGTAGGAATGGAAAAATCATTAAGTTAGAGACAAAATGACAAAGCATTGCCTCCTATGGTTGGAATGTTCAAAAAGAAATTTCCTCTTGTCTAGCAATTAAAATACAACAGATAAAAACGCCACCTCAACTCTTGCCCAGTTTTGCATGATGGTGCAGGATGGATCCCCACTCTCACTGAAGCCTGGGAATAAAAACAAATACTGTTTGTGAATGACTATTGGAATGAAAAATTATTCTGAAGAAAGCAAGCAATACATGGGATGCTTTAACTTACGCTCTTCTACTTCTTGCTTCAAATATTCCACAGCACGTGCAAAGGCAGATCGCAGCTCTTCTAGTTCTTTACTAGAGTCTTCAGGGAAGAGAAAGAAATGCTTTAAAATAATAGTTTTCACTTCTTAACCACTAAAGCCTCTTTACTAGTACCCTTGGGTTATTTTATTTTGGCAGGAAATGAAACAAATAAAACTCACTACTTCAGTAAAATTCATTATATGTAAATTGGAAAAAAAACCACGCAAAAACTAATAACAAAATCCATCAAGTACCTAAAATACAAACCAGAGCATTTCTGTGACAGCACAGTCTATTCTTTCAGTAAGCAGCTGCTCTAAAACAAAGAAGTTCTTATCTTTTATAGTCACTAACTGGGAAGAACATAATTTTTGTGAGGGATATGAAAACAGTGGTGTTTTTCGTTTTGTTTTTTTAAATAGAAGTTCTGTGTGCCTGTCTGAAATAGTGGCAGTAAACAGCTTAAGCATTTACTCAAACATATCATACACACCTTGTGTAAAATCCACCCTTCTTCTCAGGTAATCAAGATATGCCTGCCAGATTTCTACGTAGTCTGTTGCCTGAATAAACCCTGCATTCAGAGCCTTTTCAAACATTTCTGAAAGAAAAGGAGGAAAAACCACCACACAAACATGTATTTTCTTTTCAATTAATGACAAAATTAGCAAACTACAAAGTACAGGACAAATAAAATACGGGAAGTCCTACACAGAGTAAATTGGTTAAGGAATTCAACGTAAAAGCCAGTTTAATTCAGCAACATTCAAGCAAAGTGCTTGCTCAAAAGTAAAGCTGCTCAACCAGAACAGCTGTGCCCAAAAAGCAAACTGCTGTCAATTTCAACAGCTCTAAGACTGTTGCAGGAGGGCTACAGCAACTTCTACAGGCCACCACTTGTCACACATCATTCAGAGTGCACTAAGCACTTCTGTACTGTAAAGCAGCTTTGTTGAGATCACCTTTCCTTACCAGAAATAATGCAGTGATCAACCCCATGCCTCTCCATTGCCAAAAGATACTGAATCCAGAGCCCAACTGTCCAAGGGCAGTTCCTAACAGCACGGTCGTGAGCAGACAAGACCAATTCTTTCACTCTCAGCTGCCGGTCCTGAAATAATCACACAACAAAGTTTTAAGTTCCCATTAGCCAGAAAGCCCACCCAAGATAAATACTAGCCTAGGAAGAGCTAACACCTTAAGAAAGAGTATTTTTGTTTTATATTTGAGAATCTAAGACAAGATGGGTATTCCACGTTCTCTACCCCTAAGAATCATCCTAAGAATGCCCTCAAAATAGAAAGAATATACTCAAGAACAAAACAAACAAAAACTGTGCCATGTTCAGTCTGTGGAAGACAGACAGACAAAAACCCAAAAGGAAAATAAATCTTAAACATTTTTTCTTTCTTCCTTACCAAATACTGATTGTAGCGTGCCCACAGATCTGGAACAAGGCAGTTCTCAGCCAAAGCCCTCTCGTAGATCAACTGAATGCGGGCTGGATCTCCTGCTTTCATTTCAAAGTCGATGTAAGCTTGATACTCTGCTAGCTTTGGTGTTTCAGCACCCAGCTACAAAACAAACAGCGATATGGAAAATAAAAATCTTCTAAACAAAGCATGATTCAAACAGTTCAAGTGCCATTCAGAGAAGGCTCTGCATGAAATTTCAAACCCGGGCTTGGCCTCTAAATATCAACAGCTTCATCAGTTTTAGCACTGGGAACTAGAATCCAGCCTTTGATTTCCACATATCTAAGTTTTCCTCTGGTTCTGAAGCCATCTAGGTCCCTACTTCTAATTCCTGCCAGCACAGCATGCTTGTCAATGCCTGAAGAAACAGCCAGAGTAACCATGTACTGCAGTGCTGCCTGACACAGATTTGGTAGTATTCAGTATAACTGCTTGTGAATTTTCTTGCATGTTGCTCACAGCCCAAACAGTCAGCTAGCCATACTCAGAGGGCTACTTTATCTCAGACATTAGAGAAATTAAAAAAAAAAAAAAAATAACCCCAACTTAATGAATTATTTTTTATAGGAACATGTAAGTAACCACGTTACCAGAGCCTCTTCATATGGTTTACACTTCTCCAGTTGCTGTAGAGCTTTTTTGTAGTTCTTTATTGTTGTTTCTGGTACTGGTTCTTCTGACCATTCCTCATATTCAGCATATGAAGCCTCCATATCTATCAAAACAGACATGAAGCCCCATCACTAACACACTCAAATAATCAGAATTCAACCTCTGCTTGATTCTAACACATTCATACCTCTCTTTATGCTTTTGTGTCCTAACTGTCACACTGCCACAGGACTGAAAGGTTCAGACACTTCAGCTCTATGTGTAATTCGAACAAAAACTCAGGACAAGTTATTTTAAAGCTAACGATTTTGCTTTACAAAACCAAAGTTGCAAGACTTTCCCTGGGCTTTGAAGATGAAACCAACCCAGATTCTTTCAATATGCAAATAAAGAAGTCTAAGAACTGTGCCTAGCTTTCTCCTATAAGCAGATAAAGAAGTAAGAAAAAGGACTTGAGGAGCTTACAGTATGAAACTGATATCTCAGGACTAACAACCCAGCTGTCAGCATGTATTATTTACCCACCAACCAATGCTCTTTTGTAGTGAGCTTCACAGTTGAATTCCTAGCTCCCAACGGTCGTGTTTTGTGCTAATTACTTGTACTTTAAGCAGCCTAAGGGATCTCAGGTTATGCACTGAAGCAGCAGATAAACCAAGTTTCAATGACTTAAGACTACTTCTGATCAAAGGGGAAAGGTGCATCATTCAAAGGGCCCCAGAGACAAATGTAACCGATGAACAAACACCCAAACAGCACAGCTGCAATTTGTGTGCTTCCACCAAAAGAGAATCATGACTAATGCCTGCTTTGCCATAACACAGTTTATCTGTGCCATCTCCCCAGCGCACAGGCTCTCACCTAACAGTGGGATCCCCAGCTGGCGCCTGAACAGCGTGTGGATCCTCTCAAGCTGGCTGCAGAGCATCTGCTGCTGCTCAGGCGACGGGATGCTGCCAGGAGCTGGCTGCAAACAAAGGGATTGAAATGTCATCAGGTCCCTCAAGCCTGAGCTGATGGACACGAGGGGCTATTGTTTATAGAGCAGGGATCTGGGCTCCAAAAGCCTACACAATCCTTCAAGAACAGACATGGCCAACTTGCATTTCAGGTAGCTGCTGTGAAAGCTAAAACTTGGAAACTGTTGGACAGGGAAGCTGGGTGAATGCAGAAAGCATTCCTCAGTGAAAACTGAGGCATACACTGGGAAGTGATAGCCTGNAAAAAAAAAAAAAAAACAGCACGCAATCATGCCATTTCACAGACCCACTGGGCTGCCAGACAGGTTTTCAATAAATCCTTGGTGCTTGCAGAGATGATTTAAAACTTCCAGATTGCTTTCTGTTTATGAGTGGAAGAGTGTTCTCCCATTACTCTTATGTCAGGGCACTTCACTACTGATCAACCTCCACATCTTATGTGGCAAAGGAGGAAACAGAAACATTCACATCCTGCAAAAATATCTTTTGTGGACATCAAACCCGCATGTCCCAGGGGCAATACACCATAATCTGCAAGTTGCAGAAAGGGTGAAACAGAATAAATTCAATGGTGAGGTGGAAGGCAGTCTGAAAGCATAAACGTGACTGATTATGGGCAAAAATATTCACTGGAAAGAGTAATAATGCTGAATGATGAAGCTACTTAATTTATTGTTATTCTTGTCAGTCCAAGCTGAAGTAGCAGAGAAGTTTTGCTTTTGGATATGAGATTGTATGATCTTATTTTATCACAGATCTATTTTTATATCAAGTAAATGCACAGCACACTTCTTCCAAACCAGTCAGCTTCTGCAGCCCAAAAGAATCAACAGAGAGACACTACAGCCTCTCTTCTCAGAGTCTGAAGATGGGGCAGCACAAGATGACCTCAGAAGCTACACCACAGCCTCCTACTTGCTCACGAGGCAGCCTCACCTGTGCTGTTTCCAGAATGGCGTTCTCGAACTCGCGGTACGCCTCCCACAGCGCCGTGCCCTTCGTCACGTGCAGCCCCACCGCCGTCAGCGCTCTCTCGAATATCGAGCGAACTTTCTCGATTCCTCCTTCCTGACCAATGCCCCCAATGGAATACTGGGCATATTCCAGCCAGATTTCAGGGCCTAAAGAAAGTTATGAGAAACAGATGAGCTAACACCCTCGGAAATAAAAAGGCATCTCAAACACCTATTCCTTGCAGCATGTAATTACACCAAGACATAATAATCTTCTTTGCCATTCAATGTAGTAAGGAAAAATTAAAACATTATATTCTGTGCTCTTGGTTCGTACCAAAAGCTACCAAAGGCTCCTAAAAATTCTTTAACAAACACAAATGCAAGCCATGCAGCAGATTCAGAGGATACCTTCTCTCACTTCTGCACCTCCCCACTCCTCCTTCCTCAACCATCCCCAACACCCTGCAGTGCCAGCTGTGCTGGTGCTGTAATGCCACATTTTATAGGAATTTTCTGGAAGGGATTCTCCTCTGATGCTACCAACCCCTCTCTGCTTCTCCAGGCTTCGTGCTTTCAGTACTTCACCACAACACCCGAAGAGAACGTAGTTACAGAGTGCTTTAAGCTGGCACGTGTCTGTCAGGAGCTGCCTGCAGCCAAGACACCACATACTCCCTCTCTCCTAACTCCTAACAAGGGTGCCCAGAGCCTGGAGCTGCAGCATGGCCTGTTTTGAAGCAGTTCAAGAATGCTGTCTCCAAGACAGTAACGACAAGATGTTCCAAGACAGTAACTACAAGACGTTCTGAAAGAACACAGGAAGCATTCCTTAAGTAAGGATAATGCTTACTGCTTACAGAGATCAGACAAGTGTGAAAAATGCATTTAAAACTTGTTACAATGTTCATTTAGAAGACCTTATAGCCTGCAGTGGTACTCAAAGCATTGCATTTAAATGGTCTTTAACTCCCATGCTTCAGAAAAAATGAGCTTCATTCCATCCTAGTATGTTTGATCCAATTTCTGCGTTATAACAGAACGAAGAAACTTTCCTCAAAGAAGAAAGTCATAACCTGAAGGCAACACAAGACATATTGCAGCATGTATTTAAACTTACAGATGTAGTCTTTCACAGCTCTCTCAAACAGCTCGTAAACTTTCTCTCGCTCGGAGATTTCAGAAGCCATTTTTATTTCATCCTTCAGCCAGTCCAGCCAGATTTCTGAAACCAAGGAGTTTACAACTCATCACCAATGCTCAGAAAAAAAAAAAAACAAACAATTTCAATTTTCTGTTTAAATTTTTGGAGAGCTTTTAGTGAGAGGCTTAAAAACAAGGACAGAGACGATGGTGAAAAAAGAGCAACGTCAGCCTCCACAGCTGTTCACAGTTCATTTAAAAGAAAAGTTTGGTACTGAACTCTCCAACCTGGTCCTAAACAAGCACACTGTTATTTAAATAGAGGTGAAGCTGTGAGCAGCAATTTATTAGCACCGTGCACAGAGGTTGTGTGTGCACCAGGAACAGAAGAGGCATCAAGAGAAACACCTTCCCTCTCATTCTACACAGAACAGTAAATGGCTTTAAAGGCTGCAAGTTTCCACGTAGGTAAGAGGAAACCTTCACTTGCCAAGCAGGAAGGATGCTGGCAGAACAGCCTCTGCAGTATTTACATTGTCTCTGTGTCTATTACAACTAAAAATAAATGTCTGCTTCAAGGGCTACCTACAACTTGCACCAACACAGTACTTTTCGCTGCCCACCTGCAAACTTTAATTTTTGGCAGCAGTTTGTCTGGGCTCTGAGTCACACCCACTGAGCAACTGGAGGCATTTCAGCACTGCCATCCCACAGCTGCACCTTGCCAGCCCTACAGCAGAGGCAGCACAAGCAAACCCACACCTGCCCCTGAGCTACCACAGCTCACGTTCTGGACTACAGCACTGAGGCACATACAAATGCTCCCTCCCACCACTTCCACCCTTCAGCAGCAGCCTCAGGCAGAGGGCAGGGCAGCTGCAAGAACTCAGATTTCTGCAAGACTCACTGCCCTGCGCCTGCCAGAGCTCGAGCTCAACACTGGCTATTAACATCAGTTGCATCCAGAGCTTCAATCTGCTCTTTTAGGCTTCCCTAGACTGGAATGACACAGCTGAAACCTGGCACAAAGATGTTATTTCATCAATGAAATCACACTGACAGTGCTTAAACAGTATGAGCTGCAACACAGAAAGCTCTATACCTTCAGTAAGGGGGAAGAGCTCACTCATCTTCTGCCGGGCTCTCCGGAGCTTCACCAGCTCTCCCTCCTGGCGCAGCAGCTTTATCAGATCCAAGTGGCAGTTGTAGTCAAAAGCATTGATAGAGAGCTTTAAAAAATAAACAAAGTTTTTAAAGGGGTGCATAAGGGAAAAAACACTTGGCAGAGCGGAAGGGGCTGGGAAATGGGGCTGTGCAGCCTGGGGAGGAGAGGGCTTGGGGAGAGCTGAGAGCAGCCCTCAGTGCTTATGGGGGGGTGTGAAAGGAGGAGGCAGACTCCCGAGCAGGGTCTGTGTGATGAGACACGGGGAGATGGTTTCAGGCTAAAAGAGGGCAGATTGAGGTTGGATAGAAAGAAAATGTTGTTCATGCTGAGGGTGGCACAGTGCCCTGAGAGGTGGGTGCCCATCCCTGGGGATGCTCAGGGGTCTGGGTGTCCCTGTGCACCGCAGAGGGGCTCTGGGGGTCCCCTCCCACCCGAACCGCCGAGCTCAGAGCACAGCACCCTCGGAGGGCCCCAAGGCAGAGGGGCAGCCCAGAGCCCTCCACGCCAGCTGCGCTTTCAGACGCGCTTTGACCTCTCCCCAGCCACCGCACCGCGCAGCCCCTGGCAGAGCTCTGCCAGCGCCATCGCTGCGCTCTCACCGCCCGCCTCCCTCCCCAACAACGTGAACATGGATTTCAAAGGGCGCTTGTTCACCCCACACACCCACGTCTCAGCGGTCCCCGCACCGCGCTGCCGCCCCGAGCACGACCCCACCGCCCCCCGCAGCGCTCCCAGAGGTTCCTGACCAAAGCGCGGCCCCACCTGCTCCTCCAGCCGCTGGATCTCCGCCTCGTTCTCCTTCTCCTCATCCTCGCCGTCACCCGATGAATCCGAGTCGCCCTCATCCTCCTCCGAATCGCCCCCAGACTCGGGGTCGCCCTCCGCCACGCGCTTCTCCTCCTCCGCCACCGCCGCGGCCTCGGCTCCCGCCGCCGCCATCTTATGCAGCTCTCCTCACAGCCGCCCGCGCACAGCGGGCCAACGCGGCTGCCCACGCCACGCCTGTCTCCACACCGCGCCCTTCCAGCGTTCAAGCGCTGCGAGAAGAGCGACGAACAACGCTTCTTTGGGACTCCGCGCTTCGCTGAGTCTTTTGGCCGCGCTGAGCCGAGCGGCGCCCGCTTTGCCCCTTGTCGGCTCGGGTTCTGCGCAGGCAGCGCTTCAGACAGCTCAGGGCCCAGGCCTCCAGGGGTCCTCGCGAGGAGTGTGAGGAGCGCGCTGCGCCGCCGGGGCCTGCCAGACGCAAGATGGCGGCGCTGAGGGCAGCGGGGGCGGCGCTGCTGCGGCCCGGGCGCGGGGCGGCGGCGAGGGTGGGCTACCACAAGAAGGTGAGGGACGGCGGGGAGGGCCGCGGGGGACCGGAAGGGACCGGAAGGGACCACTGGTGACACATTGTTCTCTCGCAGGTGGTGGATCACTACGAGAACCCGCGCAACGTCGGCTCCCTCGACCGCAACGCCAAGAACGTGGGCACGGGCCTGGTGGGCGCCCCGGCGTGCGGCGACGTCATGAAGCTGCAGGTGGGGGCGGGGGCGTTTGGGGGCCACCGCGAGGCCCGAGCTCGGTGCTGTCACCCTCCCCTTACCCGTGGCTGTGGCACAGCTCCCCGTGCCACACCCCCCAGCCCCTAAAATGCGCCGGAGCCGCT